>CM035155.1:94171890-94771890 GCA_020205615.1 Panax quinquefolius
CTTTAGCTTTGATTGGCATTAGTTTTGGAAACATCATGGCCACAACATGGGCTGGTACCTTTACTAGAGATTGTATTAACTCATGAGGTAAAGGTATGGAAAATCGTTGTGGGGCGGAAGCTTGAGGAACCTGTTTATGCTTATGAGGATTCCTGTGACTAGAACTGGCAGAATAGCCTAGTCCGGCTGTTCTAATTTGACTGGACACTTGAATAGGGTGCTTAATACCTTGCTTATCTTTACCAAGCCCTTGTCCAGGTTGATAACCCAATGACATTATTTCTTGAGTGGCCGACATAACCTCGGTAGAAATCTTGGGTATGGGAAGTGGCGCTCCAATAGAATGGTATTGTGTGGTACTCACTTCTAGAGTATGAAAACTGGCCAGTTCAACTTCTGAATTGAAGCTGATGATTGGTAGAGTTCCTTATTCAGGACATTCTGGCTCAGCATTGACAGTGACTAGACTGTTATTGACAATGTACTTGAGTTGTTGATGTAGCGTAGAGGGAACGGCTCCAGCCATGTGTATCCATGGTCTCCCCAATAGCAAGTTGTATCCTGAATCTATCTTGAGGACGTGGAAGGATACATTGAATGTATTTGGACCAATCTCAATTGGCAATTCAATCTTTCCATCGAAAATTTGTCGGGATCCATCAAAAGCTCTGATAACCGTATGGCTACTTTGGATCCACTTGAGATTGATATTCATCTTTACCAAGGTGGCATAAGGACATATATTTAGAGATGAGCCTCCATCTATCAGAACTCCAGCTAGCATATACCTAGAAGACAAAACTGCAATGTGTAATGGTTTGCAATGACCGGTCCCTTCGGGCGGTATATCGTCATAAGTGAAGGATATCACATTGTTGTTGAAAATGTGATCAACCAGATGTTGAAATTTTTCCACATCCACTGATTTTGTTAAATAGGCTTCTTCCAAAACCTTTAATAAGATCTTCCGATGATCCTCAGAAGAGAAAACCAAGTCCAGTATAGATATCTGGTGTGGAGCTTCTCGCAAGCTTAAACCCACCCTGGCTTCATTATGACCCATAGTGCGGAGGAATTTTTCAATCTTCTCCATGGGAACCTTACGCTTTGCTTCGCAAGTAGGTTTTATAACCCGTTAAAGAAGATACAATGGATTTTCCCTCGACACTGTAGCAGAGATATGAGACGTGGATCCTTCAGCTTCTCAATAATTCCATGGAACTTTGTGCAAGCTGAAAACAGAATGTTGTGGTCTAAAAGGTAAATACTTTGATAGTGCGGCCACTTTCAAAGGATTGTCAACTCTTTTGAGTTGAATTGGTTGTATGGGAAATACTTTGATAGTCTCATCATCCACTTTGGATATAACTGCTATTGATCCCTTCCATTTGGTAGGACATACATTCCCACCTTTGAGTTGCACAGTGTAATCATCTACTATTTGCAGGACACCACTATCAATAAGATTCTGAATGAGATGGCGGAGTGCCCAGCATTCTTCTGTACTGTGACCGCGAGAATGTGAATGATATTGACACACTTCATCAGAATTGAACCGTCCTGAACCAGGATTGATTAGAGGCAGAAGGAAGGTAATTCTTCCTTCATTGATCAACATTTGCAATATCTCCTCCATAGATTGGCCAAGATAGGTAAATTCTCGTTGATTGGTAAAATCCCGACGGGCTTTAGCATTGGCTCTCTTTGCAACCTTATCCTTCATAGCTTCGCTTTCTGAAGGTGGTGAGGAAGCATTCATGACAAAAGGAAGGAGATAGGCATGCTCCTGCCTGATTAATTGGCGTGTGACTTGATGATGGTGGGTCACTAGTTCTGCCAATTGCTCAATTCGTTTGCAAAGAGCTTTCATCTTTCATTCCATAGTGAACTAGAACTTTGCATAATCCTATCTGTCAACACCGTCTTTGAGGGTTTGGGATGATTCACCATTAGAATTGGAACTTTGTCTAGTGCTCCAACTGATCATGTTGACCTTTTCTTCTTTGTGTTGAGGAAGAGGGTTGTCTTGCACATGAGGTTGATCTGGTTTGGTGACCACAATCTCACCGTTGTCTATTAAATCTTGGATCTTGTGCTTCAAGGCCCAACAATCTTGAGTATCATGTCTAGGTGCTCCGGCATGATAAACACATTTCCGAGTAGCATTAAAACCCCTCACATTAGGGTTGGCTGGCGGAAGAAGATGTGTAATTTTCTTCTGAGTAGTCAGAAGAGCAAGAATATTCTTGAGCGAATCCCCTAAGAGTGTGAACGTTTGAGGACGCTTTACTTCTCCACATTTAGGCAATGGAGGGTTTGAAGATTGTGCTTGAAGAGGGGAGTAGTTTCTCCTTTGTATAGGCATGCTTTGATTGCCCTTTTGACCTTGTAGTATCAAGGAAACATCCTCCTCTTTCTTCTTATGGACCCTCCGGGGGTTGTTTCCACAAGATCTTGACTGGATGTGCTCAGCAACAGCTTTAAGAGCGGCTAGGTCTTGAATTTTACCAGACTTCAATCCCATTTCAGCCATCTCTCCATGTTTAATCATTTCAGAGAATGGTTTGCCAATACCAGCTAAGACTCTCTCATAGAAAGGACCTTCCTGTACATCTATGAATCTCATGACCATTTCTGATTTCGTCATGGAAGGAATGACTTAAGCAGCAAGTCGCCTCCCCCTTTGAGCATACTCTCTAAAACACTCATTAAACTGTTTCTTGACCTTGGTAATTTGGTACCGGTCAGGAGCCATCTGAGATTGAAAAATGTATTGAATAAGGAAGACGTGAGCCAGCTCTTCCCAGCTATGGATCTTCGAGTTGTCTAATCTGGTATACCATGAACGGGCTTCTCTAGTCAGACTTTTCTAAAACAGCTACATTCTGAGCTTTTCATTTTCTGCGTAAGACCCAAGTTCTCCAATGAACACTTTCAAATGTGTATAAGGATCCCCTAATCCGTCATACTTTTCAAAATTAGGGGTTTAGAATTTCTCTGGATAATGAACACTAGGGAAGATGCAAAGGTCAGCATATGAAACACTTCCATGTGTTCTAATCCCTTTAAGAACACAGATAGTTTTCTCCATTTGGAGTACTTTCTTCCTGAAATCACCGGTGTCTGGATCTCCTTTTAGATGGGTGCTTTCAGGATCTTTGTTGGTTGTATCCAACTGAGGTTCTGGACTTGTTTTATCCAAACCTTGTGTTCCTCCTTGTACAGAGGATTTTGTATGTGGAGGCAACTTTGTACCCTGAGTGGACTGATGTAATTCTTTAAGCAAGACAACTAAATTTATGATTTGCTGACTTAATCCGTCAAATTCCTCTCGAGAAACAGGATTAGACTGGTCAGACGAAGACATGATTGGTTGTAGGCTCGTGGCCTTTTTGGATTTTGAGCGGGTAACAGGCCCATTGATTTCCCTACAAAAGACTTATGTAGTTTAGTCTTAGGGTAATGTAAATGTTATCATAACATGTCCGTTTTAGGAATATTGTCCTGCAAAATTGGGTGTTAATTGATAACATGCATGCACAGATAATCTTCATATTTTCCATTACATAAAGATGAGCATGGAATAAAATTATAAGTAAATGCTTTTATAAGTAATTGAAAAATGGAAAGCATTAAGAGACTTTCCTCCGCGTTTGGTTTATCAGAGGTTGACCTATCTTAGGGTTTCTCTCGCGGCTTTTCGACATGAAGGTTCCCAGATCATCGCAATCCACTTGACGGGAAGTTAATCCGGTCTTTCAACTGTAGCAAATCTGGGTGGTGCCTTTCCTCAGCCCCGTTGGAGTTATTCTTCCTACGAGTCCAGTAATCAAACACTGATAGGATAGCCTCCCGATGGAGGAACCACACAACATACATTCACATACAACGTGTCTCATCGTTTATGAAAATGATGACATGTGCGAAGCATTAATATCACAGATAGGTATAGTATAGTGCAGTAAGTAAAATGCATTCGTACACATTCATCATAAATGTAAATGCAACATTCACACACAAGCATATAACAGTTTTGAAAATCTTGTAATAGCGGCTTAAGCCCTCTTACTGGAGTCCCCAGCAGAGTCTCCACCTATCGACGTCGGGATTTTTAGTGTCCCTTTTCGTTACTTGTTCTTTGGTGTTCTCAAGTTAATGTAAGATTTGTTTGAAAAAAAAAAGTGAAAAAGGTCCGACATGTATAATGTCGACGCACTACTACAAAACAGTAAATAGACAACGCGAAAAAAAACGTTATGGTTTCAGTCAGAAAAATGTCGTGGTTAAGGGTGTTGTCTATTTGACACCCTTACACAACGTTTTTAAAATGTTGTAGTTAAGCACAAATACACAACATTTTTTAGGAAAAAACGTTGTAGATTTGTTTTCTAAAAATTAGCAGATGCTTAAAAACGTTGTAGAAGGTATGATTCCACAACGTTTTTTGGATAAAAATGTTGTTGTTTAGTATATCAGACAATGTTTTTTAAATGTTGTAGATTAAAAAAAAAGAAAAAAAAAAGAATGTGGTTCACCTATATTACCAATGCACCTGCAATATGCTAATACCATGATATATAGCCAAAATGTATCAACCATTCAAAATACATCCCAATAATACCATTCGTTTATAATTTCAAATTACTACATCCACAAAATATATACCAAACTATCCATATAATCACTCAACCAAATGAGTACTGCTCAAAAAATGTAATTCTTGGATACTGACTATACAACCTAGAAATCCTACACAGAAAAACAAGTAAATACAGGACCTTCAAGAGTATTTTGGTTTGTTTTCTACAATATATGAGAAGTTCATAATTACAATGATGGATAGCCAATCTCCTTTAGTTGCAGTTTTTGCTTTCTTCATACATCTTGGCTCTGGTGGCTCACTGGAAATAGCAAAAGATGAAGAATTAATTAGATTAAAAGATTACTTCTAAGAATGCAATTCATCAAAGTCCTCTACAAAGTATGATATTAAACCATGCCTTCTAAGTGTAGACCAAATAGAGGAACACCACATAGAGCTCGATAAATCCAGAGTCAAGAAACCGGCATTTACTGTTTCGACCAAAACATAATCATGTACCAAGAAGTCCACTCGGAATGACAATTATTGTAATTGAAGAACCTTGTGTCAATCCACACGAACACACCAAACTTAAAACTAGTATTATCAAAAAAAAAATTACAATACAAAAGTTAAAACAAAATTGAAACTCAAAAAAAGCATGCCTTTATGACCATGTTTTGCGAGGTACATAGACCAACTTCTTGCACCGCTTATAAACAATTTATGAGGTACATAAACCAACTAGAAATGAATCGATCATGAAAAGAAACATTTATGTCAATGTAAAAACAAAAAAAAAATCAAATTTTGAGAAGACAAAACAACTCTGCATTAAGAAATCAAAAAGAATTATACACTTATGGCGACCACAATATTACCCTCGAAGCATATCCAGTTGCGATAATGGACCACCGACAGAGGGTGGCTACTTGGACTCTCAAAGTAGGAAACCAACTTCTTTTGCATTGTCAAACTCAAAGACTTGTAATATTGGTTGTAAGAAGGATCATCTTGGGCATGTTATACATGTGGCCATTTCGTTTCCATTCTAATGTTCTTAGAATCAAGCGACCATCCTCACCATATAACCATGAATCCTTCTTAATGAGAATCATATCTCGTCGCCATTGGTTCGCCATAATAAACAAGTAGTAGTCCAAGTCAGGAAGTGGAACTACATAAATTCTATGAATTATAAATCATAACTTCTTCCATTAGTGTCTTGGATATTCAGACTCGAGAAAATTTCTTTGAACTTGTCCTGTGGGAATAAAGTGTGTACATATTGCCCATAAAACTAAACTTGGGAATTTCTCTGCATACTAGAATACCCTTGGTAAGATTTTCATTGTATAAATAGCTTGGAGGGTTGGGGCTTGGGCTCTTAGATTTGTAAAGGAGCTGGTAGCTTAAGAAAGGAGAGAATAAGGTTAAATACTTACTTAGATCTCATGGAACAATTTTTCCGAGATATTGTGGTCACTGAAAGCGGTTTGACCATAGTCCCTTTGAGTTGAGCTCAAATCAGATCAAGTAATCTGAGAATTCCAAAGAATAAGATATATAATTTAATTGGAATCTCTAACCAATCGCACTTCAATCTGTTTCATAGAAAAACATTTGTTCAGAATTAAATAAACATAAACCACAAAGAGAAAGCATTTCTTGGTGCTGGGAAAGCTAATTTGCATAAAGTTCTTCAGGTGGCACTACAAAGAATTGTAAGAAAAACACCTATAAAATCTCGTCCAAATCTCGAGTAAATTATCAAGTATGCAGACTGCAGAGCATAAAAACTGGGTATTGGGTGAAGCTAAAATAAAAGGATAAAAAATTAGCCTCTTAGATCCAAATGTGCCAAGAGTTTTCATCAACCACCCTAAACCCATATTAACAGGGCCTTACTCATTGCGAGAATCCAACTAATAAAAATATATGTTGCAAAGAAAATAATTAGCTTATCAATCTTATGTTAACTAGTATGTACTTCAAAACTATTTTGTTTATTAAAAAAAACGATAAATTCATTTGAACAAGAGTAATAACATGTTCCTCACTCCTCGACATAAACGTAATCCCAGCAGTCAAAGGAAATGCACAAACAAAAGACTGTGTAAAACCACTTACAAGCTGAAATATATTAAAAATAAACTGGTATTGAGACTATCAAAGATGGACAGAGAAAAAGGAATTCCTCAATATAGATAGATGCCTCAGAACTATAACCATCATCTGAGAAACCCATTAGGGAGATAGAACAAAGAATTGTCAAACATACTGCTCCCTCCCGGTCGACCCGATTCTGCTGCCGAAAAACATGTAAAAAGGCAATTAAGATCAAGAAGCGACCATTCAAGAATTTAATACAATAATAATTATCAACATTCAACGGTGACATCAAGAAGCGACCCGATCAAGAATTTATCTGGTAATAATTATCAACAATCAACAAAGACATGATCACAAGACTAAATGCCCGATATATTCTTTTGCATCAAATTAAAGTATATTGGGAATCGACGGTAGAATGCCAAGACTTACAGAGGTGGCTGCAGGATGTTGTGAACTATCTGAGAGATGAAAGTGAAGCCATTGTTTCTTTGAATAAACCAAATGAATACATTCATCAAGCAGTAAATAATCTTGGTCTATCTATATATATAATCTGACTAGCTTATATAAGTTATATAGAACCACCATATTGTCAAATAACGATAAATGGAATCGAGATCAAGTAAAGCTTATATAAGATAACCGATTCAATTCTATGAATAAACATGATCGAGAGGCATTCAATGATAAATAAAAAATTCAAGTAAAGCCAACATAACTCATTCCTAGCAACGGTATGTAGATTGAAAACATCAAAGGTTACATTGTTGTGACGCGAGTTTTTACAAAATTGGGGTGATGGATCATCATCCATAATAAGGGGTTTTCTTACCCATGAGAATTAATCGCAAATAATTGGAATTTTGCTTGATTTTCCAAAAGAAAGACAAAACCACAAAAAATGATGATTGATTTGAGTAATCTCCGAACTCCAAACTGGTTGACAAATTAATACCTTACCAAGATCCCCAAAAAATGATGATTGATTTGAGTTTTTCCTCAAGACAATAAATATTCCCAAGTCGAATTCACCCACATTCCTGATTCCCCACACTTAATGCCAAATTTAGCGATAAATCAAATGTAACCCATGTCCAATCAAGGTAAAATTAGAAAATTAGCAAATTTTAGGCAATAAAAGAACCTAGCAAATCAAATGCCTTTTATGATGATGATGAAGTGTAGATTTAAGTATCAATCAACTTAATTAATCTAAGCTCTCTGAGCTAGAGCAGATGATATATATACCAGAAGAAGAAGAACAAAGGATAAAAATGAAAGAATTCAGTAATTAAATCAACCTTTGGACTCAATAACCTTCTCCAAAGTCTCTTGATCCCAATCCTCTATTGTTTCCTTCTCTTTCCCTATACACAATTAAATCACACCCAACCGCATCAAAATCACAAAGATAAGAGCAATTAATCAATATTCCACCAATATACCATAAATCATAGTCAAAGAAAGGAAATTAACTTTCATTGCCCTTATCACTATAGATATCAATCTTCTTTCCTTTCCTCTGATCATTCAAATCATGAGAAAACTTGCACTTGAAACCCTTAGCATCTTGCCTGACTTTATAAAATTTACATGCATTATAGATTTTGGATCTACACCTAAACATAGGCACACCATTTCTTTCTCTCAACAAATCTTGATTACATATATAAATAATGAGATAAAAAAATCAACTATTAATAATAATTACTACTACATACCAACAGGATCTTTTGGTATTGACAACCAAGACCTTAAATAATTGCTCGGCTCCTTCTCTTTTTTGCTTATGACTCTTTCTTTTTCTATTAATTAGTATACCATCAAAATCAATTCTTTGGTAATATATAAGTATATATATTTATAGAGAGAGACAAGTCATACCAAGATTGAACACTTTCTACATGAAAATATAGTGAGACAAGTCATACCAAGTGATGAGGACATGGCATGCGTGGATTCAAACAAAACTAAAGGGACGTGGGGATCAAGCAAGGCTAGAACAAAGAGGTTCAAACAAGGTCTCAATGGATTGATCCAAGATATTTGGGCTAAAGCTAACGCAAGAAAATCCACAGAGGAGGCAAAAGAGCAAGAGACACAACTTTGGGTCAATTTAATACAAGCCCAAGTTTGATCATTCTACAACATTAATATACACGTGGGCCATATTTTTAAAGTTATCAGACCTCACATTCAAGCATATCAACTTTAATGCATGGAGCATGTTCTTCATATTATTTATTACGTGGGCCCTTGTTTTTCTACACTTACTGCTAGCATGGAATATCAATTCCAGTAGTTCTCGGATTTTGGGTTATAAAGGCATGGAATGACAGGCTTCACGCGGCAATAACAACTTTCACGGGGCAGGATTTTATTTTATTTTTTATTTGGATTCTTAATTTTAAATTCTATTGTAATTAGGATTTATTTTAATTAGAATTTCTTTTCCAAATTGATTTCTATTTCCTTATAGAAATTAGGGTTATAGTTTATAAAATTCCTATTAGGATTTGAATTGTTTTGAGTAGAATAAATAGAGGTCCAAGTTATGTAATCAAAGACACATTATCATTATTATTATTCAATATACTTGTGTGTTTATTCTCTACTTTTAGTTCTTTGAAGAATTCCTAAGTAATTCTTAGTTATTTCTTTGAGATTCAATTTGACTTATCATACAACAATTCATAGTTGTGTGTGGCGTCTTCTACCGTATCAATCGTCGATTGTACTGAGATTACCGCTTCAATATAAGCGAGGGGTCAAAGTGTCGTTGGTGTCCATTCAACGCAGAATTCCAAACGCGAGTAATTGTACCAAGATTACCGTCTACATATAGGCAAGGGATTAAGGTGTTGCAAGCAATTCACCCAACAACTGTGCTAGAAACGATCGGTAGGCGACCACCTCATGCATGCGTCTTGGTGGAGTCTATCATTTGGTATCAAAGCTAAGCCTTTCTAGCAAGTTACTTATCTTTAATTTTCTGTCGAAATATATATTGCAAAAAAAAAAAAAAAAAGAAAAAAAATTCATATTCTATTGTGCTAACCCAATTTGTAGCACACCATCAAATCACCAAATTCCAACCAAGAGTTCATACCGTTCCATCATCATCAATTCTGAAATGGAGCTACAATTTACAAGTCTGAAGCCTACAAGAGGAGTACAAGACAATCGATCGGTGATTTTTGTGGTATTCTGATAACTACACCATCTATATTTTTGTTTCGTGACAAGTAATTTTGAATTGATTAGTAAAACCAAGAATTTTGCTAGAATTCAATAAGAACCTATTAGAGAGAATATTTGAGGTAAAAGGCTTAGTGGTGAGATTAATCGAGGGTAAAAGCCAATTTATTGAGAGTATACACGAGTGAACCATTGATTCGAGCGAAAACACGTAAGGGAGTGGTGAGGAAACTGTTTTCTACTAACCCTTATTTTGCAGGAAATATGTCGAAGGATAAAGAAACTTATGAGGAACAACCCTCAACAGCTGAATTAAAATTCCAGATGGAGGCCATGCATAAAGAATGGGATCGAAGATTGAGAAAGACTATGGAGCAAATGCAAGAACAATTAGAAGAGATGAGGGTGTCTATGGCTTAGCTATCCCAAAACACTCTTGGGATGCAAAATAAGACGAGGACACAACAAACTGACGCAAGAAAGGAAGACCCTTACGGTGAGGACAGTAGTGCAGCGGAAGATCGTGAATCTAATTTTTGACATCAAAGACACGGAGGTGCTAGGGAAAGAAGAGGTTAGGGTAGAGAAGATGGCAATTTGGATAGCATAAAAATGAAGATTCTAGCTTTCCAAGCCACGGGTGATCATGAGGCTTATTTAGATTGGGTAACCAAGATGGAGCGAATCTTTGACTGTAACAATTATTCATACCTCAAGAAAGTCAAACTGGCCATTACGGAATTTTCTGGATATGCATTGATATGGTGTGATCAGTTGACAGTTAACCAGAGAAGGTGTGAAGAGCGGCCGATTACAACTTGGGCGGACATGAAAGCTTTCATGAAAAAGGGTTTATACCAAAGATACTATCAGCGGAGATCATTAAGTAGTTTGCAAACTCTTAAGCAGGGAAGTCGAGTGTGGATGAATATTACGAGGAGATGGAGATGTTGAAGGATCGGGCTAACTTGATTGAGGACAATGAAACATCGATGGCTAGGTTCTCGGCAGGATTGAACTGGAGATTGCAGACTTGGTTGAACGACAACATTATTTAGAGTTGGAGGAGCTGGTCCATATGGCTACTAAGATAGAGAAACAACTCAAGAGGCGAGGAGGACAACGAGGACAATCTAATGCTAGTTCATCATGGAGACCCAATTTGGTAAAGCGAGAGGAAAAGACAGCTGCGTTCAAGCGAAGGTGGAACCCAAACAAGGATCAACTAGTTTGAGAAACTCAAGGTAAAATCTGAACAACCTTCTTTTGGTCGTGTCGAGATATTGTATGTTTTAAGTGTCAAGGCAGGGGACATATTTCTAGCCAATGTCCAAATCATAGGAAAGTGTTATTACTTGACAATGGAGATGTGGAGACCGAGGGGGAAGATAGCGACATCGATTCTATGCCACCATTAGAGGAGATAGGTGAGGATGCGATACATGGAGAAATTCTGGTTACAAGAAGAGCACTTAGTATACAAGTTAAGGAGGAGAGCAGCGAACAGCAGGAAAATCTATTTCATACTCGATGTCTTGTGAATGGGAAAATTTGTTGCGTAGTTATAGATGGAGGCATTTGTCTGAATGTGGCAAGCACTACGATGGTGGAGAAATTGGGGTTACCTACTACCAAACATCCATGGTAGTATCATTTGCGGTGGCTCGATGATAATGCGAGACATTAAAGTAACCAAACAGTGTTAGTTCCATTTGCTATTTGGTCGGTATATTGATGAGGTATTGTGTGATGTGGTGCCCATGCAGGCAGGACATATATTGTTGGGTAGACCATGGCAGTTTGATAGGAGGGTTCAACATGACGGGTTTACCAACATATATTCATTCATTCACGATAAGAAGAAGATCTCTTTGCGTCCTTTGTCACCACAACAAGTACATGAAGATCAAATTCATTTACAAAAAAATTATGTACAAAGAAAAGAGAGTGAAGAAAAGAAAAATCAAGAAGAAAAAAAGAGAGAAAAAGAAAGAAGAGAAAAAAACAAATATACTGGACAAAAAGAGTGATGTGAGAAGAGCTTTGATTTCTAAACAGCCTATGATTTTACTTCGGTATAAAGAGGCGCTTTTGAATACTAACGCTAATGATTTTTTGCCTAGTGTTGTTTCATCTCTCTTACAGGAATTCAAAGATGTATTTCCCGAGGAGCTTCCTCATGGACTACCACCTATTCGGGGAATTGAGCATCAAATTGATTTTGTTCCCGGTGCGACGATTCCAAACCGTCCCGACTTATCGGAGTAATCCAGGGAGACAAAAGGAGTTACTGAAAGGCAAGTTGACGGTGATGGATGGAGAAAGGATTCGTGAGAGAAAGTATGAGCCCATGTGCAGTTCTGGTGATCCTAGTGCCAAAAATGGATGGAAAATGGAGGATGTGCATTGATTATCGAGCGGTAAATAACATTACGGCAAAATATCGATATCCCATTCCTCGTTTAGATGATATGTTAGATGAATTACATGGGTCTTGCATATTTTCAAAAATTGATTTAAAAAGTGGTTATCATCAAATTAGAATGCAAGAGGGTGATGAATGGAAAACAACGTTTAAAACTAAATACGGTCTTTATGAATGGTTAGTATTACCTTTTGGTTTAACTAATGCACCGAGCACTTTCATGAGATTAATGAACCATGTTTTGCGTCCATTCATTGGAAAATTTGTCGTAGTTTATTTTGATGATATCTTAATTTATATCAAAAACTTCGAAGATCATGCATTGCATTTAAAATCTGTTTTAGATGTACTTAGGAAAGAAAAGTTATTTCCTAACATGGAAAAATGCACGTTTTGTTCGGATAGAATTGTTTTTCTTGGCTTTGTTGTGAGTTCACAGGGAGTCCAAGTTGATGAGGAGAAAATACGTGCGATCCGGGATTAGTCGAGTCCAACCAATGTGAGTCAAGTACGAAGCTTTCATGGACTTGCAAGTTTCTACCGACGTTTTGTTCGAAATTTCAGTGAGATTACAGCACCATTGACCGAGGTCATCAAGAAAAGTGTGGGCTTTAAGTGGGGTGATGAACAGGAAAAAGCATTTAATTTGATTAAGGATAAATTGACAAATGCTCCTTTACTTATTTTGCCTAACTTTGTTAAAACTTTTGAGATTGAGTGTGATGCTTCAGGTTTAGGGATTAGAGCTGTGTTGATGCAAGAAGGGAAACCAGTTGCTTATTTCAGTGAAAAATTGAGTGGGGCAGCTTTAAACTATCCTATATCTGACAAAGAGATGTACGCTTTGGTTAGAGCTTTGGAGACATGGCAACATTACTTGTGGCCTAAAGAGTTTGTGATCCACACCGATCATGAATCATTGAAATATTTGAAGGGACAACACCTGAGTTGAACAAAAGACATGCGATGGATGGAATTTATCGAGACATTTCCATATGTTATTCGATATAAGCAAGGTAAGGAAGAACGTCGTTCACGAGATGCTTTGTCTCGCAAGTATGTTTTGTTAAATACTCTTGATCTGAAAATTGCTTGTGTTTGAACGAATTAAAGAGTTATATGATAATGACCTTGATTTGGTGAAAGAGTTTAAAACTTGTGAAAAGAATGTTGTGGGTAAATACTTTAGAGTTGATGGATTCTTGTTTGAGAAAATAAACTATGTATTCCTCGCATGTTCTTTGCGTGAGTTGTTGGTTAGGGAATCACATGGGGCGGTTTAATGGGACATTTTGGTGTTGATAACACTTTTCTTTGTTTTAAAAGAACATTTTTATTGGCCTCATATGAAGCGGGATGTAGGAAGAATATGTGATAGATGTATTACTTGTCGCCAAGCTAAATCTAAGTGTTCAACCCCATGGATTGTATACACCATTGCTATTCCTAATGAACCTTGGATTGATCTTTCTATGGACTTTGTGATGGGTTTACCTAGGTCTAAGCATGGTTATGATTCGATATTTGTGGTCGTGGATAGATTTTCAAAAATGGCACATTTTATTCCATGTCATAAAATTGATGATGCATCTCATGTTGCTGATTTGTTCTTTAGGGAGATTATGCGTTTGTATGGTATGCCTAAAACTATTATTTCTGATAGAGATATAAAGTTCTTAAGTTACTTTTTGAAGACCTTGTGGTGTAAATTGGGTACTAAACTGTTATTTTCTACTACTTGTCATCCACAAACTGATGGTCAAACTGAAGTAGTAAATAGGACTTTATCGGCATTTTTACGGGTTATCATTAAAAAGAATATCAAACAATGGGAAGAATGTTTACCACATGTTGAGTTTGCATATAACCGTTCTGTTCATTCTGCTACTAATTTTTCTCCATTTGAAATTGTATATGGTTTTAATCCTTTGACACCGTTGGATTTATCACCATTACCTATTTCTAAATATACTAACATGGATAGAAAGAAAAAGGCTGATCTTGTTAAGCAGATTCATGAAAGAGCCAAACTAAACATTGAACGGAGGACGGAACAGTACATTAAGCACGCGAACAAGGGACGACATCAAGTGATTTTTGAGCAGGAGATTGGGTGTGGTTACATATCACGGAAGAAAGATTCCCAATTGAAAGACGATCGAAATTGCTTACGAGGGGAGATGGTCCATTTCAAGTTCTCGAGCGTATCAATGACAATGCCTATAAATTGGATTTTCCAGGTGAGTATAATGTTAGTGCTACATTTAACGTTACTGATCTAAGTCCGTTTGATGTAGGTGACGATTTGAGGACAAATCCTTTTCAAGAGGACAGGAATGATGAGGACATGGCATGCATGGATTCAAACAAAACTAAAGGGACGTGGGGATCAAGCAAGGCTAGAACAAAGAGGTTCAAACAAGGTCTCAATGGATTGATCCAAGATATTTGGGCTAAAGCTAACGCAAGAAAATCCACAGAGGAGGCAAAAGAGCAAGAGACACAAATTTGGGTCAATTTAATACAAGCCCAATTTTGATCATTCTACAACATTAATATACACGTGGGCCATATTTTTAAAGTTATCAGACCTCACATTCAAGCATATCAACCTTAATGCATGGTGCATGTTCTTCATATTATTTATCACGTGGTCCCTTGTTTTTCTACACGTACTGCTAGCATGGAATATCAATTCCAGTAGTACTCGGATTTTGGGTTATAAAGGCATGGAATAGCGAACTTCATTTGATGCAATAACAACTTTCACACGGCAGGATTTTTTTTTTATTTGGATTCTTAATTTTAAATTCTATTGTAATTAAGATTTATTTTAATTAGAATTTCTTTTCCAAATTGATTTCTATTTCCTTATAGAAATTAGGGTTATAGTTTATAAAATTCCAATTAGGATTTGAATTGTTTTGAGTAGTATAAATAGAGGCCCAAGTTATGTAATCAAAGACACATTATCATTATTATTATTCAATATACTTGTGAGTTTATTCTCTACTTTTGGTTCTTTAAAGAATTCCTAAGTAATTCTTAGTTATTTCTTTGAGATTCAATTTGACTTATCATACAACAATTCATAGTTGTGTGTGGCGTCTTCTACCGCATCAATTGTCGATTGTACCGAGATTACCGCTTCAATATAAGCGAGGGGTTAAAGTGTCGTTGGTGTCCATTCAACGTAGAATTTCAAACGCGAGCAATTGTACCAAGATTATCGTCTACATATAGGCGAGGGGTTAAGGTGTTGCAAGCAATTCACCCAACAACTGTGCTAGAAACGATCGGGGCGGCGACCACCTCACGCAAGCGTGCCGTGGAGTCTATCACCAAGGTTCAAAGACATAAGTTGCTGAAATATGGGTGACTAGGTTGGACTCAAAAACTCAACCAACTTGTTAAGATGAGTGCAAGGAAAAGTGAGTTCAAAATAAAACAAGAATCAAAATAAACAAATATCACTCCATATTAAGAGTAATGTTAACCGAATCAAAAATCTTGAGTCGCCGTCGAAGCCGAGAATTAGCAATACTAGCCGCTTGAAGCAACTCTTAGAGTGAGGTTGCTGTTTTTAGGGCTTAAATTTCTGAAACGATCAGCGACTCTTTCGTCTTGGTATTGCCCTTGATTAAAACATTGTGAACTCGAAGGGGAACATTCTCTGTGGATATTCGACAGAACAGGATCTCCATTTTGGCTCTTTTAGAAAGCAATCTTGATTCCACGGTGACTGTCTCCTCCTCTTCTTATTCGTCTTTGTAATCTTCGCCTGAAGCCTGTTGTTAATGAAAGAAAGAATACATATACTTAATACATGAATCTAAACAAGCAGTGAGCAAAAGTGTGAGACCCTAAATTGACTGAAGCTCAATATTTGAGAGGGTTTTCAATTTGAGAGGATATGTTGGGGGCAGAGAGTTAGGGCAAAAGAGGATATGTTGCTTCGTGTCTTTTTTTTGGTCCGTGTTTCATTTTCGCATCTTTTTCTTAGCTCCGTGTTTTTCTTGATAGACAACGTTTTTAAAAAAAATGTTATCTAATTAAAACCAAAAAAATACCCTTTTAAATAGATAACGTTTTTTATATATATTTACAACGTTTTTTTAAAAACGTTGTAAAAAAATACCACCACATTTTTTTAAAAAACGTTGTGGTTTAAGTGTTGTCTATTAGGTACTTTGTACTGGTGACGATTTGACTTTAAGAGTCGCCAGTTGGTGTATTTAACTGGTTACACCAATGACCCAGTGATGTGACACTGCTAAACGGGTCTGTGAAACCGAGATTCATTTGGGTCCGGGGGCTTGATTATGCGGAGGGAAGGTGTTAGGCACCCCCCGACATCCGTGTTGCCACGGTGACCGCCACTTTTCAAAGAAACTGTTATATGAATGTGTATGTGTGTATGCATCAATGTGCAATTATTTGGAAGTTGTGATGTGCCTCGTTATTACCTATATACATAGGGTTTGAAATTGTAGAAAAATTCAGTTTTAAACAAGATATAGCAATGAAGTTTTATAAAAAGTGGTTTTTCAAACCCTGTGCTCAATAGTAATTGAGGTCTTTGATACTTCAATTTTATTATTAAATGTTCGGCTTGTTTGTTTTTATTTTCAAGATGCGAAGCATCTTTGAGAAAATAATATACAACGATCTTAGAACTCATCATCATGACATAATGACCATCGAGGAAACTCGAACAATTGTAAAATAATGTACAAGCTTCTCACAAATGAAAAAGGTCCATCATGGGAATCAATCTAGATTCGATGAATCGAATCATGATCATTATACTACGGTTTGTATGGAAAGCGATGGCAGATTATATATATAAAAAGTCAGAAATATATATATATATATATATATGAGACATGATCAACCACCACAAAAAGCAACTCCATGGGGATCGAAAATGTAAATATATAAAAGCCTAGGTAAATATATATATATATATATATATATATATATATATATGTATGTATGGACATGATTAACCACCACAAAGTAAACTCGAATGTGGACGAAATGTAAATAAAAGCGTAAAAGTGATCAATCTATGACGAAGTAAACTCAGAGCGAGACGAAATGTAAATAAAAGTTGTAAAAGACCTCAAGTAAACTCCGGGCTGGCGAAAATGTCTAACAACAATTATATATATAAGTATATATATATATATATATATATATATATAAATAAATAAATGCTCCGACATAAAATGCAGGCTCAATCGAGACATTACTCGATAGTGTTAGTCCATATATAAAATATATACATATATATAAGTATATATATATATATATATATATATATATATACAGACAAAAATGAAAACCACGAACTGAAGTCCGAGCAAACGCACACTACACGACTCTCAATGTGTATAACAATATGTGCTAATATGAAAGAGGGTTTTATAGAATAGGAGAAGGCTTACAGTGGGCTGCCAAAGTAGACTTCTATGACTCTGTGTGGATAAACACTCAGCTCCTGCCGAATAAAAGTGTAGCTATATGTGAGCTAACAGGAGTTTAAACTGAGGAAACACTCAATATGGGTGTGCATAGAGTAAATTAAACAAGGCTTCCTCGCCTTTTATCTCTCCTTCCTCTTCTCAAATGGCTGACCCCAAGGTCTATATTTATAGGCGATGGCATTGGTATACTGCTTGCGGCCATGAATATATACTGCGGCAGCCATGGCCTCTATACTGCGGTCGTCATCAATGCATCCGGGCCTCGCAGGTCCTGTCGTCTCGAAGTACGTGCACTCGTGCACTATAATGTCCGCTCGAACTTGCAAAACTTCAATCCAAGCATCCGAACGAGGTATACATGACCTTCTTCAAACCGCTTGTGTCGAGAGTTACGCAATGACATGGATTAGAGGTTGTACAAAGTCAGGAAGAGGGGTCCATGCCCATGGTCTTCAAGCTTCAAATTCTATCCAAGGCTATCATGCGTAATAGTCACTCGGGATTGTAACTCCTCGGTTCTTGTGGGACATCATTGGATGTATGTATGTATGAAGTGTTGAGACGACGAGCAGGTGTTGAAGGGGCAAGATGACGTTTTACTCTTCGTCGGGGTTATTATCTGTTTGAGTTGAAAGCAGACGTTGCTCAGGGTTACATCTGAGATTGGACTACTTGTTGGTATGTTGCGATATCATCTTGTGAGAGAATTTGTTGAGGCGGGAAGATAACGTTTGAATCCTCGTCGGGGTTATCGCCGGTTTGAGCTAAAAGCAGACGTTGCTCAGGGTTATATTTGAGATTGGATTGCTTATTTAACTGCCTCACTGTCATCTGTGGGTGTGCCTGTCTGCCCGGTGTTAGCTCCGGATCT
Source organism: Panax quinquefolius (assembly GCA_020205615.1). Classification (NCBI taxonomy): domain Eukaryota; kingdom Viridiplantae; phylum Streptophyta; class Magnoliopsida; order Apiales; family Araliaceae; genus Panax; species Panax quinquefolius. Next base: position 94,190,571 of record CM035155.1, read on the forward strand.
GAGGCATGAGTGCCTTGGCAGGAGGTCTGAGCTTGAAGCTGATAGCATGCATTTGAAATAAACATTTCTTGAGTTATCGTCGGAACTGCAACAACATTCCTTCGGGTTATCGCTAAGGATGAAACTCGGGGTTATCTTCGAGGTTGGAAATGATCCTCCCGGTGTGTGTTCCGGGGTTGGAAATGATTTTCCCGGTGTGTGTCCTAGGTTTCGAGGTTGAACATCCGGTAGTATTCGGAATGGATGCAAGCTATCTTCCAGGGTTATCACCGAAAGACGAATCTACCCTCCTGCAATGTCAGTAACAGGCGTGCAGAAAATTTTGAGTGTCTACAGATATAACATTTGAACAATTCAAATCCTTTGAACCTATTTAATGTTTACCAATCCAAATATTTTTTGGTGCGATCCCGCATGAATACTAAGATGAACAACCGAAATAATTGGGCAAATAGATATCAGGTATATAGTCCCATTTATGCTTATGCATTTAAACTTTATACTTGTGCACAATGTAGGGTACGATAAGCTGATCACCTGGAGTACTTGCAGAGACCATTTACAATCTATTTGATTGTTAAACCATCTGATGGTTTTCGATGAAACAAAGTAATGTTCAGGGTATTCTACACCCCTTAGTATGATATTGAGAATTCTTCAAATCTTATTGTTGATATTCCTGTCTAACACTTGATATTTCTTTCAATTGTTGAGATTTAGATATTCAAATGACTTTACTCCTGACACATGCTTTCCATCTATTCTATATACTTGCTGGGCAATTTGTGCTCATTCTTGCTTAAACCTTTCAATTAAGGCTAATAACGATGAGGGCTCGGGCAAGGACATGGAAAGTCTAAGATGAAATGATGAGAGTTATTTATGTAATAAGCTATATTTTTGCATATGATGTAATGTAGCGATAAACGCTAAGTTAAAGTTTTAGTTTATTTAAGGTTGTAAAGACTTGGGATTTTATTTTGAATAAGTATGTAATAGTTAATATTATTATTATTATTGTTACAGTTACTTAGATAGATGATGATGTATGTTGTATCGTGAACACCATGTCCTGTAATCGATGTTACACGGATTTGGGGTCGTCACAGGTTGGTATCAAAGCAATAGGTTATAAACCTTTGGCGGGGAACCTTAGACTATAACCTTAGGGAAGTTAGTGGAGAAAATAAGGAGATGAACTCACGTAGAGTTCTAGGGGTTGTGTTAAATCTATTTTTCTAAAAATAAAAACACATATTTTAAACTACTAACCGAGTTATTTTGTCTTGTTTGAAGGATGTCAGGAGAAGAGGAGGTTAGAGATATCAACGTTGTGAGTGGGCAGTTGGTGATAGCTGTACTTGAGCCTATAACTGGGGCAGCAGCTGACTCTGACCCAGAGGAGTATCCAAAAGAGGGAGAGGAGCCCGAGGAGGACTCCGAAGAAGCACCCAAGGATACTTTGTTAGATAAGTTGATGGATAAGATTACAGAGTTGGACGATAGAGTCCATGAGTTAGAGGAGCTGTATCAGGGGGAACAATATGCTACAACATTTCTTGGGGCATTGGTGCATCACCTGGTAATTAGGAACGGGGATCTGGCTAATAAGCTACGGTCATCAGACCAGAAGGCGGATAGGCTGAAGGATGAGAAAGAAGCTATTAGGACCCACTTGGGACATACCATTAATGCGTTAGAGTCGAGGATACAGAGTCTCCAAACTGACAAGCAGATTATTACTACATTCTGGAGAGATTAGAGGAGAGACCACGCTCGGGCCAAGAAGCTAACAGGTGAGTTAGAAGGTGAAGTGAGAGATAAGAAGGTTAGGATAGACAGGATGAAGCACACATTTAAGTCAGCACATGGGAGGTTCCAGCATAGGGTGTTTCACTTTCCACGTGAGGAGTACCAGTCTAGACATACCGTAAGCCGTGGGCTAGTGATAGAGATGGCTGATAAAGAACACGAAGACGCCATTAGACGGGGTCTTTAGTTTATTCGTGATGAACTTTTACTATTAGCATTTAGAACGCTTAGCTATGAAATAAAACTTGGTTTTGATTTTTACCAAGTACTTTGGTTTAAGTGATGTAAATGGTTTAATGCTATAAGACGATGAAATATCTTAGGTGTTATGTTTATAAATAAATATGCTTTTATTTAAGTATGTGATGTGATGATTAAGTTCTCTTCTTATGAATGATATATTACAGAGTAAGTTATAAGATAATAACATTAAGTTCATTTTAAATGAGATAGATGGCTAGAGGAAGACGTTGTCAAACAACCGAGAAATTCGAGCGAATCTTGGGGATCCACAATCAACCTATCTGACAGGTTTGTAGACATGTTAGTGGGGCACTTCAAAATCGAACCCCGAATGCCAATAACCCTCCAGTGGCCCAAGTGGCACACTTTAAGGACTTCAAGAGCGTGGGACCCCCTGAGTTCAAAGGAACCACTGAACCCATCAAAGCTCAAACTTGGGTCAAGGAAATTGAAAAGGCGTTATTGCTTTATCGCTTTGAGTAGGTGATGATCGAGAAAACAATCTTCGCCACTTACATCTTTGAAGGTGAAGACAACTTACGGTGGGAGGCAAACCGGACCGAAATGGAGAAGGTGTGATACCTTGGGAAGGGTTTAAGAAAATCTTTTTCGATAACTATTTTCCAGTTAGTATGCAGAGTCGCATGGAGATACGATTCCTGGAGCTCAAGCAAGAAGACATGACGGTACCTCAATATACCGCAAAATTTAACGTGCTGGCGAGGTTTGTGCCTCACCAGGTTGACACTGAGGAGAGAAAAATGAAGAGGTTTGAGCAAGGTCTCAAACCATTGCTATATAGCAAACTCTCGGTTTTACAGACGAATAGCTTTACGACTCTCCTGGAGAAAGCTATAATCGCTGAGGACAGAAGTGAGGCCCTGATGAAATTTAACAAGGAAAAAAAGAAGAAGAATGAAGGATGGAATTGTGGGGAAGATAGCAGCAGTAGTGGTGTAAACATGAGGAAGGGGAACAATAACAACTATAGCATCAAAAATTTCAATTCGGGAAACTCTAGGGGAAAACTAGGGGAAGCAAAGAATAGAACTGAGGCATGCAAGCAGTGTGGGAGGAATCACTCGGGGGAATGTATAAAAGGGAAGAATGTTTGTTTCAACTGCGGGCAGGAGGGGCACATCTCTCCCAATTGCTCTGCACCAAAGAGAAATGGATGTTTCAACTATAGAGCATTGGATCATCAGGCGAGGAATTGCCCAAAAAAGAACTCAACAGGAGGAAGTGGAGGAGGGGGACCAAGTGGTGGAAATCTCACGATTAATGGACCACCAACTCAGAATTGACCCACAACTAGGACTTTCAACATGACGATTCAGGATGCGGTCGCATCCATGGACGTGGTTTCAGGTATCATTCCGATCAATGATATATCTGCTTACATATTATTTGATTCGGGTGCTACTTGTTCCTTCACATCAATGAATTCTCCCAACTATTTAACTTACCCCAGAAAGAATTAGAATATCCTATGAACATAGAAGTTTCTAATAAGGAAATAATTCACGTTAGCCAGGTCTATAGAAATTGTGTTGTAGACATCATGGGATATAAGTTACCTGTGGATTTAATTCCAATTCAATTAGGAGAATTTGATGTAATTCTAGGAATGGACTGGTTATTTAACCATGGAGTGATGATAGATTGCCAGAAGATGTGTACAAACCTTTGGACTCTAGATCAGTCTAAGGTAGCGTTCTATGGAAGTAGGTTGCCGAGACACTCAAGTTGTCTGACAATGATGAAAGCGAGGAAGTTACTAAGAAAGGGATGTGTAGGATATTTGGCCCATATCGTCGATCTGTGAAAAAGCGAGGATAGAGATGGGACAAATACCGATAGAGTGAAACAATTTTTTTGAATGTATTTCTGGAGGAATTGCCAACACTTCTGCCGGATTGGGAGGTCGAATTCGTTATAGATTTAGTACCGGTAACGACACCAATTTTGAGAGCCCCTTACAGAATGGCACCGACATAAATGAAGGAGCTGATGGTACAGTTGCATGAGTTATTGGATAGGAAGTATATTCAACCGAGTGTGTCTCCTTGGGGAGCACCAGTTTTATTTATGAAAAAAGAAGCACGGATCGATGAGACTATGTATCGACTATCGAGAGTTGAACAAGGTGACGATTAAGAACAAGTACCCGTTACCTAGGATAGATGATCTGATTGATCATTTGAAGTGAGAGAAATATTTTTCCAAGATCGACTTGAGGACGGGATATCACCAGTTAAAGGTGAGGAAGGAGGATGTACCTAAGACAGCGTTCAGGACTCGTTATGGTCACTATAAGTTCCTGGTGATGTTGTTCGGGTTAAAAAATGCACCAGCAGCGTTTATGGACATGATGAATCGGGTATTCAATCAATAATTAGATAAATTCATAGGTGTGTACATAGATGATATCCTGATCTATTCCAAGACTCAGGAAGATCATGCTGAACACTTAAGGTTAGTGTTGGGGGTGTTGAGGAAGGGTAAGTTATATGCAAAAATCTCATAGTGTGAGTTCTAGTTGGAGAAAGTTTAATTTTTGGGTCACGTAATCAACAAGGATGGAATCTCCGTGGATCCAGCGAAGGTGGAAGCGGTGCAAAATTGGGAACAACCAAAGTCACCAACCGAAGTAAGAGGTTTCTTAGGACTAGCAGGCTATTACAGACGGTTTATCCAAGATTTTTCAAAGATAGCGGGAACGTTGACGAATTTAACGAAGAAGTCGATAAAATTTGTCTGGACGGAGAAGTGTGAAGAGAGTTTTAAAGAACTCAAGAAAAGACTGAGTGAAGCACCAGTGTTGTCTTTACCCGACGATACAGGTGACTTTGTGATTTACAGTGATGCGTCACACAAAGGACTTGGCTATGTGCTTATGCAACATGGTAAAGTTATTGCGTATGCATCACGTCAATTGAAGGATTACGAGAAGGGATATCCTACACATGACCTGGAATTGGCAGCGGTAGTATTTGCCCTAAAGATATAAAGGCACTATTTATATGGGGTGAGGTGTGAAATATACACGGACCATAAAAGTCTGAAGTATATCTTCACACAGAAGGAGTAGAATATGAGACAGAGAAGATGGTTGGAACTTATACAGGATTACGATTGCGACATCTTGTATCATCCTGGGAAAGCTAACATGGTAGCGGATGCGCTAAGCAGAAAAGGCAGTGGTAGGTTGGCAATGCTAATAGCTCAAGAGGAGTTAATTAAGGAGATGGCTAGATTGGAACTTAAGATAAAAAGTCCGAGGGAGCCAGAGGAGAAATTGTTCACAATGGAGGCTCATCCGACTCTATTGGACAAAATCAAGGAAGCACAAGGTAGCGATGAGGAATGCGAGAAGGTGAGGACAAAAATTTTAGATTGAGAAGAGCTTAAATTCAGTATGGGTGGTGATGGACTATTAAAGTTTGAGAAGAGAATTAGGGTGCCAGCGGTGTCTGAATTAAAGGAAGAAATCTTACAGGAAGCTCATAGCTCAAGTTACTCAATCCACCCGGGAAGCACAAAGATGAATCGGGATCTTTGCCAACATTATTGGTGGCCCAATATGAAAAGAGAAGTCGCAGAGTGCATCAGCAGGTGTTTAACATGCCAACGAGTTAAGGTGGAACATCAGAAACCGAGCAGGTTACTTCAACCTTTAGAAATTGTGGAATGGAAGTGGGAGCATATCACGATGGACTTCGTGGTAGGACCTTCTACTACACAGAAGGGTTGTGATGCAGTATATGTGATCATTGATCGATTGACCAAGTCAGAGCATTTCTTGCCAATCAGGATCAGATATACCTTAGATCAGTTGGCAAAACTTTATATCAAAGAGATCGTTTCCAGGCACGGAGTACCTATATTAATTATGTCGGATCGCGATCCGCGATTAACAACAAATTTCTGGAAAAGTTTACAAGAACGCATGGGAACGCAACTGAGGTTGAGCACCGCATATCATCGTCAAATAGATGGGCAGAGCGAGAGAACTATTCAAATGTTAGAGGACATTCTGAGAGCATGTGTTATGGATTTCAAAGGAAGCTGGGATGACCACCTACCGTTGGTGGAATTTCCATACAACAAAAACTATCACGCGAGAATCGGTATGCCACCTTATAAAGCTTTATATGGAAGGAAATATAGAACGTTATTTTGCTGAGATGAAGTGGGAGAATGACGATTGCTAGGGCTAGAATTGGTGCAACAAACTGCAGATATTATCAAAACGATACGAACGAGACTAGTCACGGCCCAAGATCGACAGAAGAAATATGCTGATCAACATTGGCAACAACGAGACTTCGACGTCGGCATTTATGTGTTCTTGAAAGTTTCACCTTGGAAAGGGAAAATGAGATTTGGAAAGAAAGGAAAGCTTAGTCATAGATTCATAGGACCCTTTGAATTGTTGAGGCGAGTCAGTGAGGTAGCTTATGAAATAGCTTTACCTCCGGAGTTAGAACATATACACAACGTGTTTCATGTTTCGGTCCTACGACCCTATAAGCAAGACTACAAGCATGTCATTGAGTATGAACCTATTCAATTTGAGAAGGACTTAATCTGTGAAGAGGTTCCAGCACAGATAATTGATAGAAAAGAACAAGTATTAAGAAATAAGATAATACCTTCTGTTAAGGTAGTGTGGAGGAACCACAATGCTGAAGAGGGTACGTGGGAACTCAAGGAGAAAATGATGAAAAAGTACCCTAATATTTTTGTTTAATGAGTAATGATTCCGGGGGCGGAATCCTTATAAGGAAGGGTGAATGTAATATCCGAGATTTTCTATGTAATTTACTAATTATCAATAAACAAACTTATGTGAAACTCTTGTGTGATTTCATTTATTAGAAGTATATGTGTTATGTTAAGATATGTGATGAGATGTATTTAAATGGTTGGGTTAGTTTTATTTAACTATTTAAATTGATTAAGTGGGTAATTAATTCTTTTTATTATGTGAGTTGGTATTAAATCATGAGCTGGAGTTCGGAGCGGAATTTAGAGACGCAGACTACGTATTCGAGTCCGAAACGTCGAAATTAGTCAAGTCAGACTGTAACCACGAAAATGTATCACGGTTGACTTTTTGGTCAAAGTCAACCGGTTAACTTTTTCAGGGAAAAAGTCAACAACGAATTTTGGAGGTAAATTTGACAAAATAGATAGTCCCATGACATCCGAAACGTCGAATTAGTAGGAATCGATATTAGTATCAAAATGTTTGGCTACAGAGGGAAAAATGGTCAAAATAGTGTATTAAGCGATTAAATTAATTATAGTAATATTTTAATAGAAATGTGCAGCAGCCGTGGGGTCCACATGACAACCAAATTGGGATAAGAGAGGGAGTATTCACATTATAAGGTAATGAAGGGGGAGGGAGTTAAAAACTACTTACAAATTCAAGACCATTCCTTTCTCTAAACCCCACCCCATACTAAATTGAATTTATACAATATATACTTAAAACATATAACTTATATTGGAGATGGAAGGGCTTGAAAATCAATTGATATCATATTTTTTATATACTCCCAATCCAAGTCTCTTCTTCCTTTTTGTAAAAAAAAATCTACCATGAGTGAAGTTGAGAGTGAGAGAGGAAGGAGCTTGAGAGAGTGGCGAATTCTGGAGTTTTCAGAGGCTAATCAAGCAAGGAGAATCATTGGATGAGTTTGAGCAAGTAGAATTCATCAAAGAGGTAAGACATGAACTCCCTTTTCCATTTTCTTTAGTAAAAATGAGAGAATATGCTTATGTTACTTTTCGGGTTTTTTGGAGCCTTAGATTCGTGGGTTATATAACTCGATTAGCGTATGTAATAATTTTATAAAATAGTATGTAGTATGAAGTCTAGTTTGTCCCAAATTTTGTTAGAATCAGAGTTATAATGAGCAAGTTAAGAAAATCGTAAGCAAGCATGTTCATATCAAAATCTGCAGAAAATCTGGAATTTCTAGATTTTTTCTAAGTATAGAACCAGTGCAGGCATGCTTTTCTATGCAGTTTGTTTGTGGTCTTGGCATGCTAATTTCATGAATGTTATATTTTTGTAAAATACCTTGTTGTATGAAGTTTATTGTGTCCAAGTATCATGGTCATATCATCTGTAGATTAGTGGGAATAAAATCACAAAAGTTGTTACAAGAAACAAAAATTTGATGTCTTTCTTGGGACTGTTTTGGATCAGTCTGTCTCGGGGACATTTTCGTCCACTGTTTGTACTTTAAAAATTCTTGAAAATTTTGGAGTATTAATATAAGAATATATGAAGGTCCAGTAAAAATTTGAGAATTTTTGGCCATACGGTTTGACAGTTATGGATTTTACGGCTAAGGACACTTTTTGAAAAGATACCCGAATAACTCTCTGTGTATAAGTCCAAATATTACAAAATATTTACTGGAAGTACATGTATATAACAGGAGCTAACCCTGAAAATTCCAAAATTTTTGGAGCTAATCTCGATTTATGAAAAATCTGAGAATATTTGGCTATTATAGACTATTTAAAAATAGTCGATGAATTTTAAAAATTCCAGGAAAAATATATGTTCAATGTGGGACTAGATTCTGCAAAATCCTAGAAAAGAATGTGTGTATGTTCAATGTGGGACTAGATTCTGCAAAATCCTAGGAAAAATATATGTTAATGAAGGGCTAGTAGATAGCGGTAAATTGTAAAAGACGTATCAGGCAAGTTTCCTAACCCTATGTTCTATTGAGAAATTATTCAATCCATACTCATTGTTATTGCAGTGAGGGTTAGTAATGGACTTGTTTTATTTACTTTTTTGTACAAGTTCCTTTGTCGTAAAGTTATATAATAGCAATTTCTTTGCAAGCGTTATTGATGATTACTCAGTTATTATTACAATTGCTATACTTTAAAGTTCTACTTCTTTAACGAACTGTTTCCAAGGATGTTTTCTGGCTTTTTGTTTCGGCTAGATATTATTGATGTTAAATGATATAACATTTGAATAATTCAAATCATTTGAAGCTATTTAATGTTTACCAATCCAAATTGTTTTGGTGAGGTCCCGCATGAATACTAAGATGAACAACCCAAATAATTGGGCAAACAGATGTCGGGTATATAGTCTCATTTATGCTTATGTAGTTAAACTTTATACTTGTCCACAATGTAGGGTACGATAGGTTGATCAACTGGAGTACTTGCAGAGACCGTTTATAATCTATTTGATTGTTAAACCGTCTGATGGTTTTTGATGAAACAAAGTAATGTTCAGGGTATTCTATACCCCTTAGTATGATATTGAGAATACTTCAAATCTTATTGTTGATATTCCTGCCTAACACTTGATATTTCTTTCAACTGTTGAGATTTAGATATTTAGATGAATTTACTCCTGATATATATGCTTTCCATCTATTCTATATACTTGCTGGGTAATTTGTGCTCATTCTTGCTTAAATCTTTCGGTTAAGGCTAATAACGCTGAGGGTTCGGGCAAGGACAAGGGAAAGTCTAAGATGAAATGATGAGAGTTATTTGTGTAATAAGTTATATTTCTGCATATGATGTAATGTAGCGATAAACGCTGAGTTAAAGTTTCAGTTTATTTAAGGTTGTAAAGACTTGGGATTTTATTTTGAATAAGTATGTAATAGTTAATATTATTATTATTATTGTTACAGTTACTTAGATAGATGATGATGTATGTTGTATCGTGAGCACCATGCCCTGTAATCGATGTTACATGGATTTGGGGGCGTCAAAATATAACTAATTCTTAATTTTCCAAATATAGTAACACTTGGACATTAAAACCCATTTTTGAGTAATAAAGTAACTGAATTGGACTTAGATAACTTATTGCTGAGATTTTTGCTCTTATCCCAAATTGAGTGACACAATAGTACATGAACAGTGGTCTAAAAGCTAAGTTACGTAACTTCCAGGCTGCTAAACATAGGTGATCATGGCTAGATAGATGGCTGGTATTGGGTTGTTAAAGAACTCCTTAACAACCTTTGTTGCCTTTCATTACACCATGGACTATAACATTGTGTAATGCAAATGTCCAGTCCATATTTCATTTTTAAATGGAAGCTTGATTTTCAGTTTTTGCTATTTGTAATTGTTTGAGTTTGAGAGTTTTAAGTTGCTAAGCAATTGTAGAAGCATATTCAGTGTGTGAGGAGTCCAATTCAAGCTTTAGAAGGTATAATTTCTAATTATGTTCTTGAAATGGGACTTGTTTAATTCTTGAAATTCCTTGAATTTCTATGTCAATCAAGATGAATTAACATGTTATAATGTGCTTAGGAAGTATACTTACATGTATGGACTCTTTAAAGATGGTTTAGAACAAGCTTAAATGGATAGGAATCAATTTGGTTGTTACTCTGCAAAACAGAGTTTGCTTACTGCCTCTGATCCTGGCAAGGCGCATCTGCGCCCTGGTTATACTAGGGTACAGCGCAGATGCGCAGTACCCCAGAATCAATTTCTGATTTTTATTACGCTACATGTTGTGAACTTTGTATTATGACTTAAATATATACGTGAAAATAAGTATAACATGATATTTAAAGTCTTATTATATGGTAACAAGGAATCAACATGATTTAGTGAGGAGGTTATGACAACACTTACAATGTTGAACACAAACTTTGATGGAATTTATGTGTTACAAGTTCTGAACTTAGTATCATATACACATGATGGATTCCAGATGTACATAAACATGATATGGTGTTCATAGTGTCTTTGTCATGATCAAACTTGTTAGACCTTGTGTTTGAGAAGTTTCAAGAAAAAGCTTGAGATGTTAGAGTTAAAATACATTAAAACTACATGATGAAAGTTATGATCTTGGAAAGATGTTAATATGATTTAGTTATATAATAAGAATTTAAAGTTACCTTGTATGTGATTAATTGCATTATTCAAATTTAAAATAATTTCAAAAGAAAACTTGGATATGTTTTCAAGCCATGTGCATTTAGCATAAGTGGTTAAGTTTTGAGAATCTAAAATAACATGTCTACATTCAATATATCTCTAAGCATAACTATTATGTGTTTGATATAACGGTAGTAACCAAGCATGGATATATGTATGTTTTTAAAACAATATCAATGCTAGCTTTGAATAAATGATACGAACACTATGAGAATGTTTATTAACAGAATATATGACATCATTACGAAGACATATGGCAAAAGTTATAAAGAGGGTGGTTATATGATTTTTTAAGCTTTAATTCTATGTATAGTCATGAACTAGGAATTTGTAAAAGTGAATTCAAGAATGGTCATATGTAAAAACCCAAAACCCTAATAAGACTTGTATGTATAAAATCCCGTTATATAAATAAAATTTCTTCGTTCTGAATGTGTTATGTGTTAATATATACTTTGTTTAACAAATTTAGCCAAATAAATTTTTTTCTGAAAAACGTCGTGCTTGACACCTCGTGCTTAAATTTTTTTTTCCGTAATCGGACTTTTCGGCATAATTATTTTTACAAGTTGCTTTGTCGTGCTTACACTGACAAAATGCTTTGTCGTGCTTGTTAGGATTATTGAAAATTTAGGTTAACAACCCTAAATTAACAAACCCTAACCTTAATTAGCAAAACCCTAACCCTAATTAGTAAACCTAACTCTAATTAGCTAAACTAACCCTAATTCGCTTATGTTAACAACTAATCATGGTTAGTGAACTTCAATTAGGTACTAATAAACATCATTTAACAATCCTAATCATTAAAAACAAAACCCTAATCAAGATTAGTGAGGATTAGGGCATAATCAAGCTACTAAACTAATCAAACTAGCTTACAAGTAGGTTAGGAGTCACCCAACCAAGTTCCAAGGCTGCACATGAGCTGATAACAAACCCTAAGCAGCACAAATAACTTAACATCAGATATTTGTGGAGGCAAGTTGCTCAAAAAGTGACCAAAAAGCCAAGTTGATGAATTCTATAAATAGGAACCATAGGGCTAAGCAAACTCACAAAATTTCTAAGCCTAGATACACTTATAAACTTGCCAAATCAAGCCTGAGTGTTAGTAGCAACAACATCAGAAGCTAGAATCAAAAATCATTCAAGAAAAGGTACAAACCCTAGTTCATAATTAGCTCTTTGATCCTATTTAGTTTTGTTGTTTAGATGTTTAGAATTATGTATTAGTATGTTAGAAAGTATGTTAGATTGGTAGAACACGTTTTCATAACATCTAGATGCCTTAAGTAAGTGTTTTAAGAAATCTGGAAATTTTGGAAACTAAGTCTGACAGCCGAATGTCAGGGCCTATAGATTCATATGTGTTTATGTTTTAGTCTGTTAATTCTTTAGTATTTGTAGCCTGTTAACATGTCTTTAATCTGGAAAAGAAAATAGGTTCATTTAAACCATAGTCAAGTTATAAGTAGTCAAAGTGGGTTTACCATTCACGGATTGCAGTTTTCGGGGTTACCCAGAAAACTAAAAAACAGTCGAACTGGCTACTTTGACCAACCTTTTTAATTGCTTTATGGTTGTTGTTTTTGTAAGGTGTTGTTATAGATCTATACCCTGTTATATGTACTACATATATATAATCTCAAATTGCTAAAACAACTAATATGATTACTGGAATTAATGTTCAAAAGTCGTTAACCGAGCTTGACCAAGTTTTCTGGTTGCCCAGAAAACTGAAGAACACGAATAACAACGTTTGGCTGTACTTTGACCAGCATAATTAGAGACCTTAGAGTTATGCTTTGTTCATGTTAATGTTATATATATGTACCCTGACATATATACTGCATGTTACAACAAACACCACATCTAATACACAGAATCAAAGATATTCAAGCCACAAAAATGGTTGGACCAAGCCATGACTACTATTGTTACAGGTTACCCGAAACTCAAACGACTCGACGGTAACTTTGAGCCTCTATAACTTCTGGTTATATATAGGATAAAGTCTAAAGTTTGATTCATGTTGTACTACTCTATGAGTACTACAATATCAACTCTTGACCAAACCAAAAATCATTATCAATAGCATTTTATCTAGTGGTCAAACTAGTCACTCGACCATGACCGAAGTGTTGCCCAAAACTCAAGAACACCTACAGCGACACTTTCTGTCACTGAAAGGCTTTAGTGACAAACATAAATTGTTTTTCTAAAATTAAATTATAAAAAATTAGAAATAATTAATAAATAAATATAAAAACAGTTTTAAAAATTATTTTAAATAAATATAATTAAATTCTGATATTTTTACATAAATTTAATAATTATTTTATTTTATTTAGATAATATTAATAATTAAATTATTAATAAAGAAATTAGAATAATTATTTATAAATATTAAATAATTATGGAAAAATATTATTAATGATATAAAAATTATAATAAATGAATATAAATTATTTAAAAATAATAAACAATGTTTTTGTAAAATTTTAAGTAAATATTAATTACCTAAAAATAGAAGTAAATGATTTAAAATTCATTTAAAGGATAAATAAATGTTTTAAATACTTTAAAACTTCTAAAAAAGTATTATAAAGGATAATTAAATTATCTAAAAATATAATAAAATTTTATAAATAAAATTTAGTCCATTTATCAACTTATTTGATATTCGGTAAAGGTATTAAACACTGAAACCCTATTTAATCTAACTCGTTCATATGTAAATGATATAATTGAGAATTATTATGAATACTAATGTGTTAGAATTATATATATGAACTTCGTATGTATTTTTAACAATTTGAATAGCATTACTTGACTGATCTACGCTCAGAAAAGTTTCATATACCCAAGTTATTACTTTTGCAAGTTCTTCTTAAACCTTAAGCTACTTATACAAATTTCTTGAACCGTGTGTATTCGTTAAACAAGATTACTATCTTGAATTGCTTTTGATATGTTATACCAAACCTAAACTTGAATTGCCATTTATTGTAAATTTATTGCTATAGTTTTAGTAGAACTCAGAAATGAATTGTTTATTCATATGATAATGTTTATTGAGCATAAACTGTTGTGTCAAACAAAATTGTTTTGGTAAGACATCCTATATTGAAGTTGGGTATCCCGTAATGGATCGAGATTTGGTCAATAATATATTGACACTAATGTTGGGTGCATTTGAGCACTTGTAGGAAGAGATGCATACTCCTAGGATATTGAATAGGCTGATCCCCTATCTCATATCTGAACAAAATTTCTAAGTCTGTGTGACTGACAAAAATAAAGAAAAATTCCAGAAATGGTTGAAATAAATAGAAATCCAGAAATGGTAACAACTATCAGTCGAAATTTAAATTGTTGTATTTCTTCAAATCATATATTGTTATAAATACAAAACTTGCTGAGCATGTCATAGCTCACCCTTGCGAATTATTCCCTTTGCAGTTTAAATGGTAATCTTGGAACATTTGGAGTAGATAAAGGGAAGCGTCCCTATGTAGATTAGATTATATTCTTGTCTATTTGAATACCTTGTAATTAGAACTCATTATGAGAATCATGTAATCGAATCATAATATTATGATATATATATATATATATATATAAATCTTTTATTTCCGTAACCGTGTTTTCTTACATATATAGATGTAAAATTAGACTTCTTCGAATCTAGTTGAGATCCTTGGGAACTATTTTTCTTAGTGAGGTAATTAATAACATGGATTATTCATGTTGTTATTGATACTCTGGATTTCAGATAGATAGTTACTATCGATACGATAGTATAAATTCGCTTGGCTTAAACTATACCTCTGGGTGAGGGTATTAGTAATATGGATTGTTCATGTTATTACTGGTACTCTAAATTTTGGATAGATAGAATCTAGTCACAGATACAGTTCATATATTCAAGTGAGGGTATCTAAACATAGTAATAGTTCTCTAAAGAATTACCATATGTTATGGGATACTGTGAATCTCGGATCTATGGGAATTATATTTGATAGTCCCTCTATTTAATGTAATATTTTAATCAGTTACCATGAGTGTATAGATTTAAATGCATTATATCGATTCATAGTAAGCACCATATCGGATACCGTGGGAGTATAGATATGTGGGTGTTACAATTTAATGGTATCAAAGCTTCAAGGCTATAGATATAAGGAAGAGAAATCTTAGTATATAGTCTTCGAGTCCGTAAAAAAAATAAAAATTAGTACACATAAAATATAACATTAAAAATATTTGTTGTGTAAATTTCTATACTAGTATTTAAGGAGTTTTCTTTTATAGATGGCCAACTCCAATGATGAAGAAATAGTGATTGTAATCAATCCAGCGCAAATCGATTCATTTAAAGCTAGTGATGCAGGAGAGGGAGAATTGCTTCATGATCAACAACTGCTAGATGTTGAGGAAGAAGAAGATCCAGTAGCAGGACAATTAATGAGAATTGAAGAGCATGATGAAGCAATGGCATCACTAATATAGACAACAGAATATGAGAATAATAAAATGAAGTTTAGGACTGATCTAGCAGAGGGAATGGTATAGCATGAGGGGCAGAGGGGGCATAGTATTCGACTAAAAGTACAACTGCACCATGCACAAAGGGGTAGGAAGGAAATTCAGTTAAGACTTCTTAAAACATCTCTGGGAGTCCGATATATTTTTATTGATTTGTAGTGCCGTGTAGCTCGATATCCAGTAGAGGAGAAGAAAACTGCTTATCTCATCGATCGATCTGTTGTTTGTCACATAATTCAGGATTCCTTTGATGATATCAATGAATTCTAGAGTGTAGCATAGGTGGTTGAATGCTTTATATTAGTATAATAAATAAGCATTCAAAGTTAGTATTGTAATTAGTACTTTGTAAGATAGTAGTATGTTTAATTATGAAGTTGTTGTGTAAGACCATTGTGATATATAAAATAAACAATATGTTTGTTATTAAAAAAATTCTTATGTGAATTTTGTTGTGTTTTGTATAGAATCATGCCACCAACCAGAAGACCCCAAAGAGAAATGAATGATGATAGTTCTACCCAGCAGTTAGTAGACCTTATGTTAGGAGTCGTAAATAGACCTGTGAACCAAAACACAACTTTCAAAGACTTTAAATTAGTTTGACCAACTGAGTTTAAAGGTACATCAGAACCTGTAGATGCAAAAATTTGGATTTCTGAAATAGAGAAATTTTTCCTAGTAACCAATGTTAATAATAACCAAAAGACACCTTTTGTAACCTTTTTCTTGAAGGATGAGGCTAATTATTTGTGGTAATCAACCAAAGGGGAGGTAGAAACTAAAATTGTTCCTTGAGATAGATTCAAATAGTTGTTCTTTGAAAACTATTTTTCCCAATCCCTGAAAGATCATATGGAAATAAAATTTCTAGACTTAAAACAAGGAGACATGACTGTAACCTAGTATATAGCCAAGTTTAATGAACTATCCAGGTTTGCTCCTCATCAGATAACCACTGAACTTAGAAAAACTCATAGGTTTCAGGAGGGTTTAAAACCTCAGATTCGGAGTAAGTTGTCCGTACTCCAAATAAAAACTTTATCAGAAATACTTGAGCAGGCTACTATAGCTGAATGTGAGAATGAGAGTCTTGCTAAGTATCACCTGGACAAGAAAAGTCAAAATGAAAAAGAGAAAATTAGGACAGAACCCAGTTCAGGTGGGTTTAATAATAAGTGAAAATGGGATAATTCTCTTTCTAACAACCCGGGGAAAAAGATAGGAAATACTTATAACATCTTTAGTAATAATATTATTAAACCTTGTCCTACTTGTGGTAAGAAACATAAAGGAGAATGTTATCGTAACAAATGTTTTAATTGTGGACAATTGGGACATTTTTCTCCACACTGTCCTCTTCCAAATAAAAATAGATGTTTTAATTGTGGTTCGTTGGACCATTTTTCTAAAAAATTTCCTAAACCTAAGAACCAAGGAGGAAAGGGGAATAGAGTACTAGAAAATAATCAATCAACTGTAGCTGCACTTGGAGTTCAGAATCGACCTACCGCGAGAACATTTAATATGTCGGTGAGGGATATTGTTGCTTCACAGGACATGGTTACAGGTATCATCCCTATCAACACTTTAAATGCATATGTGTTATTCGATGCCGGTGCTACATGTTCTTTTTTGTCTAAGCGTTTTTCTAAAAACTTGAATATACCTTGTAAAAATTTAGACAAACCATTCTGTGTCAAAATTGCTAATAATGAAAGAATTCCGGTTAAAATCATACACAAGAATTGTAGTGTAGTAATAAAAGGACATAACTTTGCGGTAGATCTAATACCAATCCAGTTGGGAGAAATTGATGTAATTTTAGGAATGGATTGGTTAGTTAACCATAACGCGATGATTGATTGTCATCAGAAGCGAATAAACCTTTTGTCTGCTTTGAAGTCAAAGGTAGTGTTCAACGATAATTGTTCACCTAAGCAATCCTAATGTTAAAATATAGTTCAGGCAGAAAGATTACTTAGAAAGGGTTGTTTAGGTTATTTGACCTATATAGTTGATACTCGAAAAGAAGGAGTAAGACTAGATCAAATACCTATAGTTGAGGATTTTCTCGATGTATTTTCGGATGACTTACCAGGTTTACCTCCAGATAGGGAAATTGAGTTAGTCATTGATCTTGCACCGGGAACGGCACCAGTTTCAAAGGCACCGTACAGAATGGCACCTATAGAACTGCAAGAGTTACTTATACAATTACAGGAACTGTTAGATAAAAAGTACATACAACCTAGTGTTTAACCTTAGGGAGCATCAATATTGTTTGTAAAGAAGAAGGATGGAACTATGAGGCTATGTATAGATTCTAGAGAGCTAAATAAGTTAACTATTAAAAATAAATATCCTTTATCAAGGATTGATGATTTGTTTGACCAATTAAAGGGGGCCGAATATTATAAAAAAATTGACCATTGAACAGGTTATCATCAATTAAAGGTAAGAAAGGAGGATGTGTCGAAAACAACGATTAGGACACACTATGGATATTATGAGTTTCTTGTAATGTCTTTTGGATTGACAAATGCACCGACAGAATTTATGGATTTAATTAATAGAGTGTTTAAACCATGCATGGACAAATTTGTTATAGTGTTTATTGACAATATTCTGGTATACTCGAAAACAGGGGAAGAGCATACTAAACATTTGAGAGTCGTTTTGGAGATATTATGAAAGGAACAAATTTATGCAAAGTTTTCCAAGTGTGATTTCTGGTTGAAAGAGATAAATTTTTAGGTCATGTGATTGACAAGGATGATATATCTGTAGATCCAACTAAGATCGAAACGGTTGTGAATTGGGAACAACCAACAACTCCAACAGAAGTACAAAGTTTTCTCGGTATAGCGGGTTATTATTGACTGTTTATAAAAGATTTTTCAAAAATAGCAACCCCGTTAACCAATTTAACTCGAAAGATGGTGAAATACGTCTGGACAGATAAATGTGAGGAAAGCTTCCAAGAGTTGAAGAAGCGACTGAGCATGGCTCTAGTGTTATCCTTACCAGATGATACAGGAGGTCTTGTAGTGTATAGTGACGCATCACAGAGAGGTTTAGGGTGTGTGTTAATGCAACATGGGAAAGTGAGAGCTTATGCATCATGAAAACTCAAAGATTATGAGAAGAGGTATCCTACTCATGATTTATAGTTAGTTGCGGTAGTTTTTTCTCAAAAAATTTGGAGACATTACTTGTACGGGGAGAAGTGCGAGATATATACAGATCATAAAAGTCTGAAATATATTTTTTCACTAAAGGAACTAAATTTAAGGCAGAGAAGATGATTAGAACTGATAAAGAATTTTGATTATAAAATCTTATATCATCCCGGTAAAGCCAATGTTGTAGCTGATGCGTTAAGTAGAAAGAATCAGGGAAAGCTGAATTTATTAACCACCAATGATAGGTTAATAAAAGATTTTAAAAATTTAGAAATTAAGGTGGAATGTCCAACTACCTCTACCCTAAAATTATACATTTTAGAGGGAGTTTCATCTCTGATTGTCAAAATCAAAGAGATACAAGAAAAGGATGAAGAGTGTCAGAAGTACAAGTCTAACATAACTAATGAGAAGTATAACAAATTTAGAATAGATAAGAATGGAATAATAGGATATAAAGATAGAATCTGGGTTCCGTTAAACCAAGCTTTAGAAGATGAAATTTTGAATAAAGCTCATAATTCTAAATTTGCCATACATCCTGGCAGTACTAAAATGTACTAGGATTTAAGTCGACACTTTTGGTGGTCGAATATGAAAAGAGAAATAGCTGAATGGGTAAGAAAATGTCTCACGTGTCAAAGGGTTAAGGCTGAGCATCAAAAGCCAAGTGGTTTACTTCAACCCTTACCAATTCCTAAGTGGAAGTGGGAACATATATCTATGGATTTTGTTGTTGGTCTTCCAGCTACACATAAGGGCCATAATACCATTTGGGTAATAGTGGACCGTTTAACTAAATCAGCTCACTTTTTACCTATTAAAGTTACTCATAACTTGGATCACCTTGCAAAATTGTACATTAATGAAATTATTTATAGGCATGGAGTACCTGTTTCAATAGTATCAGATCGAGATCCGCGTTTTACCTCTAATTTTTGAAAAAGCCTTCAGAAACACTTAGAAACACAATTAAGATTAAGTACAACTTATCATCCTCAGACTGAAGGACAGAGTGAGAGAACTATACAAACATTAGAGGATATGTTAAGAACTTGTATCATAGACTTCAAAGGAAGTTGGGAAGATCAGTTACCCTTAGTTGAATTTGTCTATAACAATAGTTATCATGCTAGCGTAGGTATGCCACCCTATGAAGCCTTATACGGGAGGAAGTGTAGAACACCTTTATGTTGGGATGAAGTCAGGGAAAGACAAATGCTAGGACCTGAAATAATTCAACAAACTACTGAAACCATCAGAATTATTCGTCAACGATTACAAGCATCTCAAGACCGACAAAGAAAATACGCTAATCCACATCGTCAACAACGAAACTTTAACATAGGAAGTCATGTATTCTTGAAAGTATCTCCTTGGAAGGGAAAGATACGTTTTGGCAAGAAAGGAAAGCTAAGTCCTAGATTCATTGGACGTTTTGAAATTTTGAGGAGGGTGGGTGAAGTTGCTTATGAAATAGCACTACCTCCCGAGTTGAATCATAACCATAATTTGTTTCATGTGTCCGTATTACGACCATATAAACCTGATTATAAACAAGTTATACAATATGAGCCAATCCAAATAGAAAAGATCTTTCTTATGTAGAAGAACCTGTGCAGATCGTCGACCATAAAGAGCAAGTTATGAGAAATAAAGTGATAGCATCTGTTAAAGTAATCTGGAGAAATTAGAATGTTGAAGAAGCTACATGGGAGCTTGAAGATAAAATGCACGAGAATTATCCTCAATTATTTACTTGACATATACTGTAATTTCGAAGACGAAATTCTAATTAGACTCGTATGTATAAAATCCCATTATATAAATAAAATTTCTTCGTTCTGAATTTGTGATGTGTTAATATATACTTTGTTTAACAAATTTGACCAAATAAATTTTTGTCCGAAAAACGTCGTGCTTGACACCTCGTGCGTAAATTTTTTTCCCGTAATCGGACTTTTCAGCATAATTATTTTTACAAGTTGCTTTGTAATGTTTACACTGACAAAACACTTTGTTGTGCTTGTTAGGATTAGTGGGAAATTTAGGTTAACAACTCTAGATTAACAAACCCTAACCCTAATTAGCAAAACCCTAACCCTAATTCATAAACCTAACCCTAATTAGCTAAACTAACCCTAATTAGCTTATGTTAACACCTAATCATGGTTAGTAAACTTCAATTAGGTACTAATAAACATCATTTAACAATCCTAATCATTAAAAACAAAACCCTAATCAAGATTAGATAGGATTAGGGAATAATAAAGCTACTAAACTAATCAAACTAGCTTACGATTAGGTTAGGAGTCACCCAACCAAGTTCTATGGCTGCACATGAGCTGATAACAAACCTTAAGCAGCACAATTAACTTAGCATCATATATTTGTGGAGGCAAGTTGTTCAAAAATGACCAAAAAGCCAAGTAGAAGAATTCTATAAATAGGAACCTTAGGGCTAAGCAAACTCACGAAATTTCTAAACCTAGATACACTTATAAACTTACCAAATCAAGCCTGAGTGTTAGCAGCAACAACATCAAAAGTTAGAATCGAAAATCATTCAAGAAAAGGTACAAACCCTAGTTCATAATTAGCCCTTTGATCCTATGTTAGTTTTGTTGTTTAGATGTTTAGAATTATGTATTAGTATGTTAAGAAAGTTTGTTAGATTGGTAGAACACATTTTGATAACATATAGATGCCTTGAATAAGTGTTTTAAGAAATCTGGAAATCTTGGAAACTAAGTGTGACAGCAAAATGTCAGGGCCTATAGATTCATATATGTTTATGTTTTGGTCTGTTAATTGTTTAGTATTTGTAGACTGTTAGTAGGTCTTTAATCTGGAAAAGAAAACAGGTTCATTTGAACCATAGATTTCAAGTTATAAGTAGTCAAAGTGGGTTGGCCAGTTTCACGGATTACGTTTTACGGGTTACCCAAAAAACTTCGAAACAGATTGAGCAAATTACTTTGACCAATCTTTTTAATCGCTTTCTGGTTGTTGTTTTTGTAAGGTGTTGTTATATATCTATACCCTGTTAGATGTACTACATATATATGATCTCAAATTGCTAAAATAACTAATAGGATTACTGGAATTAATGGTCAGAAGTCGTTAACCGAGCTTGACCAAGTTTTCTGGGTTGCCCAGAAAACTGAAGAACATCGTTTGGTTGTACTTTGACCAGCATAATTAGAGACCTTAGAGTTATGCTTTGTTCATGTTAATGTTATATATATGTACCCTGACATATATATTACGTGTTACAACAAACACCATACACATCTAATACACAGAATCGAAGATATTCAAGCCACAAAAAGTTTGGCCGGCCGTGACTCACTTACGGGTTACCTAAACTTCAAGAACAACTCTGACACTGACTTTGAGCCTCTATAACTTCTTGTTATATATAGGATAAAGCCTAAAGTTTGATTCATGTTGTACTACTGTATGAGTACTACAATATCAACTCTTGACCAAACCAAAAATTATTATCAGGAGCATTTTATCTAGTGGTCAAACTGGTCACTCAACCACGACCGAACTGTTGCCCAGAACTCAAGAACACCTACAATGACACTTTCTATCACTGAAGGGCTTTAGCAACAGACAGAAATTGTTTTTCAAAAAATAAATTATAAAAAAATTAGAAATAATTAATAAATAAATATAAAAATAGTTTTAAAAATTATATTAAATAAATATAATTAAATTATGATATTTTTACATAATTTTAATAATTATTTTATTTTATTTAGATATTATTAATAATTAACTTATTAATAAAGAAATTAGAATAATTATTTATAAGTATTAAATAATTATGGAAAAATATTATTAATGATATAAAAAGTATAAGAAATGAATGTAAATTATTTAAAAATAATAAACAATGTTTTTGTAAAATTTTAAGTAAATATTAATTACTTAAAAATAGAAGTAAATGATTTAAAAATCATTTAAAGGATAAATAAATATTTAAATACTTTAAAACTTCTAAAAAAGTATTATAAAGGATAATTAAATTATCTAAAAATATAATAAAATTTTATAAATAAAATTTAGTCCATTTATCAACTTATTTGATATTCGGTAAAGGTATTAAACACCGAAACCTTATTTAATCTAACCCGTTCATATGTAAATGATATAATTGTGTATTATTATGAATACTAACGTGTTAGAATTATATATATGAACTTCGTAGGTATTTTTAACGGTTTAAATAGCATTACTTGACTGATCTACGCTCATGCAAGTTTTCTATACACAAGTTATTACTTTTGCAAGTTCTTCTTAAACCTTAAGCTACTTATACAAATTTCTTGAACCCTGTGTATTCATTAAACAAGATTACTATCTTGAATTGCTTTTGATATTTTATACCAAACCTAAACTTGAATTGCCAATTATTGTAAAGTTATTGCTATAGTTTCAGCATAACTCAAAAATGAATTGTTTATTTATATGATAATGTTTATTGAGCATAAACTGTTGTGTCAAACCATATTGTTTTGGTAAGACATCCTATACTAAAGTTGGGTATCCCGTAAGCGATCGAGATTTGGTCAATAATATGTTGACACTAATGTTGGGTGTGTTTGAGCACTGGTAGGATGAGATGCATACTCCTAGGATATTGAATAGACTGATCCCCTATCTCATATCTGAACAAAATTTCTAAGTCTGTGTGACTGACAGAAACAAAGAAAAATTCCAGAAATGGTTGAAATAAATAGAAATCCATAAATGGTAACAACTATCAGTCGAAATTTGAATTATTGTATTTCTTCAAATCATATATTGTTATAAATACAAAACTTGCTGAGCATGTCATAGCTCACCCTTGAGAATTATTCCCTTTGCAGTTTTAGATGGTAACCCTAGAACATCTGGAGTAGATAAAGGGAAGCGTCCCTGCGTAGATTAGATTATATTCTTGTCTATTTGAATACCTTATAATAAGAACTCGTTATGAGAACCATGTAATCGAATCTTAATATTATGATATATATATATATATATATATACAACTTTTATTTCTACAATCGTGTTTTCTTACATATATAGATGTAAAATTGGACTTCTTCGAATGTAGTTGAGATCCTTGGGAACTATTTATCCAAGTGAGGGTATTAATAGCATTGACTGTTTATGTTGTTATTGATACTCTGGATTTTGGATAGATAGTTACTATCGATACGATAGTATAAATTCGCTTGGCTTAAACTATACATCTGGGTGAGGGTATTAGTAATATGGACTATTCATGTTATTACTGGTACTCTGAATTTTGGATAGATAGACTCTAGTCACAGATACAGTTCATATATTCAAGTAAGGGTATCCAAACACAGTAATAGATCTCTAAAGAATTACCATCTGTTATGGGATACTGTGAATCTCAGATCTATGGGAATTATATCTGATAGTCCCTCTATTTAATGTAATATTTTAATCAGATACCATGGGTGTATAGATTTAAATGCATTATATCGATTCATAGTAAACACTATATCGGATACCGTGGGAGTATAGATATGGGGGCGTTATAATTTAATGGTATCAAAGCTTTAAGGCTATAGATATAAGGAAGAGAAATCTTAGTATATAGTCTTTGAGTCCTTCAAAAAAAATTAAAGTACACATAAAATATAACATTAAAAATATTTGTTGTGTAAATTTCTATACCAGTATTTAAGAAGTTTTCTTTTATAGATGGCCAACTCCAATGCTGAAGAAATGGTGATAGTAATCAATCCACCGCAAATCGAGTCATTTAAAGCTAGTGATGCAGGAGAGGAAGAATTTCTTCATGATCAACAACTGCTAGATGTTGAGGAAGAAGAAGATCCAGTAGCAGGACAATTAATGAGAATTGAAGAGCATGATGAAGCAATGGCATCACTAATGTAGACAACAGAATATGAGAATAATGAAATGAAGTTTAGGGCTGATCTAGCAGAGGGAATGGTACAGTATGAGAGGGGACATAGTCTTTGACTAAAAGTACAACTGCACCATGCACAAAGGGGCAGGAAGGAAATTCAGTCAAGACTTCTTAAAACATCTCTGGGAGTCCGATATACTTTTAATGATTTGCAACGCCGTGTAGCTCGATATCCAATAGAGGAGAAGAAAACTGCTTATCTCATCGATGGATCTGTGGTGTGTCACATGATTCAAGATTCCTTTGATGATATCAATGAATTCTAGAGTGCAGCATAGGTGGCTGAATGCTTTATATTAGTATAATAAATAAGCATTCAAAGTTAGTATTGTAATCAGTACGTTGTAAGATAGTAGTATGTTTAATTATGAAGTTGTTGTGTAAGACCGTTGTGATATATAAAATAAACAATATGTTTGTTATTAAAAAAAATTCTTGTGTGAATTTTGTTGTGTTTTGTATAGAATCATGCCACTAACCAGAAGACCCCAAAGAAAAATGAATGATGATAGTTCTACCCAGCAGTTAGTAGACCTTATGCTAGGAGTTGTAAAAAGACCTGTGAACCAAAACACAACTTTCAAAGACTTTAAATTAGTTGGACAAATTTGGATTTCTGAAATAGAGAAATTTTTCCTAGTAACCAATGTTAATAATAACCAAAAGACACCTTTTGCAACCTTTTTTCTTGAAGGGTGAGGCTAATTATTGGTTGGAATCAACCAAAGGTCGGGTAGAAACTAAAATTGTTCCTTGGGATAGATTCAAATAGTTGTTCTTTGAAAACTATTTTTCCCAATCCCTGAAAGACAAATTGGAAATAAAATTTCTAGACTTAAAACAAGGAGACATGATTGTAACCTAGTATATAGCCAAGTTTAATGAACTATCCAGGTTTACTCCTCATCGGATAACCACTGAACTTAGAAAAACTCGTAGGTTTCAGGATGGGTTTAAAACCTCAGATTCGGAGTAAGTTGTCAGTACTCCAAATAAAAACTTTCTCATAAATACTTGAGAAAGCTACTATAGTTGAATGTGTGAATGAGAGTCTTGCTAAGTTTCACCAGGACAAGAAAAGTCAAAATGATAAAGGGAAAATTAGGACTGAACCCAGTTCAGGTGGGTTTAATAATAAGCGAAAATGGGATAATTCTTTTTCTAACAACCTGGGGAAAAAGGATGGAAATACTAATAACAACTTTAGTAATAATATTATTAAACCTTGTCCTACTTGTGGTAAGAAACATAAAGGAGAATGCTTTCGTAATAAATGTTTAATTGTAGATAAACTCCACAGTGTCTTCCAAATAAAAATAGATGTTTTAATTGTGGTTTGTTGGACCATTTTTCTAAGAATTGTCCTAAACCCAAGAACCAAGGAATAAAGGGAATAGAGTACCAGAAAATAATCAATCAAATGTAGCTGCACTTGGGGTTCAGAATCGACCTACTGCAAGAACATTTAATATGTCGGTGAGGGATGTTGTTGCTTCACAGGACGTGGTGACAGGTATCAAGCCTATCAACACTTTAAATGCATATGTGTTATTCGATTCTGGTGTTAAATGTTCTTTTGTGTCTAAGCATTTTTCTACAAACTTGAATATACCTTGTGAAAATTTAGAAAAACCATTATATGTTGAAATTGCTAATGATGAAAGAATTTCAGTTAAAACCATACACAAGAATTGTAGTGTGGTAATAAAAGGACATAACTTTGCGGTAGATCTAATATCAATCCAGTTGGGAGAATTTGATGTAATTTTGGGAATGGATTGGTTAGTTAACCATAACGCAATGATTGATTGTCATCAAAAGCGTATAAACCTTTTGACTGCTTCAAAGTCAAAGGTAGTGTTCAACGGTAGTTGTTCACCTAAGCAATCTCGATGTTTGACTATAGTTCAGGTAGAAAGATTACTAAGAAAGGGTTGTTTAGGTTATTTGGCCTATATAGTTGATACTCAACAAGAAGGAGTAAAACTAGATCAAATACTTATAGTTAAGGATTTTCCTGATGTATTTTCGGATAACTTACCAGGTTTACCTCCAGATAGGGAAATTGACTTCGTCATTGAACGACACCAGTTTCTAAGGCACCGTACATAATGACACCTATAGAACTAAAAGAGTTACTTATACAATTATAGGAACTCTTAGATAAAAAGTACATACAACCTAGTGTTTCACCTTGGGGAGCACCAGTATTGTTTGTAAAGAAGAAGGATGGAACTATGAGGCTATGTATAGATTATAGAGAGCTAAATAAGTTAACTCTTAAAAATAAATATCCTTTACCAAGGATTGATGATTTGTTTGACCAATTATAGGGGGGCGAACATTTTTCAAAAATTGACCTTAGAATAGGGTATCATCAATTAAAGGTAAAAAAGGAGGATGTGCCGAAAATAATGTTTAGGACACGCTATGGACATTATGAGTTTCTTGTAATGTCTTTTGGATTGACAAATGCACCGACAATATTTATGGATTTAATGAATCAAGTGTTTAAACCATGCTTGGACAAATTTGTTGTAGTCTTTATCAATGATATTCTGGAATACTCGAAAACACGGGAAGAGCATATTGAACACTTGAGAGTCATTTTGGAGATATTACGAAAGGAACAACTTTATGCAAAGTTTTCCAAGTGTGAATTCTGGTTGAAGAGAGTTTAATTTTTAGGTCATGTGATTGACAAGGATGGTATATCTGTAGATCCAATAAGATCGAAACGGTTGTGAATTGGGAACAACCAACAACTCGAACTGAAGTACGAAGTTTTCTCGGTTTAGTGGGTTATTATTGATGGTTTATAAAAGATTTCTCAAAAATAGCAACCCCATTAACCAATTTAACTCGAAAGACGATGAAATACGTTTGGACAGATAAATGTGAGAAAAGCTTCCAAGAGTTGAAGAAGCGACTGAGCATGGCTCTAGTGTTATCCTTACTAGATGATACAGAAGGTCTTGTAGTGTATAGTGACACATCACAAAAAGGTTTAGGGTGTGTGTTGATGCTACATGGGAAAGTGATAGCGTATGCATCACGATAACTCAAAGATTATGAGAAGAGGTATCCTATTCATGATTTAGAGTTAGCCGAGGTAGTTTTTGCACTAAAAATTTGGAGACATTACTTGTGCGGGGAGAAGTGCGAGATATATACAGATCATAAAAGTCTGAAATATATTTTTACACAAAAGGAACTAAATTTAAGGCAGATCAGATGGTTAGAACTGATAAAGGATTTTGATTGTGAAATCTTATATCATCCTGGTAAAGCTAATGTTGTAGCTAATGCGTTAAGTAGAAAGAATCAGGGAAAGCAGAATTTATTAACCACCAATGATAGGTAAATAAATGATTTTGAAAATTTAGAAATTAAGGTGGAATGTCCAACTACCTCTACCCAAAAATTATACATTTTAGAGGGAGTTTAATCCCGGCTTGTCAAAATCAAAGAGATACAGGAAAAGGATGAAGAGTGTCAGAAGTACAAGTCTAATATAACTCATAACAAGTATAACAAATTTAGAATAGAAAGGATGGAATAATTAGATATGAAGATAGAATCTAGGTTCCGTTAAACCAAGCTTTAAAAGATGAAATTTTTAATGAAGCTCATAATTCTAAATTTGCCATACATCCTGGCAGTACTAAAATGTACAAGGATTTAAGTCGACACTTTTAGTGGTCGAATATGAAAAGAGAAATAGCTGAATGGGGTAAGCAAATGTCTCACGTGTCAAAGAGTTAAGGCTGAACATCAAAAGCCGAGTGGTTTACTTCAACCCTTACCAATTCCTGAGTGGAAGTGGGAACATATATCTATGGATTTTGTTGTTGGTCTTCCAGCTACACAAAAGGGCCATAATACCATTTGGGTAATAGTGGACCGTTTAACTAAATCAACTCACTTTTTACCTATTAAAATTACTCATAACTTGGATCACCTTGCAAAACTGTACATTAATGAAATTATTTCTAGGAATGGAGTACCTTTTCAATAGTATTATATCGAGACCCACGTTTTACCTCTAATTTTTGGAAAAGCCTTCAGAAAACACTTAGGAACACAATTAAGATTAAGTACAGCTTATCATCCTCAGACTGATGGACAGAGTGAGAGAACCATACAAATATTAGAGGATATGTTAAGAACTTGTATCATAGACTTCTAAGGAAGTTGGGAAGATCAGTTACCCTTAGTTGAATTTGCCTATAACAATAGATATCATGCTAGCATAGGTATGCCAGCCTATGAATCCTTATATGGGAGGAAGTGTAGAACACCTTTATGTTGGGATGAAGTCATGGGAAGACAAATGCTAGGACCTGAAATAATTCAACAAACTACTGAAACCATCAGAATTATTCATCAACGATTACAAGCATCTCAAGATCGATAAAGAAAATATGCTGATCCACATTGTCAACAACAAAACTTTAACATAGGAAGTCACGTATTCTTGAAAGTATCTCCTTGGAAGAGCAAGTTACGTTTTGGCAAGAAAGGAAAGCTAAGTCCTAGATTCATTGGACCTTTTAAAATTTTGACGAGGGTGGGTGCAGTTGCTTATGAAATAGCACTACCTCCTGAGTTGAATCATGTCCATAATGTGTTTCATGTGTCTGTATTATGACCATATAAACCTAATTATAAACACGTTATACAATATAAGCCAATCCAAATAGAAAAAGATCTTTCTTATATAGAAGAACCTATGCAAATCGTCGACCATAAAGAGCAAGTTCTGAGAAATAAAGTGATAGCATCGGTTAAAGTAATCGGGAAAAATCAGAATTTTGAAGAAGCTACATGGGAGCTTGAATATAAAATGCGCGAGAATTATCCTCAATTATTTACTTGACATGTACTGTAATTTCGATGATGAAATTCTTATTAGTGGGGGTGAATGTAATAACCAAAATCCCTAATAAGACTCGTATGTATAAAATCTTGTTATATAAATAAAATTTCTTCGTTATGTGTTAATATATACTTTGTTTAACAAATTTGACCAAATAATTTTTTTTCCGAAAAAAGTCGTGCTTTACACCTCGTGCTTAAAAGTTTTTTCTGTAATCAGACTTTTTGGGATAATTATTTTACAAGTTGTTTGTCGTGCTTACACTGACAAAATGCTTTGTCGTGCTTGTTAGGATTAGAGAGAAATTGAGGTTAACAACCCTAGATTACCAAACCCTAACTCTAATTAGAAAAACCTAACCCTAATTAGTAAACCTAACCCTAATTAGCTAAACTAACCCTAATTAGCTTATGTTAACACCTAATCATGGTTAGTAAACTTCAATTAGGTACTAATAAACATCATTTAACGATCTTAATCATTAAAAATAAAACCCTAATCAAGATTAGTGAGGATTATGGCATAATCAAGCTACTAAACTAATCAAACTAGCTTATAAGTAGGTTAGGAGTCACCAACCCAAGTTCTAAGGCTGCACATGAGCTGATAACAAACCCTAAGTAGCACAAGTAACTTAGCATCAGATATTTGTGGAGGCCAAGTTGAAGATTTTTATAAATAGGAATGTAAGACCCCAACTTTTATGAATAAAGAATAATTTTCTCGAAATATATTTTTGAATATTATGGTGTGGATTTGATATAATGTTATAGTTGTGGGTAATATTTACAAATTTTGCAAAGTAAGCAAGTGGCTATATAATATTAGATTGGTCGGGGAATATTCATTTTAACAAGGAATATTCATACGACGGCACAATCATTGGTGGACCCCACAACGGAAGTATTGTTGTAAAACGACAGAATTTTCTTCTTATAAAAATAACGGCGAAAGTGTTACCGTTAAAACTGTTGAACTACCCGGAAATAAATGTACAATAATACGCATGGTTGCATAGTAGCACACGGTATTGATTATTGATGCTTACGTGAGAAGTCACTCAGTTATACTCAATTATTGCTACAATAATTGCTGCATCATATCTCTCATATTATTGATTCAATTATTGTCACAGTATCATCTGCATAATATGATATATTATTAAATCAATATTTGAGACGATAAAGTTATTCATATTATTAAATTGCAGTATTTACAATGTCTAGAAGTTCTGTCAAGGAGAGGTTTGGTCATCTAATTGCGTGCCAATGAGGAGAAATCCTTATCGGAAAGCCCCCTCTTTCTTGGGAATGACCTGGTTGTTAAATATTGTGAGTTATAATATTAATGATGAAAAAGTTCGTGTTGATTAAAGATGAATTTGATAGTTCCATTGTGTTGGAATTATTAGTGTTAGTGGAAATTGACATTTATTTCGATATTAATTGATGTCTGGAAGTTATACTGACTAATAGGTTAATTAATTGGATAAATGAGCAATTAATTGCTATTAATTCATATGATTATAACTATTTGTTCACATGTGTGTACTATTGATTCACATTCTTGTACTATTAGGGGTGGTGGTGCAAGATTGATAATACTTGAATGACTAAGTTAAAAATGGAGGTACTATAATGTAATTCATATTTTCACATGTCTGAAACTATTGATTCACATGATTTACTTTTGATTCACATTATTTACTATTAGGGGAGGTGGTGCAAGTTTGATAATACTTGCAGGACTAAATTAAAAATGAAGAAAAAGAGGAAGGTATTATACTATAATATTTCGAGCCCCAAAACGTGCAATTATCGAAACTATATTTTCCTATAAATAGAAGCTCATTATTCCTTCATTTCTGACCAATTCACTAAAGCTATAGAGAAATTATTATAGAGAGAAATTATAGAGAGAAAGAAGAAGAGAAGTCTGCTACCTCACTATTCCAGTATCCAGACTTCTTTTGAGGTAAGGGGTATTATTTCTTTTGTATTCATGAAGAAAGCTTCTATTATTTCATTCTTTATTGTTATGTTGGAATAACATGTCTATGCGAAGTACCGCATACATGGTGAAATTCTTCTGTTATTCCATTCTTTATTATTATGTTGGAATAACTTTACATACATGCAAAATCGCATACATGGTGAAATTCTTGATTATTCCATTCTTTATTATTACATTGGTATTCTGTGCTGCGTATGGATTACGCGTGACTGATTCCATTCTTTATTATTACATTAGAATATCATGTGGTCGCATATTACGCATGACTTTAGTTCCATTATTTATTATTACATTGGAATAACTCATTTATGCTGCGATCTATCGCATGCTTGGTGAATTCTTTTGTTATTCTATTATTTATTATTCTGGTGGAATAACCTGTCTACGCAGACTACCGCATGCATGGTGAATTCTTCTGTTATTCAATTCTTTATTATTCTATTGGAATAACCTGTCTATGTGGATTATCACATGCATGGTGAATGATCCTTCGTATTCATTCCTTATTAAATTGTGGAAATGATCGGTCTATGTGGATTATCGCATAGCGGACAAAAATCCATTTGCATTTTCATATATTCTCTTATACTCAGTTGGTTAAAGTTTTGGCTTCTATACTCCATGAAATTAGTGGAATATACTTGATATTTGCGCTTCATCCAGTATCTTTTTATGGAAATATTCTTCTGAGCATTCTTAAATTTTACTCCACAAAGAAGTATCATGTTGACAATTTGGACGTTATTGATTTATGGATAAATTAAATTATAAATCTTTAAAATTTATCCTTGAACTTGTTTTATTGAATTATTATGTCATTGTCATCGTCCTTATGCTTATATTGTGATGAAAGTCATCTTTGGCTTATGTGCATAGATGGACTTGGTATGATTATGACCAGAGATTATTTGGTATAATCATGACCGTAATGTAACGAATAATGTGGTAAAAGTCCTCATTAGTCTGTAGTTCATTGATGGACAGTTGTTGGTATGGTTATGACCAGGGATTATTCGGTATAATCATGAACATTTATGAATACATGAATATCCTTGGCCGTGATGCAGGGATGATTCGTTTTTATTTATTAAGTTGAGTCTCAGCGATAAAGTTGATGAAAACCTTTTTAAATCATAGAAGATAGTAGATTTTATGCTCTACTTGACTCTTCTAAAGGATTGCTTATTCCGCTGCAGTTGTTGATTTAAAACTTGTTGTCTATTATATTTTGTCAGTTGTTATACTGTTGAAGGCTAAGGATAATTTATTCTGCATTATCTTAGTCATAATATTTCTTACTGGCTAGTTGAGCTCACCTTTTCTTTCACTGTTCTCTTTAGGAAATAAGAACGTGGCGGGGGACTAGTCGGGAGGCGAGTGACGGACGGATGATAGCATTAGTAGTCCTCACTATTCTGTTAAATAGTGTGACAATAAATATAATGAGGACTCCATTGAGTGTGGATATTGTCTAGATGACAATATTCTTATGAAAACTCTTAGATTATGTTTTGTCATATTTTACACTACTATTGTATAATTAAGTTATATTTGAATTTTGTACTTGTATTTGTCGACTCAAGATGGGTGATGTATACCTATTTTGGGGGCGTCATATTTGGTATCAAAGCTTAGGGATATGATCCCTAGCTGAGATGTGAGACAAGAACTAGGATGGGAAAGACATGGAGTTCCTTCGCTAGTATGACCTACCTAAGTTTATTTGGTATTTAATTGGTTGGTCAGAGTATAGGGATAATATGTGATATGTTAATTAACCCTTGTTTTGTGGCAGTATCCGAAAATGTTGAGATAAGCAATGAAGCACATGAGACCGTGGAGTCACCACAGATTAATACCTAGGATAATGTGTAACAGGAAGACAATAATCCTCAGGTAAATAACAACGATCAAATGATGAACGATGGGATGTTAAGAGGCTTTATGCAATTCATGCAACATCAGGCGAGGGCAGCTCCTATCCAAAATGCAGGTGGAAACACTGACAACTCTCGGACGGTCATCGCTAAGCAGTTCATGGAGCTGGGACAACCGGAGTTTTTTGGAGAGCCAAAACCACTTAAAGCGGAGACGTGGATAAAGCAGATCAACAAGATATTTGATGTCTTGGGATGCTCCGAGGAGGAAAAGGTTTCCTTTGCCACCTTCATGTTGCGAGCAGAGACAGATTACTAGTGGGAATCTGTAAAGCGTACTTAACTTGCTACACTCAAAATGTCTTGGGAGAAGTTCCAAGAGCTATTCAACGACAAGTACTTTCCTGAAAGTATTCGTCACATGAAGGAGGTAGAGTTCATCAAGCTTGAGCAAAATAATATGACCGTGGCGCAGTATGAAGCTAAGTTTGCTGAGTTGTCTCGGTTTACGTCCCACTTGGTTGATAATGAGGAGAGAATGACACGGATGTTTCTAAGAGGTTTGAAACCCGAGATACGTCGATACCTTATCTCTCACAAACTTTGCTTGTATTCAGATGTTGAGAATAGGGCTCAGTTATTGGAACGCAATAATGAGTCAACCCAACCAAAAGAGAGCAACCGAAAAAATGAAAATACTAGTGGTAACAGTCATCGAAGTGGTGACAACAAGCGTGGAGGGAATCAACATGCTAGAAGTGGTAATCACTTCGGTGGTAATCATGGCCATGACAATAAGAGTGGACATTTCAAGAAGAGGAAATTCAACAATGATTGAAAGACGTCAGCACCAGCACCTATTGTTAAGGAAGGAGAATGACCGTCGGTCGTATGTTACAAATGTGGAGGAGAAAGACACATCATCGTCAAACCTAGCGATCACGATCCAAAGCGTGTTACAATTGTGGAAAAGAAGGTCACCTAGCCCGATTTTGTCGTGCACCAAAGTCAAGTCCAGTTGGGATGGAGGCATCAAAGGGTGTCCCAGACAAGACAAAACATGTAGTTCAAGGGAGAGCTTTGTCGTAACCTCCCAAAAAGCGAGGAATCCGAACGAGGTGGTCACGGGTAATCTAATCATAAACTCTAGCAAAGTTTATACTTTATTTGATACCGGTTCTACCCATTCTTTTATTTCTCCTACTTGCGCTCAACGTTTAAATTTAACTCCGGAGAAATTAGACTTTGATTTATCTATTGAAACTCCGTTAGAAGATACCTTCATCACATCCACCGTTTATAAGTCTTGTTAGATTCAAATCGGTAACCGCACGTTACCTGTCGATCTTATTTCTTTGAAAATACTTGCATTTGATGTGATTTTAGGGATTGATTGGTTAACTACTCATCATGCTAAAATTGATTATTTTCGTAAGGTTGTTAGCTTTCATATTCCTAACCAACCTATTATACAAATTCAAGCAACCAAACCACTAAAGTCAATCACTGTCATATCAAGTCATAAAGCTATTTGTTTATTGAAAAACGGATGTCAAGCTTTCTTAGCCTATGTCACGAATTTAAATAAAAATACGTCAGATTTGAATGATATTTCTATTGTTAATAAATTTCCTGACGTATTCCCTAAAGAACTTCCTGGCCTACCCCCAAAGCGTGAAATTAAATTTTGTATCGACCTTGAATCTGGTAAAAAACCCATTTCCAAAGCCCCATATCGAATGGCTCCTATTGAACTTAAGGAGTTAAAAACTTAACTACAGGAATTGTTAGACATCGGTTTCATTCATCCTAGTACGTCTCCTTGGGGTGCTCCTATTCTATTCGTGAAGAAGAAAGATGGAAGTATGCGACTTTGTATTGATTATTAGGAGTTGAATCATGTAACCATCAAAAATAGGTACCCATTGCCTCGTATTGATGATCTATTTGACCAGTTGTAAGGCTTCAAATTCTTTTCAAAGATAGATCTTCGTTCTGGATATCATCAGTTGAAGACTAAAATTGATGACATTCCAAAGAGTGCTTTCAGAACTCGGTACGGACATTATGAATTCCTAGTCATGTCCTTTGGATTGACTAATGCTCCTACTGCCTTCATAGATATGATGAACCGAATATTCAAGGAATCTTTGGATCACTTTGTGGTCGTCTTTATTGATGACATCCTCATATACTCCAAAACCCATGAAGACCATGAGCAACACTTGAGGCTGATACTTCTATAACGCCCAAGAAAATTGGAGTTTTATGACAATTAAATTTTTATTTGATTATGTGAATTAAATGAATTTAATTGATTTATTTTATGAGTAAGCTATGTGAAGGTTGTTTTATAACCTAAAATGTGCTAATGTGGTTAGTAATCTGGCTACGTGCTAGAATTAATTGTTTAGAATTTTCGAGACGAAAATAAATGTTTTCCGAGAAATTTCTGTAAAAACACTATTCATCCGTTTCTGGTCGGGGAATTATTTTGATATTTCGAGAAATGTGTAATGATAGAATATTGAGATGAGATGAAATATCTGATAATATTTCATTTATGGAAAACAAAGTTTTTGCCTGCGGACTTAAAACCTAAGGGTTGAGTAGATTAATTTCCGAGAAGGAAATGAAATGCGTAGAAGGAATTTCGTTATTGTTAATGTGTGTGTTATACTAGGATGATACTATTTAGTATCTATGTATAATACGATGAGTTAATACGAAGTACAATACAATTATCGTACTAGTATTATATAGAGAGAATACGTGAATTATACGTATAGAATACGATTCGTATTATGGAATTAAGTTAAGACTTAATGTTAATTCATTTGGGTTGGATTATGTTTAGTCCAATCAATTGAATGAGCAAGCCCAAGGGATTAGTGTGTTAAGCCCAAGTCAAGGCCCAATATTAGATTGGTTAAGTCCAATGCAAGAAAATTGAACCGTGGATCAAACCGGTGGGTCACCGAATGGGTAAAACCCATGGGGATGACCCATTGGCAAGGTGGGCCAGCCACTTGGTGTGCAATACAAGTATATCACTTGGTCACCAAGTATTTTACTTGGTGACAAAGTGTTGAATAGTAAAGAGGTGGGATATTTGACCAAAAAGCCCTCCCTCTTATTTTCCTTTAAATAGGAAGCTTATGTTGGCGTTTTGATGTTTTTCCAAGACTCAACCAACATATTTGAGAGAGAAAAAGAGCTAGACTTAAACCATTCTTCTACCTTGAAGCTTTTTCCTTAGAAGTTTATCAAGATCATAAAGATCGTTAAGGTAATACTCCTTAATTCTAATTCCATCTCTTTTGGTTTTCTTTTAGTATGGAGAATCATAAATGGGTGGTGTATGTCTAGTATGGTGGAATAAGGATGACTTGTTATAGATTCAATCTCTATGAGTCATGAAATCATAGAAATCATAAGGTTTGATTTAGCTTAAAATCATGAAAATATTGATTGTTGAGATTGATTGTTGATAAACAATTGAACTCCATCAATATGTTAATATGTGCATCTTGCTTGGTTAGAATGTAGATATGAAGTCCATGGAGTATTCCATGTGATTTGGCTTAGAGAAAATTAGAAACGAAGTTATGGCGAATTTCACGGAAATAGACGTTAAACGTAAGAAACGTAGAAATTCAGAATTGGTAGTCGAATGTTGTCGTGTGGCTTGAAAACATTGTTTTTCAATGTCAACACGTGAGATAGGGTATTTAAGAGTTGTGGGTTCAAGAATTGTCGAATTCTGACTTAAAACGAAGAAAACGAGCATTGAACGCTCATTAACGTTTACGAACGCTTAGAAAATGAACTCAATAGGGAATTTTGAGTTAATAAATTCAAAAGTGTTGAATTCTTATATGAATGCATAGAGTATGTCGTTTATGACGTGTAGGCTTTTGAACGGACCAAATCAGACTTATAATGAAGAAGTTATGGCTCCGAGAATCTCACCAAAATTTTTATCTGTGAAAATTATCAGTCTTGATGTCCGGCGTCATGACTCGAGACGATGCTTAAATTGTCTGCGTCGCAAGACACCAGACCTGCAGATGTAGTTGCCCTCTCGGAAAGTGGCGCCAGCAAACTTTCCACTTGTATAAGGAAGTCTCGTATTTGTGGCGCTTGAGACCGGGACACAAATCTCTGAATCTGGCCTTGCATGACACCAGGTCTTCTATTGATGTGTCACGCCGCAGAGCGGGTGCAGTGTTTTTGATAGATGACTTAGGTTCTGAGTTCAATTGTTCAAAGACCTATAGGAGTAAATTATGCACTTCAATTGTTAAAACTTGCTGAGCTTGTTATGCTCACTTCTTGCGTGAATTATATGATTGCAGTTAAAGATGAACGTACTGAGAATGCTAAGAGAGATAAGGGAAAAGCTAAGATGGATACTTA
Source organism: Panax quinquefolius (assembly GCA_020205615.1). Taxonomy (NCBI): domain Eukaryota; kingdom Viridiplantae; phylum Streptophyta; class Magnoliopsida; order Apiales; family Araliaceae; genus Panax; species Panax quinquefolius. The sequence continues at coordinate 94,228,476 of CM035155.1, forward strand.
GCCATCATATAATAGATTAGTATGTTTGTATGTATTATACATTATGAACAACGAACTATGTAATCGGTTTATGAACCTGGAAAGATTATACTTTGATTGTAATAAGAAGATAGTAATTACATTCATTATGTTGTATTTCAATGAAATGATTGTATATTTATAAGTACCGTGTAGCACCAGATGTCGGGTTGGAAGATACTCGAATTTGAGGGCGTCACAGGTTTGTATCAAAGCATTAGGTTATAAAACTTAAGGGGGGGAAAACCTTAGGCAAATAACCTCGTAAGGAAGGTAAAGTCTGAAGAATGAAATTCAATTTAAATGAATTAATAAGGTATTGAGGAAACTCAGTACCGAAAGAATTTAAAAGATGGAAATTAATCTTAAATAAATTAAATTTGATTTGTGCTTATACTATTGTGTATTATGTACTAATCAACGTGTTATGTGTTATGTAGATGTCGATTGATAGCATGATGTATAGAGACATTCACGTTGTAAGTGAAGAGTCAGTGAACCAAGTGGAGGTAGTACTGATACCAATGGCGGAGGTACCGTTAGTGGTTCTGGAAGACTCTGATATTGGGGAGTACATCTCTGAGGAGGATTACTCTGAAGAGACAATGGGGATAGCGTCATATCTAAATATGATGATTGACGTAGAGGAGGAGATGGAGGTAACATCGACTAACACGGTGATACCTACTCATGAGCCAACACCTCCGGATGTAATGAGATCATTGTATCTGGCAGTTTTGGATATGAATGTGCATCTGCGCACTGTGGTGCAGACACCATAACGCCCCAAAATCCGGTCTATTTTAACATCCAGATTCCGTATGTCACGATCCCATCTTCTTCCTAACATACATCATTATATTGCTAAATATAACAACATACATCCTCAAATCCCAGGTTCTAAAACCTTAAAACCATTTTCATTACAAATAATGATAGTTACATTATTCTTTACATCTTACACGAGTGACTTTTATCCGCCACCAAGGATAGATAATCGCTCATTAAACTATTCTATAGTTTAATTCTATCATTCTATATTGCAAGTCTTCACTTGATCTTCATGCACATTCATATAATCAATGACACTTCTTCTGGATACCAATCAGCTTTATCTTTTCGGGATCCTTAAGTTCTTTCTAACATCGTTCGCTGAATTTTTTTTTATTTAAAGCAAGTGTGAGCATTCAATTTCCCAGCAAGTCATAACAGTTGAACAAACAACTTTAAGAATTCAAACATTCTTGTAAGACTTCAATAACCAAACAAAGGTTATGAAGCATCTCGAATAATAGGAATAATCTCGATTCCTATCATTTTAAAACATTAGTTATATTCCCTTTGAAATACTTTAATTCTCTACTCTCTTTCATACACATTCTGTCTGGCTAGAATCAATAGCACAAACTTAACAATAACGGTTCATGCATAAACATAACATGCTCATATTGAACAGTTCAATCAAAGAACAGTTCATATCATAGAAACACCGAAGTGTTCACATTGTGGCACAAGGCCTCATGTATTCTAACACCTTGTACAAATATCACATATTTGCACACAGACATAACTTCTCAATTTCAACATCTGAGAAGTTTAGAAACTAGCATTCATTTAAAATATGAATGAAGTTAGGAAACTTGCCTTACGCATAGCTACAACTTATAGTTTACGTTGAACTGCTCATTCCAATTCCTATGTAGCACATAAGGAAATGACACATATACCATTTAGTCATATACTTGACTAACGCATTGGTTTACTTTACCTTACTTCTTAGGGTTCACGCTCTTACAACTAAGTTTACGCGACCAACTTCCTTTACCGGTAAACGGCTTCATGACATACGGAGATGTCTTACTTAATACGTTCATCATCTTTGATGATTTACATTCTTATCTTCTTCTTATAACTCTCCTAGGATTCAGCACACATCGTGTCTCTGCTAGTAGTCAATATGGTACTCTGAGTGGTTTCCCACAAACAACGACCAAACAAGTTCCCGTCTCATCTACACTGCCCATAATAGTGAGTTAGATCGGTTGCCAGTTTTTTATATACCTTCGCTCTCTGAAGGAATTGTTTAGCCCAACTCCCATATGTCAACCATCAAAGGTTACGATTGTACTATAACCTAAATTCATCTTAACTTACCCGAACTATTAAACTATAATGTTCGTTAAGTCAATTTCTTATTTCATATGGCTTTTTGACAAATAAATGTCATACCTCAGGATTTATTCTTTATCGTCCAAGTCATACAGTATTTTGTATACTTAGAACAATCATTCAATATTCATTTTACGCATTTATAGCATTAAGCATTTTATGTTACCATATTCTTATCTTACAAAATCCGATTCATTTGACTCGGAACGTCATCCAAGTTATAAACATTAACTCGATTTCTTTTACGTTATACGTATTTATCTTTAATTCAGCTTCTTCACCGTTCACAGTTTTAATCATTGATCTTCATTACCTTACGGTTAAACCATACACGGGGTGTAGGTTCTACCCGTTTAATATTCGCATACACTTAACCTTTACGTCTGTTCAAGTGTTTAACGCTTACATTTCATTCTAACATTCTCATCCGACTCACATTCAGCTTTCATTAATCTTCTTACCGTTCTCTATGGCTTTCTAGATATTAATCGTATCCTACTTACTACCTTCATCAACATCTAAGTCATACAACTAATGTATACTTAGAACGTTCGCCCGGCGTGAAAACGATTAACGAATATCGTTTACGTATTCAACACTTACGTTACTTGCCTCTTAATTCAATTCAACCTTCATCCAAGGTTTTAATTACTTTCATTCATTAATCGTCACCTGAACCCCATGTTCATTATTCTTTCCTAATGTCAAAGCCATATGGTTCGTTGTATGCTAAGACCGATCGTTCATCGCAACAACGTTGCGTTCACAGCGTCTAAACACTTTACATTCATCTCTCATGACCATGACATAACATTGAAATGTTATTCATTACCCTAGTCAATAAACGTTTACGGAATCACAATTATAGCAATCCCTCACGTTCGTTTCATTGTGACTACGGTTCTCGGACATTGGTTCCGTAACCCGCGTTCACCTTATTTCAATCTCATTTAATCTTATTCATTCAACCTTCATTAAAGGTTTAATACACTTGATTAAGTGTTACATTAGTTGAACTACATGTTCATATTTCTTTCTTGCACATCCCCCAATAATTGAGCAGTAAAAATCTCATTTCTGGGCATTGCCCTGCACCGGCGCTGCGGCGCCATGCCCTTCCCTTTCTTTCGCACTGCGGCACCACTTAGCAGTAGCTAATGGCCCGAGCTCGCGCTATGGCACCGGCCCCCAAGGCACGACTCGCGCTGCGGCGCCAAGCATAAAACCTAGAAAAATTTTCTAAGTATTTTACAAGATTGAGACGCTGACTTCGAAATCTCATATCTTATTCGTTATAACTCGGAATAAGATCGTTCCAAAGCCATTTTCTTCCATATCTTACATACTTCGATTACCCTCGGATAGAACGTCATTCTGAATCCGTTAACATGACATTCATTTGACTTAATCTTCGCTATTCGTTCATTTTACGTTATTAATGTTCTTCGTTCGTTCGTCCGTAATTCTGTCATCTGAACTCAGAACTCGTTCGTTCTTGAGTCCACGACTCATGTTTTATACGTTCTCTTACATTCTTAGAAAACCCTATACGTTCGGGTTCATTTACGAACTTTCTAATTCTCATCCTTTTAAGAAATTTTTGCCATAACTTCGTTATAGCTCAGTTTTAATCTGTTCTTCATGAACGTTTCTAACGTTCCTAACCAAGCAATAAGTAACTAACTTATACGCGATGGGTTTAAACTTGTCCATCAACAACAATTATCCTACGATGGTATTAAATTTGTCCATCAACAACGTTCTTCGCGTGTTCTTCGCGTGTTCTTCGCGTTCTTCGTTTGTTCTTCGTTTTTAATCTCTATTTTGGATTACGATTTTACTCTTTCTTGGAATTTGATGTTATAGAACATCATTCCTTACTTATTTCACCTACTCGTTCATAAGATTCATTCTGATCGCTCAAAATCCTTACGATTCTTACACTTCCTTAAGAAATTTATAAACTAAATTCCTAATTCTTATTTCTTCATTTTCTCATGATTTCAACCATATAAATTCATTCTTAACTTCATCTACTTCTTATCTTCATTAAGTTATGTTTTTGAACATATTAAACTTAAAGAAAATTAGAAGAAACTAGGGTTAGGATTACCATTATTTAATCTCCCTCCGTCGGACAAAGCGTCCAATCGAGCTAGATTTTTCTCATTCCTCTCCCTCTTCTTCTCCCATCTGAACTCTCTCTCTCTCTCTCTTTCTCTCTCTCTCTCTCCCTCTCTCTCTCTCAAGTGTTGGTTGAATTTTCAAACCAAAAAAATGAGCTTAAGGCTTGTTTATATAGGAAACCAAAGCTTAGGGCAAATTGGTCATTTCACCCCTAACCTCCTTACTATTCAAGGCTTAGCCACCAAGTTTACTTGGCCACCACCCTTACTTGGTGGCCAAGTGGCCGCCCCTTATTCCCATGGGTCTCCCCCATGGGTTGCCCCACGGGTTTTACCCATCCGATGACCCATCGGTTTGATCCACGGTTTATTTTCTTGGATCGGGCTTAATTAAATCTAACATTGGGCCTTACATTAATTCTTACTGGGCCTTCTCTGGGCTTGATTACACATTCCTTTGGGCTTGATATAATCCAAGTCCAATTAGATTCTTCAAAGTCCATGAACTCAAAGTTCATTAAGACTAATCGCATTCTACGCATCCCATTCTCGTATTCTCTTCGTATATAGATTGTACGATATTCGTATTATACGTCGTACTAATCTTCGTACTATACTCGTTTCATAACTAGTATTATACTCGTATTTCTCACGCATAATAACCCTAATTATTATACGAAATCATAAAATTCTCGAAACACACTTTTCCTAACCCTTAGGTTTTAAGTCCGTAGGCGAAAACTTCATTTTTTCCATAATTGAAATATTATTGAATATTCCATCTCGTCTCAGAATTCTATCATTATGCGTTTCTCAAAAATTCAAAATAAATCTCCGAGCAGAAACGGATCAAGTAGCTTAGACCATACCAATAAATTGGACATCAACTTGAAACATTCGTCTAGTCAACTCACTTGACATCGACTGTGACACCCCCAAATCCAGGTACTTCATTCCCACAGGATTTGGTGTTCACTTAATCAAACATTCATATCTAACTACCCAATCAAAATAAAGCTAGATAATAAAACCTTTCCCATTAAAGGGTTACATAATAAAATCTCCCAAGTTATCTAACCTTCAATTACAATCATTCGAATGCGGAAATTAAATAAACTTCATTAAAACCAAGTCTAAGATTATCATAATAAAAGTCTAAAGTAAAAATTACAAGACTTCATCACTTGCACATTTTTCCCTTTCCTTTGCTAGACGAATGTTCATCTACCTCCTCTTCTTTAGCTGCAATGAGTTTTAAAATATGCAAGAGTGAGCAAAACAATTACTCAGTGGATTCAATGTGAAATCAACAGGAGTATAGTAATAATAACTGCCAATAATAGGCTCATCAACAATGAATAGTACTCTATCAACAATAATCAGGAACTGAAATCCAAAATGTGGAATAAATATAACTGAGGGTCGTAAGACCATGAACTATGTCCACAATTGCGAGTAATCTTTCAACTCCAACTTTAACAGTTATAAGACTATAAGGACTCCTCGTACTTAGGGGGATCAGCCCTTCGTACCATGTATTGTGCACAAACATTTAACGCTACGCGTAGGTTAACCCCTAATCATAACATTAGGGTTGTTCATCTCAGTATTTAGAGTACAAGTCAGTACCAAAGGAAGTTTGGTTTGGATAAGCTTTCAGGGTAATTTGGAATTCAACGAACATCAACTAAGGATTAGTTGAATGAAAACAAGAACATTTCACTATACAATAATCGTGATTAAATCAATCATAGTAAGCTAAAGTCATGCTTTAGGAATAATCTAAGAGCATACAATTTGAATAACTATAACACCTTGCTTGAACAATACTAAGCCAAGGTTAATTAGAATTGAATTCTAAGTATGCATAACAATTTGATCGATAAAAATGTTCAACATTAGAATATATAAATTTGCATGCTAAACAACAAGGTAAATACAAGAATAACTTGCTCAAGAATAGCTTACATCATTATATCATAATCGAATTGAAAATAATAATTAGTTCAACAAGATAAAGGATTATAAAAACTTGCTCAAAGAAAATTTAAGCGATTGCACAATTCTAAAAGTAGTGTTAAAGAACTTGCTCGATGTAAAAAGAAAGTTTAGAAAACTTGCCTTGCTCGTAGGCTAAACCAAATCAATACGAATCACAATATCCTATAAACATATGTCATCATGACATAATTAGTCATTACCATCTTACAAACATAACTAAGTACGTTCATCATTTAAAATTGGATTTTTAATCACATAATCGAGTTATAACACAAGTTAATTGTTAATAACATACTTATTCATAATATAGAAATACTAAAATCAATATTTAGCAGTCCTACTATCATCACATAACTTTTCTTAAAATTTCGTGTATAAAAAGTACACAGTCAGACCATTCTGCTAACTCACACCACGGCGCCACAGTTTAGACTATGGATCGCGCTGCGGCGTGAGCATGGCGCTGCGGCGTGGAGAACAAAGTTGCAAGGCCGTCTTTTGCGTATGGCAATGGCAACTATGGCGCCACAAATGTCTTCGCTAGTTAGTAATCGCGGCCATGAATCTGCAGACCTCGGTGAAACGACCTAAGAACAAAGATGAACAAAAGCCATTTTTGGCGTCTGTTCGTTTCTAACAAAATTCCAAATAACATGTAAATCATACAACAACTTCATGTAAACATATTTCACAAACTCGAAACATGATTCTACCCATACAACAACATAAACAACAATATTAACACCCCCAAATTCACTGTTTTGGCTAAAACTCACTTTTTGATATTTTAATGAAAATCAACACTGTAACTTTTTTTTCAACCAAAACCACTAATTCAAAGTGTCCTTATCAATGATTATACATACTCTAACAAATTAAATGGTCAATTTATCAACTAAACAACTAATTAACCCTCAATTTCTATTTTAACTAATCAATATATAATCACCAAAAACTCTCTGTAAAAACATTTTCTTCACAAACATATACATAACAACAATTCTTTGATTATAATCATATATAACTTATGAAAATAGTTTTACAACAACCAATTTATCATATGAACACACATAAAATCAACAATTATCCTATCACAAGATTTACAGAGAAAATTAGGAGAAGAGAAAGTTAAAGGAAATAGGAGAATACCTTGATTGTAGAAGATGATGGCTATCCCCTTTGATTATCAAACTTCTTTTCCCCAATTCTTTTCTCAATTCTCTAGCCTTCCTTCTTCCCTTCTTTTCTTTTTCTCTTATTCTTCTTCCTCTGTGATTTTGTTTTTCTTCCTAACTCTAGAGCGTACTAACAAACTAACGTATATAGCATATAATATATATATATATATATATATATATAATTATATAACATAACTCTAATTTACTGACATCAGTTATATTATTTTGAAAACCAAAAGCCATAAGGCTTGTTTGGCTAGTCACTAAAAAAAATAACCAATTAATCTTTAGGCCTTATTTGGTAAAACACAATTAGAATAAAGACTTAATAAGCAATAAGTCTTGTTTGGCAAAATGGAACTAAAACTCCTTTAAGTTATTTTAATAACTACTTTATAAAAGGTTATTTGTCACACATTAATTTAATTAAATTAATCATAATAACAATTTATTAAATCACTTCATCACATAAATCAATACCACAAAATTATAATTTTCTATATAATTATAACTTTATTTAATCAACTAACACATCCTTTTAAATTTACAAATTCCAATTAAAAGAATAGTAATTCAATTAATCAAAATTCTCTAACTTAATAAATATTTAATATCACAATTAAATTAGCAAAATAATTATTTTTCCTTAATTATTTATTTAACAAATAATTAACCACATCAATTCAAATTTGAAAAATTATTTATTCAACAATAAACACATCCATTAAATATTTAAATAATTCAATAAATATTTAATATCACAATTAAAATTCTAGAATGTTACATCGACCAATTCTTTAAATTCTTTTGCAATACATCAAAACGTTTCATAACATCATGATACCGCATTTTTCACAGTACGTTGAGGACTTCGTCAGTTTATGACTTCGTCATTATACATCATACCATAGCGGGTTGTTAATCCTAAGATCACTTCCAACACTAGGTTCAGTTGCATTAATAACTCCATCCTTTTACCATCTTTGCATCAAATGCACTGATGATATTAAATTCATTGTGATATTTTAAATCGAATTCTTTCTAGTCGAATCAACTAGCATATACATATAAAATATAGTTCTTTTAAAATCCATTGGTTCAAAAAATTGAACAAATTCTTTCATTTTCCATAACGCGTACTTCAGCACGAATTCAAAAAACTTTGAAATCTAGCATAGCTAGATGACTTGGAATATCTTATCCTCCATCTTCCTTCATTGTCTTACTTGCGACAATACTTAATCTTCTCTAGCACCTTCAATGCTAAGCCTAATGAAAATAACTCTTTTTCAGTCCACACATTCCTATACCTTAGTACAGTCCATCAACTTACCACACATTATGACTTCAGAAACTTTTCACAATAATATGAGTTTAAGAACTATCCCAGTCAGACCATAGGCGTCCATTCGCTGAGAGGTTCGAAAATATATCATATAATTATGTGTCACGAACTTACCAAAAGTATGAGTTTCAAGAACTCGCACCTACCTTATCGTTCTTTACCTACCAAGTATATACATGAGAAAAGATTCACCTTCTCATCATATAGATCTTGACAGCGCGACCAATTCCAATGATTATCACTGTAATAAACTGAGTGGTTGTTACACCCAGCACAAACCTCTGCCCATACAAAGATTCATACAAATCAGCTATCACACGAGTCCTCAATTGAAATCTTACAACTTCTAATTTCTCTTTATTTAATATGAATTTTCTTTAATTCGTATATTATCCTTTATAACTCAATCTGAGTTCTTCTTCCCGTACTACTTCGTAGTACCATTCATTTATAACATTAGCTATAAATCATTCATCGTTTAACAGGTCGCTTGTTACTACGATTTACTACGATCACGTGGTGATCTTCTTATCCTTCTCTCTACGATTATAGTTTTAGGTACTCATACCTAAGTTTATAACATATCAGCTCTGATACCAACCTGTAACGCCCCGAAATCCGGTCTATTTTCACATCCGGATTTCGTATATCACAATCCCATCTTCTTCCAAACATACATCATTATATAGCTAAATATAACAACATATATCCTCAAATCCCAGGTTCTAAAACCTTAAAACCTTTTTCATTACAAATAATGATAGTTACATTATTCTTTACATCTTACACGAGTGACTTTTATCTGCTACCAAGGATACATAATCGTTCATTAAACTATTCTATAGTTTAATTCTATCATTCTATATTAAAAGTCTTCACTTGATCTTCATGCACATTCATATAATGAATAACACTTCTTCTGGATACCGATTAACTTTATCTTTCCGGGATCCTTAAGTTCTTTCTAACATCGTTCGCTGAAAATATTTTTATTTAAAGCAAGTATGAGCATTCAATTTCTCAGCAAGTCATAACAGTTGAACAAACAACTTTAAGAATTCAAACATTCTTGTAAGACTTTAATAACCGAACAAAGGTTATGAATCATCTTGAATAATAGGAATAATCTCGATTCCTATCATTTTAAAACATTAGTTACATTCCCTTTGAAATACTTTCATTCTCTACTCTCTTTCATACACATTCTATCTGGCTAGAATCAATAGCACAAACTTAACAATAACGGTTCATGCATAAACATAACATGCTCATATTGAACAGTTCAATCACAGAACAGTTCATATCATAGAAACACCGAAGTGTTCACATTGTGGCACAAGGCCTCATGTATTCTAACACCATGTACAAATATCACATATTTGCACACAGACATAACTTCTCAATTTCAACATCTGAGAAGTTTAGAAACTAGCATTCATTTAAAATATGAATGAAGTTAGGAAACTTGCCTTACGCATAGCTACAACTTATAGTTTACGTTGAACTGCTCATTCCAATTCCTATGTAGCACATAAGGAAATGACACATATACCATTTAGTCATATACTTGACTAACACATTGGTTTACTTTACCTTACTTCTTAGGGTTCACGCTCTTATAACTAAGTTTACGCGACCAACTTCCTTTACCGGTAAACGGCTTCATCACATACGGAGATGTCTTACTTAATACGTTCTCCTAGGATTCAGCACACATTGTGTCTCTGCTAGTAGTCCATATGGTACTCTGAGTGGTTTCCCACAAACAACGACAAAACAAGTTCCCGTCTCATCTACACTGCCCATAACAGTGAGTTAGATCGGTTGCCAGTTTTTTATATACCTTCGCTCTCTGAATGAATTGTTTAGCCCAACTCCCATATGTCAACCATCAAAGGTTACGATTGTACTAGAACCTAAATTCATCTTAACTTACCCGAACTATTAAACTATAATGTTCGTTAAGTCAATTTCTTATTTTATATGGCTTTTTGACAAATAAATGTCATACCTAAGGATTTATTCTTTATCGTCCAAGTCGTACAGTATTTTGTATACTTAGAATAATCATTCAATATTCATTTTACGCATTTATAGCATTAAGCATTTTATGTTACCATATTCTTATCTTACAAAATCCGATTCATTTGACTCGGAACGTCATCCAAGTTATAAACATTAACTCGATTTCTTTTACGTTACACGTATTTATCTTTAATTCAGCTTCTTCACCGTTCACAGGTTTAATCATTGATCTTCATTACCTTACGGTTAAACCATACATGGGGTGTAGGTTCTACCCGTTTAATATTCGCATACACTTAACCTTTACGTCTGTTCAAGTGTTTAACGCTTACATTTCATTCTAACATTCTCATCCGACTCACATTCAGCTTTCATTAATCTTCTTACCGTTCTCTATGGCTTTCCAAATATCAATCGTATCTTACTTACTACCCTCGTCAACGTCTAAGTCATACAACTAATGTATACTTAGAACGTTCGCCCGACGTGAATACGATTCACGAGGATCGTTTACGTATTCAACACTTACGTTACTTGCCTCTGAATTCAATTCAACCTTCATCCAAGGTTTTAATTACTTTCATTCATTAATCGTCACCTGAACCCCATGTTCATTATTCTTTCCTAATGTCAAAGCCATACGGTTTGTTGTATGGTAAGACCGATCGTTCATCGCAACAACTTTGCGTTCACAGCGTCTAAACACTTTACATTCATCTCTCATGACCATGACATAACATCAAAATGTTATTCATTACTCTAGTCAATCAACGTTTAAGGAATCATAATTATAACAATCCCTCACGTTCGTTTCATTGTGACTACGCTTCCCGGACATTGGTTTCGCACTTTCTTTAAATCTAGTTTAATCTTTTCATTCAACCTTCATTAAAGGTTTAATACACTTGATTAAGTGTTACATTAGTTGAACTACATGTTCATATTTCTTTCTTGCACATCCCCTAGAATTTCAGCAGTAAAAATCTAATTTCTGGGCATTGCCTGCACTGCCGTGACTTCTTGTTGCTGTGCCCTTCCTTCCTTTCTTTTGCTGCGGTTACCACTAGCGATAGCTAATGGCCCGAGCTCATCTTTGCGAAAGACCGCCCCCAAGGCACGACTTCATGGCTGGCTGAAGCATGAAACCTAGAAAAATTTTCTAAGTCTTTTACAAGCTTGAGACGCTAACTTAGAAATCTCATATCTTATTCGTTATTACTTAGAATAAGATCGTTCCAAAGCCATTTTCTTCCATATCTTACATAATTCGATTACCCTTGGATAGAACTTCGTTCTGAATCCGTTAAATGCCATTCAATTAGCTTAATCTTCACTCTTCGTTCGTTTTACGTTATTAATGTTCTTCGTTCGTTCGTCCGTAATTCGGTCATCCGAACTCAGAACTCATTCATTCTTGAGTCCATGACTCACGTTTTATATGTTCTCTAACAATCTTATAAAACCCTATATGTTCAGGTTCATTTACAAACTTTCTAATTCTCGTTCTTCTTTTAAGAAATTTTTGCCAAAACTTCGTTATAGCTCAGTTTTAATCTGTTCTTCATGAACATTTCTAACGTTCCTAACCAAGAAATAACCAACAAACTTATACGTGATGGTTTTAAACTTGTCCATCAACAACAATTATCCTACGATGGTTTTAAATTTGTCCATCAACAACGTTCTTCGCGTTCTTTATGTGCTCTTCATTTTTAATCGATATTTTGGATTACGATTTTACTTTTTCTTGGAATTTGATGTTATAGAACACCATTCCTTACTTATTTCACCTACTTATTCATAAGATTCATTCGGATATCTCAAAATCCTTACGAATCTTACACTTCCTTAAGAAATTTATAAACTAAATTCCAAATTCTTATTTCTTCATTTTCTCATGATTCAACCATATGAATTCATTCTTAACTTCATCTACTTCTTATCTTCATTAAGTTATGTTTTTGAACATACTAACTTAAAGAAAATTAGGAGAAACTAGGGTTCAGAATACCATTCTTCTTTAATCTCCCTCCGTCGGACAAAGCGTGCAATTGAGCTAGCTTTTTCTCATTCCTCTCCCTCTTCTTCTCCCATCCGAACTCTCTCTCTCCATCTCTCAAGTGTTGGTTGAATTTTCAAAACAAACAAATGAGCTTAAGGATTGTTTATATAGAAAACCAAAGCTTAGGGCAAATTGGTCATTTCACCCCTAACCTCCTTACTATTCAAGGCTTAGCCACCAAGTTTACTTGGCCACCACCCTTACTTGGTGGCCAAGTGGCTGCCCCTTATGCCCATGGGTCTCCCCCATGGGTTGTCCTAGGGGTTTTACCCATCCGGTGACCCATCGGCTCGATCCACGGTTTATTTTCGTGGATCAGGCGTAATTAAATCTTACATTGGGCCTTACATTAATTCTTACTGGGCCTTCTCTGGGCTTGATTTCAAATTCCTTTGGGTTTGATATAATCCAAGTCCAATTGGATTCTACAAATTCCATGAACTTAAAGTCCATTAAGACTAATCGCATTCTACGCATCCCATTCTCATATTCTCTTCGTATATAGATTATACGATATTCGTATTATACGTCATACTAATCTTCATACTATACTCGTATAATAACTAGTATTATACTCGTATTTCTCACGCATAATAACCCTAATTATTATACGAAATCATAAAATTCTCGAAACTCACTTTTCCTAACCCTTAGGTTTTAAGTCCGCAAGCGAAAACTTCGTTATTGCCATAACTAAAATATTATTGAATATTCCATCTCGTCTCAGAATTCTATCATTACGCGTTTCTCGAAAATTCAAAATAAATCTCCGAGCAGAAACGGATGAATAGTGCATATTTTGTCTTTTTCCCCAAAAAATATTTTGTTCCCGGAAAACTTTCATTTTCGTCTTGAAAATTCTTACTCGCTCAGTCTAGCTCGTAGCCAAAATCATCCCAATTAATAATCATCCTAGGTTATTGAACGATTAATAAACACCTAGCACAGAATAGTATTAATAAAAATTCATTTTATTAATAACTAATTCTTTAAACTTAATTTCTGGACAACCCGATTTTTCGGGTTGTCACAGACATAGAATGAGGAGATAACCGCCCTATATGAGGCGAAGGAATCTGCAGAGGCAGATTTTGAGTCAGAGCACGATGAGAAAGTGCTTATGACGGATAAGGCACGAGACTATAAGGAAGAAACCTTAGAGCTTCGAAAGAAACTGGTTGAAAAAGACTAGAAGATAGCTAGGATGTCATACATCCACGAATGCGCTCATGAGGATTTCAAGCTGAAAATTTCTTGCTATTCCATTGAGTCTGGGCAGACTCGACATACCATAATTTGAGATATTGTGTCGATATTGGCAAATCAGAAATATGAGAATGCCGTTCGACAGTGTTAATAGATCGTTAGATCTTTTGTATATATGGTAGTGATGTAAAACCCTCTTTTGTATAATTAAAGGGTAGTCTTTTTGTAATTCCCATTTTTTTGTAGAAGGCAATCACGGGATAGTATGTAATAGCTTTTTGGCTAAGGGAACATGATGTAAATAGTTTTGACTATAAAAGCATATTAATATAATGAAGTATTTATTTAATGTGCTAGTTATGGTATGAGTTGTTATTTGAGTATGATAACCAAGCAGTTAAATAGATAATAACGAAACTTTATTTATTTAATTAGAATTATGCCGCCAAGAAGGAGACAACGTAACCAAGAGACCGAGTCTCATAATGAAAATCAGGGGGGGTCCTAATAACCCTATGCAAGAGTTCGTTAATTTATTAACGGCTGCATTTAACCAAGTTGGGGGAGGAATTCCTGTAGCTCCTGGGGTAGTAAGAACAACTACCTTCAAGGAATTTAAGAGTGTGGGTCCTCCTGAATTCTGAGGGACGACGGACCCTTTAGAAGCCCAGACATGGGTGAAAGAGATTGAGAAGGCGTTTGTGATTACAAACATAAGTGAGGCGCAAAAGACTTCTTTTGAGACTTACATGATGAAGGGAAAAGGAAACTACTGGTGGGAGGCTCACCAGGGTGGGGCTAGGACAGAAGCTGTTACGTGGGAATAGTTTAAGAAGGTGTTTTTCGAGAACTACTTCCCTACTAGTATGCAAGGTAGGATGGAGATTAAGTTCTAAGAACTTAAGCAGAGGGATATGACAGTTCCCCATTATGCTGCCAAATTCAATGAATTGTCGAGATTTGCTCCACATCAGGTGGATACGAAAAAGAGAAAGGCGCGCAGGTTTGAGCAGGGCTTAAAACCCTGGCTCTACAATAGAATATCGGTTTTTCAGAGTGCTTCTTATGAAACCATTCTGGAAAAGGCTATAATAGCTGAAGGTGGTGGTGAGGCATTGTCTCAGTACCACAAGGAGAGGAAGAACAAGAATAAGTTAGAAGGAGGTAGTAAGGCTGAAGTTGCCTGCGGAAGCAATAACTTGCCTAATAGGAAGAGTTTCAACCCTGAGAATACTGGGGTAAAACAGGGAGATCCTAAGCGTAGGACGGAAGCATGCAAGACATGCGGAAAGACTCACACGGGAGTCTGTTTAAAGGGGAAATCAGTCTGCTACAACTGTGGGCAGGAGGGATATTTGTCATCTAACTGTCCTAACCCTAAAAAGAACCAGGGGTGTTTTGTTAGTGGGTCATTGGACCACATGGCAAGAAATTGCCTGAAGAAGGGTTTAGAGGGAAATAAGGATTCTGGTAGTGGTAAATTAGCCATTACTGGACCAACACCATCGGTGGGTAGACCCTCAGCCCGTATGTTTTATATAACTATCCAAGATGTGGTTGCATCAACGGATGTGGTAGCAGGTATCATTCCGGTCAATGAGATAAATGCTTATATGCTATTTAACTCGGGTGCTACTTGTTCTTTTATAGCATGTGAATTTGCTAAGCGATTAGGTTTAATCCCTAAAAAGTTACCAATACCTTTAGACGATAAGGTAGCAAATGAAGAAATAATCCCCATTGAACAAATTCATAAGGATTGTTGCGTAGATATTAGAGGGAATAAGTTATCGGTAGATTTGGTACCGATAAGGTTAAAAGAATTCGATGTAATTCTTGGTATGGATTGGTTGGTTAACCATAAGGCGATAATAGATTGCCATAGGAAAAGTGTAAACCTTCGCCTTTCTAAGAAAACAAGGGTAGTGTTCTTCGGTAGTAAATCACCGAGACGCTCTTGTTGTCTATCGATGACACAAGCTAGGAAGATGTTGAAAAAAGGGTGTGTAGGTTATCTGTGCCATGTTGTGGATACCCAAAGAGCGAGAACATCCTTGGACTAGATACCTATAGTACAAGAGTTCGCAGATGTATTTCCGGAGGAGTTACCGGGTATTCCACCGGACATGGAGGTTGAGTTTGTAATTGATCTGTTACCGGGAACGACACCAGTTTCAAGGGCACCATATCGGATGGCGCTAGTTGAGATGAAGGAGTTAATGGTTCAATTGCAAGAACTATTAGATAGAAAGTACATTCAACCGAGTGTGTCTCCTTGGGGAGCACCGATATTGTTTGTAAAGAAAAAGGATGGGTCGTTAAGACTTTGTATCGACTATCGAGAGTTGAACAAGTTAACGATTAAGAATAAATACCCGTTGCCCATGATCAATGATCTATTTGATTAGTTGAAAGGGGCAAAGTATTTTTTTAAGATAGATTTTTTCACGGGGTATCATCAGTTTAAGGTGAGAAAAGAGGATGTACCTAAGACGGCGTTCAGAACTCGTTATGGTCATTACGAGTTTCTTGTGATGTCGTTTGGGTTGACTAATGCGCCAGCCGCATTTATGGATATGATGAACAGAGTGTTCAAACAGTATTTGGACAAGTTCGTTGTAGTGTTCATTGATGATATTCTAATCTATTCTAAGATGTCAGAAGATCATGCCAAACATTTAAGGATAGTGTTGGAAACACTAAGGAAGGAATGGTTGTATGCAAAATTTACAAAGTGTGAATTTTGGCTCGAGAGAGTGCAGTTTCTAGGACATGTTATTGATAAAGATGGCATTTCCGTGGATCCAGCAAAAGTAGAAGCAGTTACTCAGTGGGAGCAACCGAAAACGCCAATCAAGGTTCAGAGTTTTCTGGGGTTAGTGGGGTACTATAGAAGGTTCATTCTAGACTTTTCTAAAATAGCTACTACGTTGACAAATCTGACAAGAAAGTCGGTGAAGTATGTGTGGACTGAAAAATGTAAGAACAATTTTCAGGAGTTGAAGAAGAGGTTAAGTGAGGCACCTTTATTGTCTTTACCAGATGATACAGGAAACTTTGTAATGTATAGCGATGCTTCACATAAAGGACTGGGTTGCGTGCTAATGCAGCATGGCAAAGTCATTGCGTATGCGTCACGTCAATTAAAGGATTATGAGAAGGCTTATCTTACTCTTGATCTAGAATTGGGAGCTGTAGTTTTTTCCTTGAAGATATGAAGGAATTATCTATATGGTGAGAAGTGTGAGATATATACGGATCACAAAAGTCTGAAATATATCTTCACACAGAAGGAGTTGAATATGAGACAGAGAAGGTGGTTAGAGTTAATAAAAGATTATGACTGTGATATTTTATATCATCTGGGGAAAGTAAATGTAGTAGCCGATGAGCTAAGTAGGAAGGGTAGAGAGAAATTGTCAATGTTATCAACTCAGAATGAGTTGATAACGGCGATGACAAACATGGAGTTAGAAGTTAAGTTACCGGAGGAAGCGGTGGAAATGCTATTTTCCATGGAAACCCAATCGACCATAGTGGAACGAGTTAGGGGAGTACAATTGAGCAACGAGGAATGCAAGCAGATGAAGAAGAGGATAGAAGATGAAGAAAAGACTAGGTATAACCTCGATAAGGAGGTATTACTTCGTTTTGAAGGAAGAATTTGGGTTCCATATGATTCTGAATTAAAGGAGGAGATAATGATGGTGGCCCATAGTTGGAGGTACTCGATACATCCCCGGTAGTACGAAGATGTATCAAGACCTTCGCCAGAACTTTTGGTGGCCAAACATGAAGAGGGAGATAGCAGAATATGTTAGTAGGTGCTTAACTTGTCAAAAAGTTAAGGCTGAACACCAATGACCTAGCGGGTTGTTGCAACTATTAGAAATTCCAGAGTGGAAATGGGAGAACATCACAATGGATTTTGTGGTGGGACTTCTAACAACAAGAAAAGAATACGATGTTATTTGGGTGATAGTGGATCGATTGACGAAATCGGATCATTTTCTACCAATAGGGGTTAGGTATAACCTAGACCAGTTAGCTAAGTTGTATGTCAAGGAAATTATTTCCAGACATGAAGTACCTGTTTCGATTGTGTCAAATCGTGATCCATGATTCACATCAAACTTTTGGAGGAGTTTGCAAGAGCAAATGGGAACGCAGTTAAGATTGAGTACGGCGTATCATCCTCAGACGGATGGTCAGAGTGAACAGACAATTCAAACACTTGAAGATATGTTAAGATCTTGCGTTATGAATTTCAAAGGGAGTTGGGACGAGTATCTAACGTTGGTATAATTTTCGTACAACATTAGTTTTCACGCTAGTATAGGCATGCCGCCTTATGAAGCGTTGTATGGAAGGAAGTGCTGAACTCCATTGTGTTGGGATGAGGTGGGTGAAGATAATACGTGCTCGATTAGTTGCGGCCTAAGATAGGCAGAAGAAGAATGCAGATCCTCACAGAGAGAAGAGAGAATTTGATGTAGGATCTTTTGTCTTTTTGAAAGTATCGCCTTGGAAGGGGAAGATACGTTTTGGAAAGAAAGGGAAGTTAAGTCCAAGGTTTGTAGGACCTTTTGAGATTTTAAGAAGGGTAGGAGAGGTAGCCTATGAAGTACCCTTACCTCCAGAAATGGAACACATTCATAATGTGTTTCATGTGTCTGTGTTGCGTTCTTATAAACTGGACTATAAACACATAATAGAGTATGAATCTATCCAGATAGAGAAAGATTTATCCTATGAGGAACTTCCAATTCAAATTATTGATAAGAAGGAGCAAGTATTAAGAAATAACGTCATACCTTCAGTGAAGGTGTTGTGGAGAAACCACAATTCTGAAGAAGTAACGTGAGAACTCGAAAGTAAAATGAAGGAAGATTTTTCTCATTTGTTTTATGTAATTATAAGCTAGATTCTAGGGACAGAATCCTTATAAGGGGGAGAGAATGTAACACCCGAGAAAATCAGATTTTTATGACAATTAATTTTTTATTTGATTATGTGAATTAAATGAATTTAATTGATTTATTTTATGAGTAAGCTATGTGAAGGTCATTTTATGACCTAGAATGTGTTAATGTGGTTAGTAATCTGGCTACGTGCTAGAATTAATTGTTTAGAATTTTCGAGACAAAAATAAATGTTTTCCGAGAAATTTCCGTAAAAAAACTATTCATCCATTTCTATTCGGGGAATTGTTTTGAAATTCTGAGAAATGCTTAATGATAGAATATCGAGATGAGATGAAATATCTGATAATATTTCATTTATGGCAAACGAAGTTTTCACCTGCGGACTTAAAACCTAAGGGTTGAGTAGATTGATTTCCGAGAAGGAAATGAAATGCGTAGAAGGAATTTCGTTATTGTTAATGTGTGTGTTATACTAGGATGATACTATTTAGTATCTATGTATAATACGATGAGTTAATACAAAGTACAATACGATTATCGTACCAGTATTATATGGAGAGAATACGTGAATTGTACATATAGAATACGATTCGTATTATGGAATTAAGTTAAGACTTAATGTTAATTCAATTGGGTTGAATTATGTTTAGTCCAATCAAAAGCCCAAGGGATTAGTGTGTTAAGCCCAAGTCAAGGCCCAATATTAGATTAGTTAAGCCCAATACAAGAAAACTAAACCGTGGATCGAACCGGTGGGTCACCGAATGGGTAAAACCCATGGGGCAACCCATGGGGATAACCCAAGGGCAAGGTGGGCTGGCCACTTGGTGTGCAAGACAAGTATATCACTTGGTCACCAAGTATTTTACTTGGTGACAAAGTGTTGAATAGTAAGGAGGTGGGATATTTGACCAAAAAGCCCTTCCTCTTGTTTTCCTATAAATAGGAAGCTTATGTTGGCCATTTGATGTTTTTCCAAGACTCAACCAACATATTTTAGAGAGAAAAAAAGCTAGACTTAAACCATTCTTCTACCTTGAAGCTTTTTCCTTAGAAGTTTATCAAGATCAAAAAGATCGTTAAGGTAATACTCCTTAATTCTAATTCCATCTCTTTTGGTTTTCTTTTAGTATGGAGAATCATAAATGGGTGGTGTATGTCTAGTATGGTGGAATAAGGATGACATGTTATAGATTCAATCTCTATGAGTCATGAAATCATAGAAATCATAAGGTTTAATATAGCTTAAAATTATGAAAATATTGATTGTTGAGATTGATTGTTGATAAACAATTGAACTCCATCAATATGTTAATATGTGCATCTCGCTTGGTTAGAATGTAGATATGAAGTCCATGGAGTATTCCATGTGATTTGGCTTAGAGACCATTAGTAACGAAGTTATGGCGAATTTCACGGAAATAGACGTTAAACGCAAGAAACGTTGAAATTCTGGATTGGTAGTCGAAAGTTGCCGTGAGACTTAAAAATGTTGTTTTCCAATGTTAACACATGAGATAGGGTATTTAAGAGTTGTGGGTTTGAGAATCGTCAGATTTCGACTTATAACGAAAAAAACAAGCATTGAACGCTCATTAACGTGTACGAACGCTTAGAAAATGAACTCAATAGGGAAATTTGAGTTAACTGATTCAAAAGTGTCAAATTATTATATGAACGTATAGAGTATGTCGTTTATGACGTGTAGGGTTTTGAACGTACCAAATCGGACTTATAACGAAGAAGTTATGGCTCCAAGAATCGCACCAAAATTTTTATCTATGAAAATTATTTGGTGCTGATGTCTGGCCGCTGCATTTCTGAACGATTAAAATTATAAGCGCCTAAATAGCAAAAGCACAATGTAGTTGCCTACTAGAAAGTGGTAGCCATGGCATTTCATTTAAGTATAAGGAAGTCTAGCGGCCGGCGGCAGACCGGACACAGAGTCTTTGGAACTGGCGCCATGGCGCCAATCTTGTATTGATGATGTCATCATGCATGACGCGCAGTGCATGGTTTTTGATAGATGACTTAGCTTCTGAACTTCAATGGTTCAAAGACCTATAGGAGTAAAGAATGCACTTCATAAGTGTATTACAACTATTCCTATACTACCTATACTAAGGTATATGGTATTGAAACTTAGGAATTGAATGCATGTTAGTAAGTTATGAATGAAGAACACAAAGTGTTGTTAATGAACCATAGTTAGGAAATAGCGTTGGTACCTTGCCAACAATGATAGAGTTCGGTTAATAATGGAAGTTGATTAATAAGCCGGGACGAAGGGTAATAAGTCGACTTGACTTTATTAATGATATTAAATTAACAAAGACATAGAAGAGAAAGAAGTTGGTAGGAACAATGTGAATTATTATTTGATAGCTAATTACAGTGTGATATGCAAATATATCATGTAGATTCTATAAAGGTTGTGGTCAGTCGATTAAGTTATTTGAAGACGCTGAAAGGCAAGTTTTCTTAACGCTTGTCTAACTTTCAAGTTAGTCAAGTTTTATGTGATTCATTGTACTGAATTGCACAACTAGTTTTAAAGAAAGGGTTGATGCCAGATTTAACTCGGCTAGACTACTCGTAAGATATAGATTGATTGATATTCATATCTTTCTATATAGAAATGTTAACGCTATCCTATGCCAAGTAATTGGTACGGATGTGAAGGTAAGGTTTGTCTATGAACTAACAAAAGTATTTTTCATCGGTTATTCGATGGGCACGCGAGTTTGCCAAATGTTAAACGTAAATACGTTTAATGAATGAGTGTTTATCAACATAGAGTACTATAGGCTGATCACCTAGAAATGCTCGTAAGTAATGCGGATGTACAACCTTAGTGTTGTGATATCCTTTTCAAGTATGAAAACAGAAAGCTACTGTTCATGGTCTATTGACCGGTTCAGAATTCCTAATCTACTCTATACTTTGGGAATTGATGATATGAAATGTTAAAGTATTATTGTTTCATAATACTCATAACTATTTGTTTAGTTATGTAGGAATTGTCGTATAATCCATA
The DNA here is from genome assembly GCA_020205615.1 of Panax quinquefolius. Lineage (NCBI taxonomy): Eukaryota > Viridiplantae > Streptophyta > Magnoliopsida > Apiales > Araliaceae > Panax > Panax quinquefolius. Next base: position 94,250,571 of record CM035155.1, read on the forward strand.
AATGTGGTATTACTGGTTTCCTTTGTTAAAACTTGCTGAGCTTGTTATGCTCACTTCTTGCGTGAATTATATGATTGCAGTTAAAGATGAACATATTGAGAATGCTAAGAGAGATAAGGGTAAGGATAAGATTGATACTTAGCCATCATGTAATAGACTAGTATATTTGTATGCATTATACATTATGAATAACGAACTATGTAATCGGTTTATGAACCTTTGAAGGATTATACTTTGATTTTAATAAGAAGATAGTAATTACATTCATTATATTCTATTTCAATGAAATGATTGTATAGATATGAGTACCGTGTAGCACCAGATATCGGGTTAAAAGATACACGAATTTGGGGGCGTCATAACTTCAAAAGCTTCGTGAAAACAAGCTTTATGCCAAATTGAAGAAATTTGAGTTCTGGCTTGAGAAAGTTGCATTCCTTGGGCACGTGATATCAAATCATGGAATATCTGTTGACCCAGCGAAGATTGAAGTAATTCCAAACTGGGAGCAACCAAAGTCAGTGACCGAAGTACGTAGCTTTCTCGGCTTAGCTGGTTATTATCGGAGATTCGTAGAAGAGTTTTCTCGAATTGCTACTCCATTAACTTAGCTGACTTGAATAGATACAAAATTAGGTTGGAGAGAGGAATGTGAAAAGAGTTTTCAAGAATTCAAGAGGAGACTTATTTCAGCGCCTGTTCTGACGATACCATCTAGCTCGGAGGGATTTGTCATCTATAGTGATGCTTCAGGCAAAGGGTTAGGATGTGTTCTCATGCAACATGGGAAAGTCATAGCCTATGCTTCATGACAACTCAAAGAATATGAGAGGAATTATCCTACTCATGATCTAGAGTTAGCTACAGTTGTTTTTGCGCTTAAGATTTGGAGGCATTACCTTTATGGAGAGAAGGTGGAGATCTATACGGATCATAAAAGCCTCAAATATTTCTTCACTCAAAAGGAACTCAACATGCGGCAATGACGATGGCATGAGTTATCTAAAGATTATGATCACACTATCCAATACCATCCTAAAAAAGCGAACGTAGTAGCTGACACATTGAGTAGAAGATCATATGCGGGCACGAGTGCATTATTGTCAACGCAAAGGCCCATTGTGTAAGACTTGGAAAGGATGAAAATAGAGTTAAAGACTACAGGGACCCATGTGATGATGGCAAATATACGAGTGGAACCGACTTTAATCGATAAAGTTAATGTTGCTCAAGCTACAGACCTGGAGCTGATACGTATGAGAAAGAAAGTACAAGAAGGTGTTATTCCAGAAGCAAGAATCGATGAAGAAGGAATACTTCGAGTCAACTCCAAACTTTGTGTTCCTAACGATTCTGACTTGAAGTATAAAATCATGATGGAGGCACACAACACGCCATTTGCAATCCATCCTGGGAGTACCAAAATGTATCGTGATCTTCGACATATATTTTGGTGGAGCAATATTAAGAGAGAGATAGCGGGGTTTATCTCAAGGTGTCTAACTTGTCAACGAGTCAAGGCAGAGCATCAAGTGACAAAAAGTCCATTGCAACCACTTGAAATTTCAGAATGGAAGTGGGATCACATTACCATAGATTTCGTTACTGGTCTTCCCAAGGTTTCTTAAGGCATAGATGCGATTTGGGTCATTGTTGATAGATTAACCAAGTCTGCTCATTTCTTACCGATACGAGAAACTTATACACTTGAACGTCTTGCTAGTATATATATAAACAAGATTGTAAGATTGCATGGTATACCAGTATCCATAGTTTCTGATCGAGACCCAAGATTCACTTCAAGATTTTGGGTTAGTTTGCAAAAAGCTATGGGCACGAATTTACGATTTAGTTCGGCATATCATCCTCAAACAGATGGGCAGTCGAAAAGGACAATTCAAACTCTTGAAGATTTATTAAGACTCTGTGTCCTTGACTTCAAGGGAAGTTGGGACAAGTTCTTACCATTGTTGGAGTTTTCCTACAACAATAATTATCAAGAAAGTGTCGTTCTCCAGTATGTTGGGATGAGGTGGGTGAAGAACGTTGTTAGGACCGGATTTGGTATGTATGACTATGGAAAAGATTCAAACAATCCGACAACATATAAAAACCTCACAAGATCGACAAAAGAGTTATGTTGATCTTCATCGAAAGGACGTGGAATTCAATATTGGAGATCATGTGTTGTTACGTGTTGCTCCATGGAAAGGAGTTACGAGATTTGGAAAGAGAGGAAAGCTCAATCCTCGATTCATTAACCCATTTTTAATCCTTGACCGAGTAGGAACTGTGGCCTATAGACTCGCCTTACCGCCAAGTATGTCTCGTGTTCATAACGTTTTTCAAATATCTATGTTACGTAAATATGTGAAAGACCCGAACCACATTATTGAATTAGAACCAGACAAGATAGAGGAAGATTCAACATATGAAAAGTTACCTGTTAAAATCTTGGATAAGAAGGATCATATTCTACGCTCCAAGGTTATACCTCAAGTCAAAGTTTTGTGGACAAACCACGATGTGGAAGAAATGACCTGGGAGTTAGAATCTGAGATGAAGTCAAGATATCCTCACCTTTTCGATATAACAGGTACGTAACCTAATTTCGAGGATGAAATTTCATAAGAAGGGAAGGTTGTAAGACCCCAACTTTTATGATTAAAGAATAATTTTTCTCAAAATATTTTTTTGAATATTATGATGTGGATTTGATATAATGTTATAGTTGTGGGCAATATTTACAAATTTTGCAAAGTAAGCAAGTGGCTATATAATATTCGATTGGTCAGGGAATATTCATTTTAACAGGGAATATACGTACGACGGCACAATCATTGGTGGACCCCACAACGGAAGTAATGTAGTAAAACGACATAATTATCATTTTATAAAAATAACGGTGAAAGTGTTACCGTTAAAACGGTTGAACTACCCGGTAGTAAAAGTACAGTAATACGCGTGTTTGCATCGTAGCACACGGTAATGATTATTGATGCTTACGTGAGAAGTCACTCAGTTATACTCAATTATTGCTACAGTAATTGCTGCATCGTATCTCTCATATTATTGATTCAATTATTGTCACAGTATCATCTGCATAATATGATATATTATTAAATCAATAATTGAGACGACAAAGTTATTCATATTATTAAATTACAATATTTACAATGTCTAGTAGTTTCGTTAAGGAGAGGTTTGGTCATCTAATTGCACGCCAATAAGGAGAAATCCTTATCATAAAGCCCCCTCTTTCCTGGGAACGACCTGGTTATTAAATATTGCGAGTCATAATATTAATGATGAAAAAATTCATGTTGATTAAAGATGAATTTGATAGTTCCATTGTGTTGGAATTATTAGTGTTAGTGAAAATCGACATTTATTTCGATATTAATTGATGTCTGGAAGTTATACTGACCAATTGAGTAATTAATTGGATAAATGAGCAATTAATTGCTATTAATTCACATGATTATAACTATTTGTTCACATGTGTGTACTATTGATTCACATTCTTGTACTATTAGGGGTGGTGGTGTAAGATTGATAATACTTACATGACTAAGTTAAAAATGGAGGTATAGATGGAGGTACTATACTGTAATTCGTATTTTCACATGTCTATAACTATTGATTCACATGATTTACTATTGATTCACATTATTTATTATTAGGGGAGGTGATGCAAGTTTGATAATACTTGCAAGACTAAATTAAAAATGAAGAAAAAGAGGAAGGTATTATACTGTAATATTTCGAGCCCCAAAACGTGCAATTATCGAAACTATATTTTCCTATAAATAGAAGCTCATTCCTCCTTCATTTCTCACCAATTCAGTAAAGCTATAGAGCAATTATTATAGAGAGAAATTATAGAGAGAAAGAAGAAGAGAAGTCTGCTACCTCACTATTTCAGTATCCAGACTTCTTTTGAGGTAAGGGGTATTATTTCTTTCGTATTCATGAAGAGAGCTTCTGTTATTCCATTCTTTATTGTATTGTTGGAATAACCTGTCTATGCGAAGTACCGCATACGTGGTGAATTTCTTCTGTTATTCCATTCTTTATTATTATGTTGGAATAACCTGTCTATGCAAAGTACCGCATACATGGTGAAATTCTTATGTTATTCCATTCTTTATTATTCTGTTGGAATATCCTGTCTGTACGGATTACGCATGACCTGGTTCCATTCTTTATTGTTCTGTTGGAATATCATGTTGGTGCATATTACGCATGACCTGGTTCCATTATTTATTCTGTTGGAATAACCTCTCCGTCGTCTTCTCGATCGCGTACACAGTGAATTCTTTTGTTATTCTATTCTTTATTATTACATTGGAATAACACGCTACTACGGACCGCATAGCATGCATGCATAAATTCTTACATTATTCCATTCTTTATTATTCTGTTGGAATAACCTATCTATGTGGATTATCACATGCATGGTGAATGATCATTCATATTCATTCCTTATTAAATTGTGGAAATGATCTGTCTATGTGGATTACCGCATGGCGGGCGGAAATCCATTTGCAGTTTCATATATTCTCTTATACTCAGTTGGTTAAAGTTTTGGCTTCTATACTCCATGAAATTAGTGGAATATCCTTGATATTTTCGCTTCATCCAGTATCCTTTCATGGAAATATTCTTCTAAGCATTCTTGAATTTTACACCACAAAGAAGTATCATGTTGACAATTTGGACGTTATTAATTTCTGGATAAATTAAATTATAAATCATTAAAATTTATCCTTGAACTTGTTTTATTGAATTATTATGTCATTGTCATCATCCCCATGCTTATATTGTGATAAAAGTCATCTTTGGCTTATGTGCATAGATGGACTTGGTATGATTATGACCAGAGGTTATTCGGTATAATCATGATCGTAATGTAATGAATGATGTGGTAAATGTCCTCATTGGCCTGTAGTTCATTGATGGACGTTTGTTGGTATGGTTATGACCATGGATTATTCGGTATAATCATGACCATTGATGAATACATGAATATCCTTGGCCGTGATGCAGGGATGATTCATTTTTATTTATTAAGCTGAGTCTCAGCGATAAAGTTGATGAAAACCTTTTTAAATCATAGAAGATAGTAGATTTTATGGTCTACTTGACTCTTCTAATGGATTGCTTATTCCGCTGCAGTTGTTGATTTAAAACTTGTTGTCTATTATATTCTGTTAGTTGTTATATTGTTGAAGGCTAAGGATAATTTATTCTACATTATCTTAGTTATAATATTTCTTACTGGGCTAGTTGAGCTCACCCTTTCTTTCACTATTCTCTTCAGGAAATGAGAACATAGCCGGGACTAGTCGGGGAATGGAGTGACGGACCAGATGATAGCATTAGTAGTCCTCACTATTCTATTAAATAGTGTGACAATAAATGTAATGACGACTCCATTGAGTGTGGATAATGTCTAGATGACAATATTCTTATGAAAACTCTTAGATTATGTTTTGTCGTATTTTACACGACTGTTGTATAATTAAGTTGTATTTGAATTTTGTACCATGTATTTGGCGACTCAAGATGGGTGATGTATACCTATTTTGGGGACGTCACAAGGAACCTTAGGGCTAAGAAAACTCACGAAATTTCTAAGCCTAGATACACTTATAAACTTACCAAATCAAGCCTGAGTGTTACCAGCAACAACATCAGAAGCTAGAATCGAAAATCATCCAAGAAAAGGTACAAACCCTAGTTCATAATTAGCTCTTTGTTCCTATATTAGTTTTGTTGTTTAGATGTTTAGAATTATGTATTAGTATGTTAGAAAGTATGTTAGATTGGTAGAACACATTTTCATAACATCTAGATGCCTTAAATAAGTGTTTTAAGAAATCTGGAAATTTTGGAAAGTAAGTCTGACAGCCGAATGTCAGGGCTTATAGATTCATATGTGTTTATGTTTTGGTCTGGTAATTGTTTAGTATTTGTAGACTGTTAGTAGATCTTTAATCTGGAAAAGAAACACAGGTTTATTTGAACCATAGATTTCAAGTTATAAGTAGTCAAAGTGGGTTGTGGTTTCACGGATTGCGAGTTTTTGGGTTACCTAGAAAACTTCGAAACGATCAAACCCACTACTTTGACCAATCTTTTTAATCACTTTCTGGTTATTGTTTTTGTAAGGTGTTATTATAGATCTATACCCTGTTAGATGTACTACATATATATGATCTCAAATTGCTAAAAAAAACTAATAGGATTACTAGAATTAATGGTCAGAAGTTGTTGACCGACCTTGACCAAGTTTTCTGGGTTGCCCAGAAAACTGAAGAACACGCAGAACAACGTTTGGTTGTACTTTGACCAGCATAATTAGAAACCTTAGAGTTATGCTTTGTTCATGTTAATGTTATATATATGTACCCTGACATATATACTACATGTTACAAGAAACAGCACACACATCTAATACACAGAATCAAAGATATTCAAGCCACAAAACCGTTGACCGGCCATGACTACTGTTCTAGGTTACCCAGAAACTCAAGAATAGCTCTGACATTGACTTTGAGCCTCTATAACTTCTTGTTATATGTAGGATAAAGCCTAAAGTTTGATTCATGTTGTACTACTGTATGAGTACTACAATATCAACTCTTGACCAAACCAAAAATCATTATCAGTAGCATTTTATCTAGTGGTCAAACTAGTCACTCGACCATGACCGAACTGTTGACCAAAACTCAAGAACACCTAAAGCGACACTTTCTGTCACTGAAGGGCTTTAGCGACAGATAGAAATTGTTTTTCTAAAAATAAATTATTAAAAAATTAGAAATAATTAATAAAAAAATATAATTAAATATAAAAATAGTTTTAAAAATTATATTAAATAAATATAATTAAATTCTAATATTTTTACATAAATTTAATAATTATTTTATTTTATTTAGATATTATTAATAATTAACTTATTAATAAAGAAATTAGAATAATTATTTATAAATATTAAATAATTATGGAAAAATATTATTAATGATATAAAAATTATAAGAAATGAATATAAATTATTTAAAAATAATAAACAATATTTTTGTAAAATTTTAAGTAAATATTAATTACCTAAAAATAGAAGTAAATGATTTAAAAATCATTTAAAGGATAAATAAATGTTTTAAATACTTTAAAATTTCTAAAAAAGTATTATAAAGGATAATTAAATTATCTAAAAATATAATAAATTTTATAAATAAAATTTAGTCCATTTATCAACTTATTTGATATTCGGTAAAGGTATTAAACACCAAAACATTATTTAATCTAACCCGTTCATATGTAAATGATATAATTGAGTATTATTATGAATACTAACGTGTTAGAATTATATATATGAACTTCGTAGGTATTTTTAACAATTTAAATAGCATTACTTGACTGATCTACGCTCACACAAGTTTTCTATACCCAAGTTATTACTTTTGCAAGTTCTTCTTAAACCCTAAGCTACTTATACAAATTTCTTGAACCTTGTGTATTCGTTAAACAAGATTACTATCTTGAATTGCTTTTGATATGTTATACCAAACCTAAACTTGAATTGCCAATTATTGTAAAGTTATTGCTATAGTTTCAGCATAACTCAAAAATGAATTATTTATTCATATAATAATGTTTATTGAACATAAACTTTTGTGTCAAACCATATTGTTTTGGTAAGACATCCTATACTGAAGTTGGGTATCCCGTAAGGGATCGAGATTTGGTCAATAATATATTGACACTAATGTTGGGTGCGTTTGAGCACTGGTAGGATGAGATGCATACTCCTAGGATATTGAATAGGCTGATCCCTTATCTCATATCTGAACAAAATTTCTAAGTCTGTGTGACGGACAGAAATAAAGAAAAATTCCGAAAATGGTTGAAATAAATAGAAATCCAAAAATAGTAACAACTATCAGTCGAAATTTGAATTGTTGTATTTCTTCAAATCATATATTGTTATAAATACAAAACTTACGGAGCATGTCATAGCTTACCCTTGTGAATTATTCCCTTTGCAGTTTTAGATGGTAACCCTGGAACATCTGGAGTAGATAAAGGGAAAAGTCCCTGCGTAGATTAGATTATATTCGTGTCTATTTGAATACCTTGTAATAAGAACTCGTTATGAGAATCATGTAATTGAATCTTAATATTATGATATATATATATATATATAACAACTTTTATTTCTGCAGCCGTGTTTTCTTACATATATAGATGTAAAATTAGACTTCTTCGAATCTAGTTGAGATCCTTGGGAACTATTTATCTGAGTGAGGGTATTAATAGCATGGACTGTTCATGTTGTTATTGATACTCTGGATTTTGGATAGATAGTTACTATCGATACGATAGTATAAATTCGCTTGGCTTAAACTATACATCTGGGTGAGGGTATTAGTAATATGTATTGTTCATGTTATTACTGGTACTCTGAATTTCGGATAGATAGACTCTATTCACAGATACAGTTCATATATTCAAATGAGTGTATCCAAACACAGTAATAGTTCTCTAAAGAATTACCATCTGTTATGGGATACTGTGAATCTCGGATCTATGGGAATTATATCTGATAGTCCCTCTATTTAATGTAATATTCTAATCAGATACCATGGGTGTATAGATTTAAATGCATTATATCGATTCATAGTAAGCACCATATCGGACACAGTGGGGGTATAGATATGGGGGCGTTACAATTTAATGGTATCAAAGCTTCAAGGCTATAGATATAAGGAAGAGAAATCTTAGTATATAGTCTTCGAGTCCGTAAAAAAAAAATTAAAGTACACATAAAATATAACATTAAAAATATTTGTTGTGTAAATTTCTATACCAGTATTTAAGGAGTTTTCTTTTATAGATTGCCAATTCTAAAGAAATGGTGATAGTAATCAATCCATCGTAAATCGAGTCATTTATAGCTAGTGATGTAGAAGAGGAAGAATTGATTCATGATCAACAACTGCTAGATGTTGAGGAAGAAGAAGATCCAGTAGCAAGACAATTAATGAGAATTGAAGACCATGATGAAGCAATGGCATCACTAATGTAGACAACAGAATATGAGAATAATAAAATGAAGTTTAGGGTTGATCTAGCTGAGGGAATGGTACAACATGAGAGGGGGCATAGTCTTCGACTAAAAGTACAACTGCACCATGCACAAAGGGGCAGGAAGGAAATTCAGTCAAGACTTCTTAAAACATCTCTGGGAGTCCGATATACTTTTAATTATTTGTAGCGCTGTGTAGCTCGATATCCAGTAGAGGAGAAGAAAACTGCTTATCTCATCGATCGATCTGTGGTTTGTCACATGATTCAGGATTCATTTCATGATATCAATGAATTCTAGAGTGTAGCATAGGTTGTTGAATGTTTTATATTAGTATAATAAAGAAGCATTCAAAGTTTGTAATGTAATTAGTACTTTGTAAGATAGTAGTATGTTTAATTATGAAGTTGTTGTGTAAGATCGTTGTGATATATAAAATAAACAATATGTTTGTTATTAAAAAATTCTTATGTGAATTTTGTTATGTTTTGTATAGAATCATGCCACCAACCAGAAGACCCCAAAGAGAAATGAATGATGATAATTCTACCCAGCAGTTAGTAGACCTTATGCTAGGAGTTGTAAATAGACTTGTGAACCAAAACACAACTTTCAAAGACTTTAAATTAGTTGGACCACCTGAGTTTAAAGGTACATCAGAACATGTAGATGCACAAATTTGGATTTCTGAAATAGAGAAATTTTTCTTAGTAACCAATGTTAATAATAACCAAAAGATAACTTTTGCAACCTCTTTCTTGAAGGGTGAGGCTAATTATTGGTGGGAATCAACCAAAGGTCGAGTAGAAATTGAAATTGTTCCTTGGGATAGATTTAAAGAGTTGTTCTTTGAAAACTATTTTTCCCAATCCTTGAAAGATCGTATGGAAATAAAATTTCTGGACTTAAAACAAGGAGACTTGACTGTAACCCAGTATACAGAAAGTTTAATGAACTATCCAGGTTTGCTCCTCATCAGATAACCACTGAACTTCGAAAAACTCATAGGTTTCAGGAGGGTTTAAAACCTCATATTCGGAGTAAGTTGTTTGTACTCCAAATAAAAATTTTCTCGAAAATACTTGAGAAAGCTACTATAGCTGAATGTGAGAATGAGAGTCTTGCTAAGTTTCACCAGGACAAGAAAAGTCAAAATGAAAAAAGGAAAATTAGGACAGAACCCAGTTCAGGTGGGTTTAATAACAAGCGGAAATGTGATAATTCTTTTTCTAACAACCCGGGAAAAAAGATAGGAAATACAAATAACATCTTTAGAAATAATATTATTAAACCTTTGTCCTACTTGTTGTAAGAAACATAAAGGAGAATGATATCGTAATAAATGTTTTAATTGTGGAAAATTGGGACATTTTTCTCTACAGTGTCCTCTTCTAAATAAAAATAGATGTTTTAATTGTGGTTTATTGGACCATTTTTCTAAGAATTGTCCTAAACCCAAGAACCAAGGAGGAAAGGTGAATAGAGTACCAGAAAATAATCAATCAACTGTAGTTGCACTTGGGGGTTCAGAATCAACCTACCGCGGGAACATTTAATATGTCGGTGAGGGATGTTGTTGCTTCACAGGACGTGGTGACAAGTATCATCCCTATCAACACTTTAAATGCATATGTGTTATTCGATTCTGGTGCTACATGTTCTCTTGTGTCTAATCATTTTTCTACAAACTTGAATATACCTTGTAAAAATTTAGACAAACCATAATGTGTCGAAATTGCTAATAATGAAAGAATTCTGGTTAAAACCATACACAAGAATTGTAGTGTGGTAATAAAAGGACATAACTTTGCGGTAGATCTAATACCAATCTAGTTGGGAGAATTTGTTGTAATTTTAGGAATGGATTGGTTAGTTAACCATAACGTGATGATTGATTGTCATCAAAAGCGTATAAACCTTTTAATTGCTTTGAAGTCAAAGGTAGTGTTCAACGGTAGTTGTTCACCTAAGCAATCTCGATGTTTGACTATAGTTCAGGTAAAAAGATTACTTAGAAAGGATTCTTTAGGTTATTTGGCCTATATAGTTGATACTCGACATGAAGGAGTAAAACTAGATCAAATACTTATAGTTAAGGATTTTCTCGATGTATTTTTGGATGACTTACCAGGTTTACCTCCAGATAGGGAAATTGACTTTGTCATTGATCTTGCACCGGGGATGGCACCAGTTTCTAAGGCACCGTAAAGAATGGCACCTATAGAACTGAAAGAGTTACTTATACAATTACAGGAACTCTTAGATAAAAAGTACATACAACCTAGTGTTTCACCTTAGGGAGCACCGGTATTGTTTGTAAAGAAGAAGGATGGAACTATGAGGCTATGTATATATTATAGAGAGCTAAATAAGTTAACAATTAAAAATAAATATCCTATACCAAGGATTGATGATTTGTTTAACCAGTTAAAGAGGACTGAACATTTTTCAAAAATTGACCTTAGAACAAGTTATCATCAATTAATGGTAAGAAAGGAAGATGTGCCAAAAATAGGGTTTAGGACACGTTATGGACATTATGAGTTTCTTGTAATGTCTTTTGGATTGACAAATGCACCGGCAGCATTTATGGATTTAATGAATCGAGTGTTTAAATCATGCTTGGACAAATTTGTTGTGGTGTTTATCGACGATATTCTGGTATACTCGAAAACACGGGAAGAGCATACTAAACACTTGAGAGTCGTTTTGGAGATATTACGAAAGGAACAACTTTATGCAAAGTTTTCCAAGTATGAATTTTGTTTGAAGAGAGTTCAATTTTTAGGTCATGTGATTGACAAGGTTGGTATATCTGTAGATCCAACTAAGATCGAAACGGTTGTGAATTGGGAACAACCAACAACTCCAACAGAAGTACGAAGTTTTCTCGGTTTAGCGGGTTATTATCGACGGTTTATAAAAGATTTTTCAAAATAGCAACCCATTTAACTAATTTAACTCGAAAGACGGTAAAATACGTGCCGGCGGATAAATGTGAGGAAAGCTTCCAAGAGTTGAAGAAGCGGCCGAGCATGGCTCGGTGTTATCCTTACCGGATGATCTGAGGAGGTCTTGTAGTGTATAGTGACGCATCGACATGAGGTTTAGGGTGTGTGTTGATGCAACATGGGAAAGTGATAGCTTATGCATCATGACAACTCAAAGATTATGAGAAGAGGTATCCTACTCATGATTTAGAGTTAGCCATGATAGTTTTTGCTCTAAAAATTTGGAGACATTACTTATGCGGGAGAAGAAGTGCGAGATATATCTGAGATCATAAAAAGTCGAAATATATTTTTACACAAAAGGAACTAAATTTAAGGTAGAGAAGAGTGTTAGAACTGATAAAGGATTTTGATTGTGAAATCTTATATCATCTTGGTAAAGCCAATGTTTTAGCTGATGCGTTAAGTAGAAAGAATCAGGGAAAGCTGAATTTATTAACCACGAATGATAGGTTAATAAAAGATTTTGAAAATTTAGAAATTGAGGTGGAATGTCCAACTACCTCTACCCCAAAATTATACATTTTAAAGGGAGTTTCATCTCTGCTTGTCAAAATCAAAGAGATACAGGAAATGGATGAAGAGTGTCAGAAGTACAAGTCTAATATAACTCATGACAAGTATAACAAATTTAGAATAGATAAGGATGGAATAATAAGATATGAAGATAGAATCTGGGTTCCATTAAACCAAGCTTTAAAAGATGAAATTTTGAATGAAGCTCATAATTCTAAATTTGCCATACATCCTGGTAGTACTAAAATGTACAAGGATTTAAGTCAACACTTTTGGTGGTCGAATATGAAAAGAGAAATAGCTGAATGGGGTAAGAAAATGTCTCACGTGTCAAAGGGTTAAGGCTGAGCATGAAAAACAAAGTGGTTTACTTCAACTCTTACCAATTCCTAAGTGGAAGCTATGGATTTTGTTGTTGGTCTTCCAGCTACACAAAAGGGCCATAATACCATTTGGGTAATAGTGGACCGTTTAACTAAATCAGCTCACTTTTTACCTATTAAAATTACTCATAACTTGGATCACCTTGCAAAACTGTACATTAATGAAATTATTTCTAGGCATGGACTACCTGTTTCAAGAGTATCAGATCGAGATCCACGTTTTACCTCTAATTTTTGGAAAAGCCTTCAGAAACACTTAGGAACATAATTAAGATTAAGTACATCTTATCATCCTCAAACTGATGGACAGAGTGAGAGAACCATACAAACATTAGAGGATATGTTAAGAACTTGTATCGTAAACTTCAAAGGAAGTAGGAAATATCAGTTACCCTTAGTTGAATTTGCCTATAACAATAGTTATCATGCTAGCATAGGTATGCCACCCTATGAAACCTTATATGGGAGGAAGTGTAGAACACCTTTATGTTGGGATGAAGTCGGGGAAAGACAAATGCTAGGACCACAAATAATTCAACAAACTACTGAAACCATCAGAATTATTCGTCAACGATTACAAGCATCTGAAGATCGATAAAAAAAATACATTGATCCTCATCGTCAACAACGAAACTTTAACGTAGGAAGTCACGTATTCTTGAAAGTATCTCCTTGGAAGGGTAAGATACGTTTTGGCAAGAAAGGAAAGCTAAGTCCTAGATTCATTGGACCTTTTGAAATTTTGAGGAGGGTGGGTGAAGTTGCTTATGAAATAGCACTACCTCCTGAGTTGAATCATATCGATAATGTGTTTCATGTGTCCGTATTACAACCATATAAACCTGATTATAAACATGTTATACAATATGAGCCAATCCAAATAGAAAAAGATCTTTCTTATGTTGAAGAACCTGTGCAGATCGTCGACCGTAAAGAGCACGTTCTTAGAAATAAAGTGATAACATCGGTTAAAGTAATCTAGAGAAATCATAACGTTGAAGAAGCTACATGGGAGCTTGAAGATAAAATGCGCGAGAATTATCCTCAATTATTTACTTGACATGTAATGTAATTTTGAGGACGAAATTCGTATTAGTGGGGGTGAATGTAAAAACCCAAAACCCTAAGACGACTCGTATGTATAAAATCCCGTTATATAGATAAAATTTCTCCGTTCTGAATGTGTTATGTGTTAATATATACTTTGTTTAAAAAATTTGACCAAATAAATTTTTGTCCAAAAAATGTCGTGCTTGACACCTCGTGCTTAATTTTTTTCGTAATCGGACTTTTCGGCTTAATTATTTTTACAAGTTGCTTTTTCGTGCTTACACTGACAAAACGCTTTGTCGTGCTTGTTAGGATTAGTGAAAAATTTAGGTTAACAACCCTAGATTAACAAACATTAACCCTAATTAGCAAACACCTAACCCTAATTAATAAACCTAACCTTAATTAGCTAAAATAACCCTAATTAGCCTATGTTAACACCTAATCATGGTTAGTAAACTTCAATTAGGTACTAATAAACATCATTTAACAATCCTAATCACTAAAAACAAAACCCTAATCAAGATTGGTGAGGATTAGGGCATAATCAAGCTACTAAACTAATTAGACATCATATACAAGTAGGTTAGGAGTCACCCAACCAAGTTCCAAGGCTGCACATGAGCTGATAACATACCCTAAGCAGTACAAGTAACTTAGCATCAGATATTTGTGGAGGCAAGTTGCTCAAAAATGACCAAAAAGCCAGGTTGAAGAATTCTATAAATAGGAACCTCAGGGCTAAACAAAATCACAAAATTTCTAAGCTTAGATACACTTATAAACTTACCAAATCAAGCCTGAGGGTTAGCAGCAACAACATCAGAAGCTAGAATCAAAAATCATTCAAGAAAAGGTACAAACCCTAGTTCATAATTACCTCTTTGATCCTATTTTAGTTTTGTTGTTTAAATGTTTAGAATTATGTATTAGTATGTTAGAAAGTATGTTAGATTTGTAGAACACGTTTTCATAACATCTAGATGCCTTAAATAAGTGTTTTAAGAAATCTTGAAATTTGGGAAACTGAGTCTGACAGCCGAATGTCAGGGCCTATAGATTCATATGTGTTTATGTTTTGGTCTGTTAATTGTTTAGTATTTGTAGCTTATTAGTAGGTCTTTAATATGGAAAAGAAAATAGGTTTATTTGAACCATAGATTTCAAGTTATAAGTAGTGAAAGTGGGTTAACCGTTCACGGATTGCAGTTTTTTGGGTTACCTAGAAAACTCAAGAACAGTCGAACCGGCTACTTTGACCAATCTTTTTAATCGCTTTCTGGTTGTTATTTTTGTAAGGTGTTGTTATAGATCTATACCCTGTTATATGTACTACAAATATATGATCTCAAATTGCTAAAACAACTAATAGGATTACTGGAATTAATGGACAAAAGTCGTTGACCGAGCTTAACCAAGTTTTCTAGGTTGCCCAGAAAATAAAAAAACACGAAGAACAGCATTTGGTTGTACTTTGACCAGCATAATTAGAGACCTTAGAATTATACTTTGTTTATGTTAATGTTATATATATGTACCCTGACATATATACTATATGTTACAACAAACACCGCACACATCTAATACATAGAATCAAAAATATTCAAGCCACAAAACCATTGACCAAGCCATGACTCACTGCTACGGGTTACCTAGAAACTCAAAACAAACTTCGACGATGACTTTGAGCCTCTATAACTTCTTGTTATATGTAGAATAAAGCCTAAAGTTTGATTCATGTTGTACTACTATATGAGTACTACAATATCAACTCTTGACCAAACCAAAAATCATTATCAGTAGCATTTAATCTAGTGGTGAAATTGGTCACTTGACCATGACCGAACTGTTTCCCAGAACTCAAGAACTCCTACAGCGACAATTTTTGTCACTGAAGGGCTTTAGCGACAAACAAAAATTGTTTTTCTAAAAATAAATTATAAAAAAATTAGAAATAATTAATAAATAAATATAAAAACAGTTTTTAAAATTATATGAAATAAATATAATTAAATTCTGATATTTTTACATAAATTTAATAATTATTTTATTTTATTTAGATATTATTAATAATTAACTTATTAATAAAGAAATTAGAATAATTATTTATAAATATTAAATAATTATGGAAAAATATTATTAATGATAAAAACATTATAAGAAATAAATATAAATTATTTAAAAATAATAAACAATGTTTTTGTAAAAATTTATGTAAATATTAATTATCTGAAAATAGAAGTAAATGATTTAAAAATCATTTAAAGGATAAATAAATGTTTTAAATACTTTAAAACTTCTAAAAAGTATTATAAAGGATAATTAAATTATCTAAAAATATAATAAAATTTAGTCCATTTATCAACTTATTTGATATTCGGTAAAGGTATTAAACACCGAAACCTTATTTAATCTAACTCGTTCATATGTAATTGATATAATTGAGTATTATTATGAATACTAACGTGTTAGGATTATATATATGAACTTCGTAGGTATTTTTAACAATTTGAATAGCATTACTTGACTGATCTACGCTCAGGCAAGTGTCCTATACCCAAGTTATTACTTTTGCAAGTTTTTCTTAAACCTTAAGCTACTTATACAAATTTCTTGAACCCTGTGTATTCGTTAAACAAGATTACTATCTTGAATTGCTTTTAATATGTTATACCAAACCTAAACTTGAATTGCCAATTATTGTAAAGTTATTGCAATAGTTTCAGCATAACTCAAAAATGAATTGTTTATTCATATGATAATGTTTATTGAGCATAAACTGTTGTGTCAAACCAAATTGTTTTGGTAAGACATCATATACTAAAGTTGGGTATCCCGTAAGGGATCGAGATTTGGTCAATAAGATATTGACACTAATGTTGGGTGCGTTTGAGCACTGGTAGGATGAGATGCATACTCCTAGGATATTGAATAGACTGATCCCCTATCTCATATCTTAACAAAATTTCTAAGTCTGTGTGACTGACAGAAATAAAGAAAAATTCCAGAAATGGTTGAAATAAATAGAAATCCATAAATGGTAACAACTATCAGTCGAAATTTGAATTGTTGCTTTTCTTCAAATCATATATTGTTATAAATACAAAACATGCTGAGCATGTCATAACTCACCCTTGCGAATTATTCCTTTTGCAGTTTTAGATGGTAACCCTGGAACATCTGGAGTTGATAAAGGGAAGCATGCCTGCGTAGACTATATTATATTATTTTCTATTTGAATACCTTGTAAGAAGAACTCATTATGAGAATCATGTAATTGAATCTTAATATTATGATATATATAACAACTTTTATTTTCGTAACCGTGTTTTCTTACATATATAGATGTAAAATTAGACTTCTTCGAATCTATTTGAGATCCTTGGGAACTATTTATCTGAGTGAGAGTATTAATAGCATGGACTGTTCATGTTGTTATTGATACTCTGGATTTCGGATAGATAGTTACTATCGATATGATAGTATAAATTCGCTTGGCTTAAACTATACATCTGGGTGAGGGTATTAATAATATGGACTGTTCATGTTATTACTGGTACTCTAAATTTCAGATAGATAGACTCTAGTCACAGATACAGTTCATATATTCAAGTGAGGGTATCCAAACACAATAATAGTTCTCTAAAGAATTACCATATGTTATGGGATACTGTGAAACTTGGATCTATGGGAATTATATCTGATAGTCCCTCTATTTAATGTAATATTTTAATCAGATACCATGGGTGTATAGATTTAAATGCATTATATCGATTCATAGTAAGCACCATATTGGATACCATGGGAGTATAGATATGAGGGCGTTACATCATATGCCTATATGAGAACCTCTAGCATGTATGTTAAATATAAGTGTAGTGGTATGTTAGAATGGGACTGAAATCAGGACAAGAGTAGCTCTACCACGTGCGGCCAAGGGACATGGCGGTTCTTGTAGTCCTTAGCCTAGATAGGGCACAACTGCGCCGTCCTAGAATCATAAGTTAGATAATTTGACAATCTGATCTTTGGACAGTTAACTTGTATGATGCCTACTGTGACGCCCCCAAAATTAGGTATACGTCACCCATCTTGGGTCGCCACTTACATGGTACATAAATTCAAATACAACTTACAAACATAACTGCGTGGTACAATACTGTATAAATAAGCGTGAGTTTGAATACAAATATTGTGTACGAGATATTATACAAACTCAAAAGGAGTCCTCATTACAACTATTATCACACTATTTCACAGAATAGTGAGGACTACTAATGCTATCCTCCGGACCATTACTCCGTTCCCCGACTCGTCCCAAATATGTTCTCATTTCCACAAGAGAACAAAGTGAAAGAAAGGGTGAGCTCAACTAGCCCAAGAAGAAATATTATGACTAAGATAATGCGTAATAATTTATCATTAGTTTTCAACAAAGATAAACGATAAAATACAAAAGACAACAAGTTTAACTGCAATGAATAAGAAATCCATTAAAAGAGTCAAGTAGAGAATAAAGTCTACTATCTTTTAGGTTTTAAAAGGTTTTTCATCAACTTGTTATAGTGAGACTCGACTTTAATAAATAATCCACATCATAGAATCACCCCACACTACTGACCAGGATATTCATCAAATTATCAATGGTCATGACTATACCGAATCACCCCTGGTCATAATCATACCAAAAATTATCCATCACTGCATTACAGGCCACTGAGGACTTTTATCACATCATTTATAACAAGCCATGATTATACCGAATGATCCCTGGTCATAATCATACTAAGTTCATCTATACACGTAAGCCGAAGATAACATAATATAACATGAGGATGATGACAATGACATAATAATTCAATAAAACAAGTTCAAGAATTATTTTATCCAGGAATTATTAACGTCCAAATTGTCAAAATGATACTGTTTTGTAGAGTAAA
Source organism: Panax quinquefolius (assembly GCA_020205615.1). Lineage (NCBI taxonomy): Eukaryota > Viridiplantae > Streptophyta > Magnoliopsida > Apiales > Araliaceae > Panax > Panax quinquefolius. Next base: position 94,269,565 of record CM035155.1, read on the forward strand.
ATTCAAGAATGATCAGAAGAATATTTCTATGAAAAGATACTGGATGAAGCGCAAATATCAAGGATATTCCACTAATTTCATGGAGTATAGAAGTCAAAGATTTAACCAACTGAGTATAATAAAGAATGGAATAACAAAAGAAATCACCATGCATGCGGTACTTGCATATGCATGAGTTATTCCAATGAGAATAATAATAACGGAACCAGTCGGTGAAATTCACAATCAAGCAGGATGATCCAACAGAATAATAAATGCTGAATAATAAACAATGGAACCAGGTCCGGTGTAAAACACACAGACATGATATTCCAACAGAATAATAAATGCGGAATAATAAACAATGGAACCAGGTCCGGTGTAAAACACACAGACAAGATATTCCAACAGAATAATAAAGAATGGAATAACAGAAGGAGATCACCATGTATAGGGGATTCCGCGTATACAGGTTATTCCAACAGAATAAATAAGAATGGAATAATATAAGGATTTCACCAAGTATAGGGTATGCCGCGTATACAGGTTATGTATAGGGTATACCACTTTTATAGGTTATTCCAACTGAATAATAAGTAATGGAATAACAATAGTTCTCTTCATGAATAAGAAAGAATAACACCCCTTACGGGTACAACAAATAATATTTCCTACTGTAAAAGACACTGGATATCAAAGTAGTGAAGTACCAGAATACTCTTCTTCTTTCTCTCTATAGTTTCTCTCTCTAGAGTTTCAGTAAATTCGTAAGAAAATAATGAAGGAATGAGCTTCTATTTATAGGAAAATAGAATGCATAGTAATTAATCCATGAACGGTCCGTTTGATTTACTTTAATCGACGGTCCATATTTAAAGAAAATCTTTTAAATAAAATATAATATATTCTATTTATATAAAAATATTTTACTATGCAAACACTATGCAACACTATGCAAAACACTATGCAACACTATGCATAATAAAATATAATATATTTTATTTATAGAATAACTTTAATAAAGTATTACATTTTATATAAAAGATGTTTCGCTTTATTACGTTAATAATACTGAATAAAACAAAACGTCACTATCGCTATAATAATTCATATTATTAATCGACAATAATGGAATCAAACCGAGTGACTTCTCACGTAAGCATCAATAATCAATATCGTGCTACTATACAACTACGCGTACATCGTACTTTTACTACTGGGGTAGTTCAACAGCTTTAATTCAGAACACCTCTGCTTGTTATTTTTATAGAAAGATAATTTTGTCGTTTTTAACTACGACAATACTTCCGTTAGGGGTCCACTAATGATTGAGTCGTCGTATTTAATATTCCCCGACAAAAGAATATTCCCCGACCAAACGAATATTTTATAACAACTTGCATACTTTGCAAAATTTATAAATACTACCCACAACTATAATATTATCTTAAATTCACACCATAATATTAAAAAATTATTTTGACAAAATTTAAATCTTTATTGATAAAATCTGGGGTCTCACAATCTCCCCTCCTTATGGAATTTCGCCCTCGAAATTAGGGTACGTACCTGGTATGATAAAGAGGTGAGGATACCTTGAATACCTTTATCGTTGAAAACATTAAATTCATCTTTGCAATCCGGCCAAAGATATTTATTCACAATTCATCTTTTTGCTTTCTAAAGCCAAAGATATACAATCTATAAAACCAATAATCTTTGAGGCACGACTTAATAGTATCACGACCTCGAATTATCCATGCACCACTGGCCAAGGATATTCGTGTTTTCATTTACGGTCATGATTATACTGAATAATCCTTGGTCATAATTATACCAAGTCTATCAATGCACTACGGCCAAAGATGACATTTACCACATCCATGAATTAATATTTCATTGCTGAGACTCAGCTCAATAATTAATCCATATCATCGAATCATCCCTTCACTATAGGCCAAGGATATTCATTAGTATCACGACCACGAATTATCCATGCACTACGGCCAAAGATAATCTTGTATTCATTAGTATCACGACCACAAATTATCCATGCACTACGGCCAAAGATAATCGTGTATTCATTAGTATCACGACCACAAATTATCCATGCACTACGGCCAAAGATAATCGTGTTTTTTCAATTACGGTTATGATTATACCCAACAATCCCAGGTCATAATCATACCAAGTCCATCTATACACTACAGCCACGATGACTTTCAACATAATATAAGCGTGAGGATAACGATATAAAGAATAAATCAAATGAGATAAAGGATAAATATTAAACATTTATAATATAATTTATCCGAGATTCAAGAATATCCCCATGTTATCAATCACTAAATAATCTCATAATCTAATACCATTAATATTATAACAATATTTTAATCACTTCTTAAATTTATAAATAATTTATCTCAATTGTTTACGCTTTACCATATAATGCATTTAATCATTCAAAATTGCCATACTCATAAGATATCATCACCAATTATCAAATCCCTTGTCAAAAATATGCATATATTCTATATAGGATTCTCTAGCCATAAAATCCTATTTTCAACTTTGTTACTTCACATAACATATTTAACTCATATGTTCGTAACTAAACTATTTTCATGAAAATACCAAATCAGTCCCAAAAATATTTCTTTTCTGGGTTTTAGCATAATATAGTCCCATAATGAAAATATATTTTTCTCGAAATTTTTAAAATTCATTTACTATTTTTCAAAAAATCAATTTCTAATTAATTCCTTAAGAAATTAGCTACCTCAAGTTTAACTCCAAAAATTCCCAAATCTTGGCAGGACCTTACACATGTTAACGTGAGCTTCCAGTTTAAATTTCATGGTCATCGGAGTTATAGAACTCCGGTTATAGCATTTTTCGTCGGAAAAACCTAAATATTGAAATAGTCATAACTTGCTCATTTTAAGTCAGAATGAGCTCATTTTTGGACAGGAGGTACTTTATACCATATACCTTCATTTCCCAAAAGGCCAGAAGTTTTCTCATAATTTAAGTAGCCGAAACAGCCCGTCTAAAATCATGGCAGCAGCTTTTTCGGTTTTTGCAGCTTTGCACTCCTTTGCTAAAATCAGTCCACACAAAAATCTACAACACCTTTTCCAGTAATTCCACTTGGATTAGTTAGGTAACTCATAGATCTAACTCTAGGACTTGACCACACTCAAAAATTCAAAATATAATAGGAGATATGGTCAATTGAATTTCATGTTACGTTTTTCACCAAAATCTGATTTTCAACTCTTTGTGATTTCTAAGAAACTTTCATGTTTTCACATACTAACCAACATAACTCATCTTAAAACTTACTAATACTTCATATACCCATGATTTTCATCAGTTCTATACTTTTATTATGGCTTTCATCATAATCAACGTAAATGATCCTTTTAGTTGAAGAAATATTTGAGGTTTAAGAAATGGGTTTTGTCTTTGGGAATCGTCAATACAAAATTCGATTTCACGCTCTAGGGTAGGCTAGAAAATTTTCAAGAATACGTCAAGAAATTTATTAATGATAGAAATATCATTCAAAACTACTACTCTTATCCAAGACTTGGATAATGCGTTACATTGATACCAACTGTGACTTTCATCCCACTTTGGATAGCACGTCACAATGACACCTTACATAAATGTATAGTCAAAAACTGTTTTTAGAAATTAGAATCTTTGGGAAGTGCTCAAGAAACCTTCGTACATGGGAGGCCATGCTTCTAGGTTATGATAGATATCATATGGCCACGTAATTATCCTTGGTTTACCCAATAGACCCCAAAGAAAAATGAGAAGATTACCATCATATTCTTCCCAATGGTGAGTCTTCTCTTGATTTATCATTATCTCCACTTGCCTCAAATTGAGAATTATACTTCAAACAAACACCAAGATCATATAGGTAGTGCTCAGAAAATATACTCAAAGAAGTGGATGAGCACAACCTCGTCTTATGATGACACGAGGTTGTATGTCATTAGACATCTTGTATGATAGTGGCAAAACACTCTTCCAACGTTGGGTTCGCCTCACCCTAGTTGATTCACCAAATATAACTACTAAATGATGACCACCGCTCTATTCCAATTGTTACCCCGCTCAACCTAGCTACACTCTTATTACCTGAAAGGAATTGTGAAACAAAAGGGTTAATTAATATATCAAATATTATCCCTATACTCTGACCGACCAATTAAATACCAAATAAATTTAGGTAGGTCATACTAGCGAAGTAATTCCCGCCTCTCCCTCCTAGTTCTATTCTCACATCTTAGCCAGGATCATATCCTTAAGCTCGATACCAATCATGGCGCCCCCCAAAATTAGGTATACGTCACCCATCTTGGGTCGCCACTTACATGGTACATAAATTCAAATACAACTTACAAACATAACTGTCGTGTACAATACGACATAAACTGTGAGTTTGAATACAAATATTGTCTACTAGATATTATACAAACTCAAAAGGAGTCCTCATTACAACTATTATCACACTATTTCACGTAATATTGAGGACTACTAATGCTATCCTCCGGACCATTACTCCGCTCCCAGACTCGTCCCAAATATGTTCTCATTTCTTCAAGAGAACGGTGAAAGAAAGGGTGAGCTCAACTAGCCCAAGAAGAAATATTATGACTAAGATAATGCGTAATAATTTATCATTAGTCTTCAACAATGTTTAAACCGATAAAATACAATAGACAACAAGTTTAACTACGTGAAATAAGCAATCCATTAAAAGAGTCAAGTAGAGAATAAAGTCTACTATCTTTTAGGTTTTAAAAGGTTTTTCATCATTTGTTATAAATTTGAGACTCGACTTTAATAAATAATCTACATCATCGAATCACCCCGCACTACTGACCCAAGGATATTCATCAAATTATCAATGGTCATGACTATACCGAAACACCCTCGGTCATAATTATACCAAAAATTATCCATCAACGCATTACGAATAATCGAGGACTTTTATCACATCATTTATAACAAGCCATGATTATACCGAATGATCCCTGGTCATAATCATACTAAGTTCATCTATACACGTAAGCCGAAGATAACATAATATAACATGAGGATGATGACAATGACATAATAATTCAATAAAACAAGTTCAAGAATTATTTTATCCAGGAATTATTAACGTCCAAATTGTCAAAATGATACTGTTTTGTAGAGTAAAATTCAAGAATGATCAGAAGAATATTTCCATGAAAAGATACTGGATGAAGCGCAAATATCAAGGATATTCCACTAATTTCATGGAGTATAGAAGTCAAAGATTTAACCAACTGAGTATAATAAAGAATGGAATAACAAAAGAAATCACCATGCATGCGGTACTTGCGCCATGTAGTAGGTTATTCAAATGTAATAATAATAACGGAACCAAAGTCAAGTGAAATTCACAATCGCGAGGATGATCCAATGTAATAATAAATGCTGAATAATAAACAATGGAACCAGGTCCTGTAAAACACACGCATGTGATATATTCAAATGTAATAATAAATGCGAATAATAAACAATGGAACCGTGTCCTGTAAAACACACGCACAAGATATTCCAACGAATAATAAAGAATGGAATAACAGAAGGAGATCACCAAGTATAGGGGATTCGCGTATACAGGTTATTCCAACAGAATAAATAAGAATGGAATAATATAAGGATTTCACCAAGTATAGGGTATCTTTATATATCTACAGTTATGTATAGGGTATACCACTTTTTACAAAAGTTATTCAATGAATAATAAGCAATGGAATAACAACAGTTCTCTTCATGAATAAGAAAGAATAACACCCTTTACGGTACAACAAATAATATTTCCTACCGTAAAAGACACTTGGATAAAAAGTAGTGAAGTACCGAATACTCTTCTTCTTTCTCTATAGTTTCTCTCTCTAGAGTTTGATAAATTCAGAAGAAAATAATGAAGGAATGAGCTTCTATTTATAGGAAAATAGAATGCATAGTAATTAATCCATGAACTATCCAGATTGATTTACTTTAATCGGACGGTTCATATTTAAAGCAAAATCTTTTAAATAAAATATAATATATTCTATTTATATAAAAACATTTTACTATGCAAATACTATGCAACACTATGCAAAACACTATGCAACACTATGCATAATAAAATATAAAATATTTTATTTATAGAATAACTTTAATAAAGTATTCTGCTTTATATAAAAAAAGATGTTTCATTTTTATTACGTTAATAATACTGAATAAAACAAAACGTCACTATCGCTATAATAATTCATATTATTAATCGACAATAATGGAATCAAACGAGTGACTTCTCACGTAAAGCATCAATAATCAATATCGTGTGCTACTATATACAACTACGCCAGACATCGTACTTTTTTACTACCGGGTAGTTCAATGCTTTTAACGGTAACACCTCTGCCGTTATTTTTATAGAAAGATAATTTTGTCGTTTTCTAACTACGACAATACTTCCGTTGTGGGGTCCACCAATGATTGAGCCGTCGAACGAATATTCCCCGACAAAAAGAATATTCCCTGACCAAACGAATATTTTATAACAACTTGCATACTTTGCAAAATTTATAAATACTACCCACAACTATAATATTATCTTAAATTCACACCATAATATTATAAAATTATTTCGACAAAATTTAAATCTTTATTGATAAAATCTGGGGTCTCACACCTACTTTGCTAAAAATGGTTTAAATCCTACTGATAAAGGTGTATGTGTGATGATTAAGTAATAAGATAGTGCTTGCCCAATATAATGAAAGTCCATGAGTAAAAAGGGTCTTAATCTTGAGCATTGTAAATTTACTTATGAAGTAACTAGGTACTTGATTTCGTGATAAACATATAAGCTGATTTGGTACCGTATGTGTATACTTGAATCATAACAAGCTTAAAAAAAGAATGTGTTAGCTAATGGGCATCCTATACTTATAATACACTATAAATAGGATTCGAAAGTGTTGATTTCTTAACGTGGATAAACTACGCTTAAGGAAAGTATCCTAAACCCTTGCATTACTTTATTCAATGAATAACGTAAACAAGTATCTAAACCTTATCTCTTCGAATGCAAGTTATCTTACTTACTCGTTCAGTTAAACTAGTATGTTTAAACTCTTGTGAAAATTATTATTCATGTTGAACTTGGTATTGTTCTTAAATATTGTTAAAGGGTATACGCTATTGATTCAGCTAGACTATATGCATGGTTATAAAACTGTCCAAAACAATTGACTGGTGCGAAAATCTTAAAAACTGAGTTGAACAACCCTTATGGTAAGGGGAGTGTATGTTGTTGGAAACCCCAACACATGAGTAGATATTACTGTGGAGTTATGCATAACATAGATTAGTGTAGATTGATCATCTATAGTACTTGATTCTTTTGGGTTATCAGTTTAATATTGGTAATTCTAGTAGATGTTCGATAGTCCTTAGTAACTGCTCAGTATAAATTACTTTATCTAGTTGGATAGATTGATAGCCTTTAAATTCATATATATATATATATATATATTTTGATCTATATTGAATTATCATTTCATATCCTAAAGATTTGATTCGAGAATTGTTGATACTCATTGTTCATGATATTGTTATAAGACTCTAAGATTATACCTTGATATATCAAACTTGTGATTTAATACTCATCACTCTTGTTGTATATTACTTGTTAGGCAATTTGTGCTCATTCTTGCTTATTTAAAACCTTTCAGTTAACGCGGAATAGGGAAGTGTTTCTGGGAAAGACAAGGGCAAGGGCAAGGCTACCAACTAGCTTGTTCCTTTATCGATTAAAATTATTATGTTGTATTAAGACTGTTTTCAGACTATATTTAAGCTTAACTAGGATTATGTAATAAGTCTTTATTGGATATTATTATATAATCTATTAAGTACTGTAGGTTGCAAGACTTGGGGGAATAAATATAATAAAACATTATATATTATTCTAAATTAGATCTTCAGCTGTGAATGTGTGATTTTAGTTATTATTTTATTACCATGAATACGTGATGATCCAAATTCGAGTGACCAAGTAGCGATTCGAATTTGGGGGAGTCACAACTCTTTTCTTATACCCATTTTCATCAAGTCCATTCGTGCTTTTAAAGTATCTTTTGTCTTTCCTTGCACACTCAACAATGTCCCAATCAGGCTATCACAAATGTTTTTGGCAATGTGCATTCAATCTAGATTGTGGCGCAACAAAAGTATCCGCTAATATGGCAATTCAAAGAAAATAGGTTTCTTCCTCCAATTATGTTTTGAGTCACGGGGAATGGTCTTCGTGCTAGTGGGTGTCTTTCCAAAAGTGACATTAATGGCATTAACTTGTTCAAGAATATCAAATCCTGATGGCACCACCGGAGCTTCACTATGGTCACATTATCCGTTAAATTTCGTGTATCAAACCTATAACTATTACCCGACTCTAGAAAACAACGATGCCCGATATAACATTCCTTACTTTGCAATCTATAAGAACGAGTGTTCATTTGACATGATGGACAAGACAACTTACCTTTAGTGCTCCAACTAAACAACATAGCAAGAGCTGGAAAATCACTAATTGTCCACAACAATGCAACACGCATTTGGAAATTTATACCGGTAGATGCATCATACATTTCAACCTCATTACTCTGTAGTGTCTTCAACTTTTCAATTAAAGGTTGCATATACACGTCAATATCATTACATGGAGAGTTTGGACCAGGTACTAACAACGACATGATAAATTTATGATAACCTAAAAATTCATAAAATCTTGAACGATTAGAATAAAGGTTAAAGAATAAAACCTAGATGAGAATTTGAGGATTTATTTAAAATTTTCAAGTAAAAACCTATATGGTTTGCTATTAGAATGAAAATAGAGAAAATATAGGTTACAAAATTCCAAAACCCTAGAAATGAATTAATATGTACTTGAAGGAATATCAAGAATAAGGTATTACGATACCTATAAATTTGATGTGAATTGAATAGTCTAAGAAATTTTATATAAATACATATGGAAATTTTCTTAAGAAGATAAGATTTCACATGAAGAGATGCTATGAGGTTAAACGAAGATGAGTATATGTATAGAAATATATATACTTAGTAAGATGCTATATATATTTTAGCAAGAGGAATGATGAATTAAGTTAATGATGTAAGGATCAAGATAAAACTATGTTAGTAATTAACATAGCTTGAACGTTGGCCTTGACTGGCAAATAAGAATTTGAATAAGTATAAAGTCGTTAGTTAATACGATTAGCAATAAGAAGGGAGTATGTTAAAACTCAAAATTTGAGTTAGAGATAGAATTTTGAAGCATGGACTTCTCGGTTGCGTCCGTAACGTCAAGTTTAGTCAGAATGGACAGTGACACAAAAGGTGTAAAGGTTGACTTCTGGTCAAAGTTAACAGTTGACCTTTTATGGAGAAAAGTCAAAATTAGTGTGAGAAGTGAAATATGTTATTTGAATAATGGTATAATATATATTATTATACCAAATGAGGTAAAGCAAAAATAGGAAGGTTAAGCATAAAATATTTATATATATCGCATCCATGAGCATTAGAATAAATTCTTATATAAAATTGGTTTAATAAAGAAAAGATATTTTATTTATCGTAATATCTTAAGGAAGTAAATAAATTCTTAATTGAATTTATGTTAACGAGCTAATGATATTATATTATAATATCCTGGGTTTGTAAATAATTATATTTGTATAAGAATTATGTGTAACATATTTATTTTACCATAATAAAATAAATATGTAATTTATGTATGTTATGTTATGTTTTATATATATCAAAGGAGTGTCACATAACATAATTATATATTAGGTAAGGCAATTAAATAACCTAAGGGTTATGGTATTGAGAAAATGTTAGTATTTAAAAGTTATACTAACCTAATAGATTAATTTGGTCTATTTCAAGTGATTAATAATTATAAATCTAATTAAAGCAAACCTAATTAGGTTATTGATTAAAGAAATATGTTTAAGTAATTAAATTCCATAAGATTGGAAATAGAAATCCTAAATAAATAATTAGGGTAATATAAATTAAATTTGTTAAACTATGTTTATTACATAGCCCAAAACAACTAAAGGAGAAGCCCAAAAGAAATAAAATGCAAGCCCGTACTTGGCCCACTTGATTAAGGGTATGTTGGACATTTGATTAATCTAATTTGTATATTAAAATAAAAGAAAAATGGATGAGTTATTGGGCATGTAATGGCTGGCCACATTAAGCCTTTTAAGGCAAAGAGATTAAGTTAATCAAGTCCCAAAACTAGAAACTCTTACACATAAGGACAAGTGTGTCATGCTCCCATTGGTGGAAAGCCTAATTAGCAACCTTAATGGCATGATTAGGCATGATTAGGTAGGGATAAGGCTAACCCTTTTGTCCAAGGGGCAAAAAAAATATGGAAGATATTAGCATTCTATTCCAATTCACCAACATACATCTCCATCTTCATTCACCACCATTCTTCTTCTTCTTCTATTTTTTTTTTCTCTCAACTAGCAAGATCACAGAGAGAGGAAAAGAAAAGAGAGAGAGAGAGAGAGAGAGAGAGAGAGGTTTGGTTTTTATTAAGGGGGGAGGAGTTGATAAAGGGAAGCATGCCTGCGTAGACTATATTATATTATTTTCTATTTGAATACCTTGTAAGAAGAACTCATTATGAGAATCATGTAATTGAATCTTAATATTATGATATATATAACAACTTTTATTTCCGTAACCTTGTTTTCTTACATATATAGATGTAAAATTAGACTCCTTCGAATCTATTTGAGATCCTGGGGAACTATTTATCTGAGTGAGAGTATTAATAGCATGGACTGTTCATGTTGTTATTGATATTCTGGATTTCGGATAGATAGTTACTATCGATATGATAGTATAAATTTGCTTGGCTTAAACTATACATCTAGGTGAGGGTATTAATAATATGGACAGTTCATGTTATTACTGGTACTCTAAATTTCGGATAGATAGACTCTAGTCACAGATACAGTTCATATATTCAAGTGAGGGTATCCAAACACAGTAATAGTTCTCTAAAGAATTACCATATGTTATGGGATACTGTGAATCTTGGATCTATGGGAATTATATCTGATAGTCCCTCTATTTAATGTAATATTTTAATCAGATACCATGGGTGTATAGATTTAAATGCATTATATTGATTCATAGTAAGCACCATATTGGATACCATGGGAGTATAGATATGAGGGCGTTACATCATATGCCTATACGAGAACCTCTAGCATGTATGTTAAATATAAGTGTAGTGGTATGTTAGAATGGGACTGAAATCAGGACAAGAGTAGCTCTACCCTGGTCTGGCCAGGGGAAAAGGCAGTTGCGCCGTCCCTTAGCCTAGATAGGGCACAACTGCGCCGTCCTAGAATCATAAGTTAGATAATTTGACAATCTGATCTTTGGACAGTTAACTTGTATGATGCCTACATTGCTAAAAATGGTTTAAATCCTACTGATACAGGTGTATATGTGATGATTAAGTAATAAGATAGTGCTTGCCCAATATAATGAAAGTCCATGAGTAAAAAGGGTCTTAATCTTTAGCATTGTAAATTTACTTATGAAGTAACTAGGTACTCGATTTCGTGATAAACATATAAGCTGATTTGGTATCGTATGTGTATACTTGAATCATAACAAGCTTAAAAAAAGAATGTGTTAGCTAATGGGCATCCTATACTTATAATACACTATAAATAAGATTCGAAAGTGTTGATTTCTTAACGTGGATAAACTACGCTTAAGGAAAGTATCATAAACCCTTGCATTACTTTATTCAATGAATAACGTAAACAAGTATCTAAACCTTATCTCTTTGAATGCAAGTTATCTTACTTACTCGTTCAGTTGAACTAGTATGTTTAAACTCTTGTGAAAATTATTATTCATGTTGAACTTGGTATTGTTCTTAAATATTGTTAAAGGGTATACGCCATTGATTCAGCTAGACTATATGCATGGTTATAAAACTGTCCAAAACAATTGACTGGTGCAAAAATCTTAAAAACTGAGTTGAACAACCCTTATGGTAAGGGGAGTGTATGTTGTTGGAAATCCCAACACATGAGTAGATATTACTGTGGAGTTATGCATAACATAGAGTAGTGTAGACTGATCATCTATAGTACTTGATTCTTTTGGGTTATCAGTTTAATATTGGTAATTCTAGTAGATGTTTGATAGTCCTTAGTGACTGCTCAGTATAAATTACTTTATCTAGTTGGATAGATTGATAGCCTTTAAATTCATATATATATCTTTTGATCTATATTGAATTATCATTTCATATCCTAAAGATTTGATTCGAGAATTGTTGATACTCATTGTTCATGATATTGTTCTAAGACTCTAAGATTATACCTTGATATATCTAACTTGTGATTTAATACTCATCACTCTTGTTGTATATTACTTGTTAGGCAATTTGTGCTCATTCTTACTTATTTAAAACCTTTCAGTTAACGCGGAATAGGGAAGTGTTTCTGGGAAAGACAAGGGCAAGGGCAAGGCTACCGACTAGCTTGTTCCTTTATGGATTAAAATTATTATGTTGTATTAAGACTGTTTTCAGACTATATTTAAGTTTAACTAGGATTATGTAATAAGTCTTTATTGGATATTATTATATAATCTATTAAGTACTGTAGGTTGCAAGACTTGGGGGAATAAATATAATAAAACATTATATATTATTCTAAATTAGATCTTCAGCTGTGAATGTGTGATTTTAGTTATTATTATATTACCATGAATACGTGAGGATCCAAATTCGAGTGACCAAGTAGCGGTTCGAATTTGGGGGAGTCACAGCTCTCTTCTTATACCCATTTTCATCAAGTCCATTCCTGCTTTTAAAGTATCTTTTGTCTTTCCTTGCACACACAACAATGTCCCAATCAGGCTATCACAAATGTTTTTGGCAATGTGCATTCAATCTAGATTATGGCGCAACAAAAGTATCCGCTAATATGGCAATTCAAAGAAAATAGGTTTCTTCCTCCAATTATGTTTTGAGTCATGGGGAATGGTCTTCGTACTAGTGGGTGTCTTTCCAAAAGTGACATTAATGTCATTAACTTGTTCAAGAATATCAAATCCTGATGGCACCACCGGAGCTTCACTATGGTCACATTATCCGTTAAATTTCGTGTATCAAACCTATAACTATTACCCGACTCTAGAAAACAACGATGCCCGATATAACATTCCTTACTTTGCAATCTATAAGAACGAGTGTTCATTTGACATGATGGACAAGACAACTTACCTTTAGTGCTCCAACTAAACAACATAGCAAGAGCTGGAAAATCACTAATTGTCCACAACAATGCAACACGCATTTGGAAATTTATACCGGTAGATGCATCATACATTTCAACCCCATTACTCTATAGTATCTTCAACTTTTCAATTAAAGGTTGCATATACACGTCAATATCATTACATGGAGTGTTTGGACCAGGTACTAACAACGACATTATAAAATTATGATAACCTAAAAATTCATAAAATCTTGAACGATTAGAATAAAGGTTAAAGAATAAAACCTAGATGAGAATTTGAGGATTTATTTAAAATTTTCAAGTAAAAACCTATATGGTTTGCTATTAGAATGAAAATAGAGAAAATATAGGTTACAAAATTCCAAAACCCTAGAAATGAATTAATATGTACTTGAAGGAATATCAAGAATAAGGTATTACGATACCTATAAATTTGATGTGAATTGAATAGTCTAAGAAATGTTATATAAATACATATGGAAATTTTCTTAAGAAGATAAGATTTCACATGAAGAGATGCTATGAGGTTAAACGAAGATGAGTATATGTATAGAAATATATATACTTAGTAAGATGCTATATATATTTTAGCAAGAGGAATAATGAATTAATTTAATGATGTAAGGATCAAGATAAAACTATGTTAGTGATTAACATAGCTTGAACGTTGGCCTTGACTGACAAATAAGAATTTGAATAAGTATAAAGTCGTTAGTTAATACGATTAGCAATAAGAAGGGAGTAAGTTAAAACTCAAAATTTGAGTTAGAGATAGAATTTTGAAGCATGGACTGCTCGGTTGCGTCCGTAACGTCAAGTTTAGTCAGAATGGACAGTGACACAAAAGGTGTAAAGGTTGACTTCTGGTCAAAGTTAACAGTTGACCTTTTATGGAGAAAAGTCAAAATTAGTGTGAGAAGTGAAATATGTTATTTGAATAATGGTATAATATATATTATTATACCAAATGAGGTAAAGCAAAAATAGGCAGGTTAAGCATAAAATATTTATATATACTTTACCTATGAGCATTAGAATAAATTCTTATATAAAATTGGTTTAATAAAGAAAATATATTTTATTTATCGTAATATCTTAAGGAAGTAAATAAATTCTTAATTGAATTTATGTTAATGAGCTAATGATATTATATTATAATATCTGGGTTTGTAAATAATTATATTTGTATAAGAAATTATGTGTAACATATTTATTTTACCATAATAAAATAAATATGTAATTTATGTATGTTATGTTATGTTTTATATATATCAAAGGAGTGTCACATAACATAATTATATATTAGGTAAGGTAATTAAATAACCTAAGGGTTATGGTATTGAGAAAATGTTAGTATTTAAAAGTTATACTAACCTAATAGATTAATTTGGTCTATTTCAAGTGATTAATAATTTTAAATCTAATTAAAGCAAACCTAATTAGGTTATTGATTAAAGAAATATGTTTAAGTAATTAAATTCCATAAGATTGGAAATAGAAATCCTAAATAAATAATTAGGGTAATATAAATTAAATTTGTTAAACTATGTTTATTACATAGCCCAAAACAACTAAAGGAGAAGCCCAAAAGAAATAAAATGCAAGCAATACTTGGCCCACTTGATTAAGGGTATTTTAGACATTTGATTAATCTAATTTATGCATTAAAATAAAAGAAAAATGGAGGAGTTATTGGGCATGTATTGGCTGGCCACATTAAGCCTTTTAAGGCAAAGGGATTAAGTTAATCAAGTCCCAAAACTAGAAACTCTTACACAATAAGGACAAGTGTGTCATGCTCCCATTGGTGGAAAGCCTAATTAACAACCTTAATGGCATGATTAGGCATGATTAGGTAGGGATAAGGCTAACCCTTTTGTCGAAGGGGAAAAAAAATATGGAAGATATTAGCATTCTATTCCAATTCACCAACATACATCTCCATCTTCATTCACCACCATTCTTCTTCTTCTTCTATTTTTTTTCTCTCAACTAGCAAGATCACAAAGAGAGGAAAAGAAAAAGAGAGAAAGAGAGAGGTTTGGTTTTTATTAAGGAGGGAGGAGTATATTGTTCATGCATCCCAAGTTCCTAACCTACTTTGGAAAGAGAAGGAGAGCATCCCACAAGACAAGGTAAGAAATCAAACTCTAGTTTCTATGTTTTGTATGTTCTATGTGATCTTGTGAGAGATTCATGGAAATGCAAGTTCTAATAGGATAGAGTCTTATATGAATGTTAAATCTTGAGTATAATATGTTTAACATGTCCATCTATATAGTTTATGTTGGGAAATTTTAAAAGAAAGGAAGCTAAAGTAGTTTTTGGGAAAAACCTAATTTAAAGTGGTGATCTATGCTTTTCATTTTGAAATCTACGAATGGTTTTTGTGATTTTGTTTCTTGGTATGCTAGAGCTATGAGTTAAGAGTAAAACCCCATTGGAAGAATGTAAAAAAGTTAAAAAATGAGTGAGATATGGATTTAATACTAGAACACCTCAACTAAAGAACTCATGTGCAATAGCAGTCACTTCTGGACCAATTTTCGGGACCAAAACCGATCCATATTTGATGTTTGATGAATGAAAACTATAGTTCGGGAAGAAAGAAATCCAACGAGTCTGATTGAACCCAAATCGGAGTTATAGATTTCATTTTATTCAAGTTTTTGTGAAGGACCCCAAATCTAGAAAAAAATGAAAAAACTTAAAAAGCCACTTCTTGATTCAATGAACCAAACCGAAGCGAAAACATTCCTATAGGGTTCGCCACTTCTGACTCGGTTCCCATGGTTGTTCTTGGATCCAAATTTTTATAAAATTCTGAAGAATATTAATATATTTAATCCAAAATATTTCTGAGCATTTAGCTAATTATTAAGTAATTAGTGGTTTAAACTCATTTAAAATCATTTTAAACTTACTAATTTATAACTTTTAATGTAAGTAATGGATTATTAAACTAATTACATGAAATTTGAATGTAATTAACTATTTAATTATTATCTAAGTAGTATTGGGTGATAATTAAGTAGAGTTAGTATTAATAAGTAATTATTGATTATTTAATTAACATTAAATAATAAATAGGATAAATGATCATTATTCTTAAGTTAATAAGAAAGAATAATTAAAGACAAATAATGTTAATTATTCAATATTTAATTAACATTAAATAATAAGTAGATGTAATTAGCTATTATTTATTAAATAATAACTAAATGTAATTAATTAATCACTATTTAACTAATATTAAATGGTAATTAAATGAAGAGAAATAATGATTATTTAAATGATTAATTAATTAAACAATTATAATAAATTGTTTAAGGATCTAATAAGTGTTTATTACTTAAGAAAGACCTTATAAATTTATAAAATCATTAACCTAAGATTTATTTATTATCTTATAGGGTTAATGATGGTACATTATACTATGTGTACATTGTGATTGAATTATTTGCTGGATATTAGCAAAAGTAAGCGTATAGACGTACAATTATATGCAGTACTAATTAATAGACCAACATTGTCAATGCTAGGTCATTTAAAGAGTTTTAATTAAAGCTAGTTAGTCGTAGCTCGTCAAACAGGCAAGTTCTCTAACTCAAACTTGAGTTATTACTTTTCAAGCATGTTAGTGGATAATTGTTGTTGATTATTCCACATCTAATATTATTATTGAATATTCGCATTATGGCAAGTCTCCTAACTCAAACTCGAGTTATTATGTTTCAAACATGCTAGTGGATTAATTATTGACAATTATAACACATATTTGATTATTGATTCGCACTTAGTGCATGTTGCATATGTTCATCAGGTATGAAAGGCTGATCACCTTCATTACCATAAGGTTCAGTTAAATTTGTTCATGGTCATTGTTGACCACTCAACATAATTATTCAGTTTTTTTCAGTTATTGAAGTTTGATTCATGTTCTTCCTCAATTATATTACATTGTTGAAAACTTGAAAGCTTATTCCTTTTTGATCATGATATATCATCATTGTACTTTAATTTGTTGGGCAAAATAGTTGCTCGTCCTTGCTATATCATGATAACAAATTTCAGATTAAAACAAAGGCTCGAAGAACGACAGTGGTAAAGGCGAATTCCAAGTTTAGATTATTATGCATTTAGAACTATTAAGTTAGCTGATGCAAATAACATTGTAAACCTTTTAAGTTATTGAAGGTATGTATTAAGTTAAGGTTGTAGACCTTGGGGATTATGTTGTAAAAGTTTATTGTATAAATAATTTATGTTTATATCTTCCACAGTAGTTATAGAAATGATGTATCGTAATATACCCGATCCGAGGTAAAAAGTACCCGGATTTGGGGATGTCACAGTTGGTATCAAAGTCGTAGGTTATAAACCTTAGGTAGGGGTACCTTAGGCTATAACCGCGCAGACAATGATAAGGAATAAACATAGATCGAGTTTAAGGGATAAGAGATGAATTTAAGAAATTCATTATTAAAGTAAAGAGAAAGATAAAGAAGATTCAAAGAAGAATCTTAAAGAGATATAAGGATAAGAATCCGGAGTTACCTGACTCCAGTAATAGAGATGAAAGGTGATACTAAATAGACGATGTCTATAAGATGAAAAGTGTAAATAAAATCATAATATAATATGATTAAAGAGAAGAATAACAATATCGTAATATAAAATGATTGTAAGTATAAGGAGAAATGATTACGAAATAAGATCACTACTTGATCAGGTTAAATTATTAAATAACATATGATATGTTATGTGATTGGAATGATATAGCTTGACGCTATAAAGAGAAGGTACTATGAAATGGTACATTGAAAACTCAGAAAAGAGTGGTAAATGTTAAGATACGGATTAAAGCAAATTCATATTAAGAAAAGAGAAAGTTAGAATTGTGCAGGGTTTCAATTGAGGACTCAGGTCAGCAGCTGAGTTGTATGATTCCTTGTATGGGTGGGGAATTTGTACTTGGTTTTAGAGTCACATAGCTTCCTGGTCGATATAGTGGTTAGGTTGACCAATTCTTTGTATGGGTGGGGAGTCGTCTGCTTAGCTTCCTATATTGATTATTAGTCGAGTTTGGTTTGACAACCACTTAGGTTCTTACATTGATAATTATTGGAACCTGATGTTGCGCTATTTGCTATATGCATGTTGAGAAGGTGATTCTTTTCTTATGTGTATAATGAATAGGTATAGAATATATGGTTAATTGCGAGCTCTTAAAACTCATACTTATGGTAAGTTCATGACTCATAATCATATGGTATGTTTTGAACCCCTTAGCGAATGGACGCCTATGGTCAGACTGGGATAAGTTCTTAAACCCGTATGATTATGGCAAGTTCCTGGATTTCCAAAGTGTGGTAAGTTTGATGAACTGAGGTATACCTAAGTTGTAAATGGAGAATTGAGGATGATAGGAATAGATATAATTATTAAGCATTACATCATTATAGTAAGTGAAGATGATGGTGGAAGCATAGGTATTCCAAAATCTTTTAGTTATGCTAGACTTCGAAGTTTTTGACATCAAGCTAAATACGCACTATGTGCTTTTGAAAAATGAATTTTTATTCTCAACCTTTGATGACCCTTGTGTATGTGTGGACTTTGGGCCATCAACACCTCTTTGCCTGTTGAGATTATAAAACTAATTTGTAAAGATTTTTTAACGATTTAAAGAACAGTCTATGCTGCTTATTTCGGCTAGACGAAAATGATTTGAATTATCAAAATGTATTTTTATATGATCAATGCATCATGGAACCTGATGTAGAATGATAAAAATGATAGAGTTATCAATGCAGAATTTATTAGTGTCGGATGTGATCTAAGGATCATCAGCCCACTACAGAATGATGTAATGACAAAGTAAGAAAATGACGAAATCCTCAAAGGGACTGTAAATACAGTGCGGTATCATGACGTCAATATGATTTTTAGAATTTTAATGATAATTTATTGCTAACTGAATTTGGCTAGAAATGTTTCGATTGAAATTTGAATTATTGATATGCGTCTAAGCTATTTGATTCAGCTAGACAAATATTTATGGAATTCAAAGTATTCTTTGAAAGCTTATGCCGAACCAAATTGCTTTGGTGCGGAATCTTATGATAAGTTTGAGGTGAACAACCTTGAAAATGGAGATATACTAATTGGATAAAATATTCCAATCTAAGAACGCATATAGTCGTTCTGATTATTAAGGTACAATAGACTGATCATCTAAAGTACCAACATCGGTAGTTTACCTTCTTCGTGATTGTAAACATACCTATTAAAGAAATGTTTCAGAGGTAGAGTACCTTTCTTTCGTAATTGAAAGAGGTAGCAGGTAGAAATACCCCTAAACCTCAAAGTTCAAAGTTTTTGTGATCCCTCAGACAGATATGAAAATATTTTAAACTCTTTAGAGTAATGTTGTTGTAGAATGTGATGATGGATATGAAATAGTGGGAACTCATTGTGTACAAGTAGAATCTGAGATGATTGAATAAAGGTTATTATGACAACCTGGTTTTGATGAATGTTTAGAAGATGTAAACTCCTAGTGAGTAGTTATGGTGAAATGTGATAATAGATGAGAAATCATTAAAGGAGAAAATTGTAAAGGTTAAGTTAACAACCTAGTTTTGATCAAGAGAATAAGCAAAGATTAGTATGCTTTAATTTCGAGGACGAAATTCTTAGAAGAAGGGGTGAATGTGATAACCTGAAAATTCATAAAATCTGTAATGATTAGAATAAACGTTAAAGAATAAAACCTACATGAGAATTTGAGGATTTATTTAAAATTTTCAAGTAAAAACCTATATGGTTTGCTATTCAAATGAGAATAGAGAAAATATGGGTTACAAAATTCCAAAACCCTAGA
This sequence comes from Panax quinquefolius, assembly GCA_020205615.1. Taxonomy (NCBI): domain Eukaryota; kingdom Viridiplantae; phylum Streptophyta; class Magnoliopsida; order Apiales; family Araliaceae; genus Panax; species Panax quinquefolius. The sequence continues at coordinate 94,289,845 of CM035155.1, forward strand.
AATGAATTAATATATACTTAAAGGAATATAAAGATTAAGGTATTACGATACCTGTAAATTCGATGTGAATTGAATAGTCTAAGAAATGTTATATAAATACATATGGAAATTTTCTTAAGGAGATAAGATTTCACATGAAGAGATGCTATGAGGTTAAACGAAGATGAGTATATGTATAGAAATATATATACTTAGTAAGGTTCTATATCTATTTTAGCAAGAGGAATGATGAATTAAGTTAATGATATAAGGATCAAGATAAAACTATGTTAGTAATTAACATAGCTTGAACATTGGCCTTGACTGGCAAATAATAATTTGAATAAGTATAAAGTCGTTAGTTAATACGATTAGCAATAAGAAGGGAGTAAGTTAAAACTCAAAATTTGAGTTAGAGATAGAATTTTGAAGCATAGACTGCTCGGTTACGTCTGGAACGTCAAGTTTAGTTAGAATGGACAGTAAACACAAAATATGTAAAGTTGACTTCTAGTCAAAGTTAACAGTTGACCTTTTATGGAGAAAAGTCAAAATTAGTGTGAGAAGTGAAATATGTTATTTGAATAATGATATAATAAATAATATTATACCAAAAGAGGTAAAGTAAAAATAGGCAGGTTAAGCATATAATATTTATATAAACTTTACCCATGAGCATTAGAATAAATTCTTATATAAAATTGGTTTAATAAAGAAAAGATATTATATTTATCATAATATCTTAAGGAAGTAAATAAATTCTTAATTGATTTTATGTTAACGAGCTAAGGATATTATATTATAATATCTTGGGTATGTAAATAATTGTATTTATATAAGAAATTATGTGTAACATATTTATTTTACCATAATAAAATAAATATGTAATTTATGTATGTTATGTTATGTTTTATATATGAAAGGAGTGCCACATAACCTAATTATATATTAGGTAAGTTAATTAAATAACCGAAGGGTTATTGTGACGCCCCCAAAATAGGTATACATCACCCATTCTGAGTTGTCAATACATGGTACAGAAACAACTACAACTTTATTATTACAGCAGTAAAACTGTGAGTTTAAATACAAATATTATCTTCTAGACAATATCTATACTCAAATAAATCCTCATCACATTTATTGATACATTATTTTACAAAAATGGTGAGGACTACTAAACAACTCTCTCTAGAACCTTCATTCCATACCCCACTCGCACTCACTATATTCTCGCCTCCCCGATAAAAATGGAACAAAAGGAAAAGGGTGAGCTCAACTAGCTCAAGAAAAAGAATATTATAACTAAGATAATATACAACAAATTACCGTTAGTCTTCAACAGGAAAAATCTAATAGAATACAATAGACAACAAATTTTAAATCAATATTCGCAATGAAATAATAATTCATTAGAAGAGTTAAGTAGAGAATGCAAACTACTATCTTCCATGTATGAATTTAAAAGTTCATCGCCTATCTTTTATCCCTATAACATCAATCAATATATATCCGAATCACATATTCATCTTTGCACTACAGCCAAAGATATTCATCACCGGGTCATGTTCATCTAAACACTGCTTCATCTTTGCACTACAGCCAAAGATATTCTTCGAAATCATTCATCTTTGCACTACAGTGCCAAAGATATTCCATAATATCATCATTTAAGATGAAGATGATGAAAAATATTTTAAAAGAAACGAATCCAAAGAAACAAAATGACAAGGATTAAGGATTAAGGATTCGTACTTTGTTTTTATTCACGTCCAAAAATACCTCAAAAATAATCGCGGTGGTGTAAAATTCAAGAATGATCAAAACATGGATACAATCAAAGCTAGTATCCGAATAGATATTTTGACGAAAAAGAAAAATTTTCATTTTTCGATGAATAGTGCCGTGATTCGTGAATAGTGTCGATATCGTGAATAATGTCGATATACGTGAATAGTAACTCAGACACCAAAAGTTCCAAATTTGATAAAAACTTCAGATCAATATTTCAAAGATAATGATATTGAAGAAATAATATCATTACGAAAAAAAATAATATCCCTTACCTCGAAAGATCAAGATTTAAAATTGAAACACCTGATATAGGCTATGACTTGAACTTGCAATCAATAGCAATACTCAAATTATACTCAAAATACTCACAAGAATACGCTCGATAATATAGAGAGAAAAACTTCAGCTTTAAAAGTGATTTTCAATTCTAACCTAAGCACCCTATTTATAGAAATTGCTTAGAACACCAAAGCGAAAAATTTAATATAATATTAATATATTATATATAAATTCCTACGCACACAATCTATGATCTGAATTCAGCCATGCTTGACAACAAATAAGTCTACCAAACAAATCAAAAATGTTTTTATTATTTAAAATAATTAAAACTTCCAAAAATCAATTATTCAGGAATTTCAGAACATCAATAATTCATAATAAATAGCCCTTTTATCAGAAAATTCGAATCTCGCGAGTTTTTATAGGAAATTCAATTCTCTACAACTTTGTAGAAGAAAGTTTTTCCAAATTCCAAACAGAAATTAACCGAAATACACAAACGGGCGATTTTACAGGCTATAATCAAATTTCAGTCAATAAATGGGGTCCACCAACATGTTTAACATGTTTTAAATATTTATTGCAACAAAAATACTCTTCCTCCTCGTATAATCATATATCCCACATTCATTATAAAAATATCACCATTATTATATTATTAAAATATAATAATACATTATCTTATCAGAAAAAGATAAAATTTCAATTTTCAACAATTGTCATATTAAAATTTTTCTCCATCTATATCCACATAAAATCAATATTTTCCTCATCATATAAATCAATAATTAATTATTCATAAATAATATTACGAGAATCACAATATTGACAACCAAAGTGCGCTTCTGGAAGAGGGGCTTTCCAATAAGAATTTCTCCTTCTCGCGCGCAATTAGGTGACCAAACCTCTCCTTAGACGTAACTTTCTAGACATTGCCAATAATGTTATCTAATAATATTATTCGGATAATATGAATTATTGCTTCGATAATGAAAAATATTGTAGTAATGACAATTATTGAAACAACAAAGAATATAAAATATCAACGCAAAGAATTATTGAATCAATAAAATAAAATAATCTTAAAGAATTAATTACGTAACCATTATTGAGTAGTGCCTTCTTCGTAAGAATCAATAATTGGTGCAATACCGTGTAATAACTTCGTGTTTTAACCACCAAGAGTATTTTAACAAGTATGAATCTGTAATAACTACGCCTGATTATTTTTAACCAACTTATATTTGTCGCTTTCTTCATCCAATTGCTTTCCATTATGGGGCCACACACATGGTCACATACTGGTCGCATTTAATATTCTCCGACAAAGCATTTAATATTCCACGACCAAACGAAATATTCCCCGCAACAATGAATATTTTATAACCACTTGCTTATTTTGAAATATTTGCGTATTTTACCCCTAACTATCCACATTAATCACATCAACCCTTACTATTTCAAAATAATAAATAGAGAAAATTAAATTTCATTAATAATAAGTTGGGGTCTTACAACCTCCCTCCTTATGAAATTTTGTCCTCGAAATTGTCGTGACGACTGGTGTTTCAAAAGGTGAGGATACCTCGCTTTCATTTCCGCTTTCCAATTCCCGTGTCATTTCCTTTATAGCATGATTCCTCCACAAAACTTTAACTTGTGGTATGACCTTTTCATGCCGTAGGACATGCTCCTTCCTATCCAAGATCTTGACAGTACCTCCTCATACGTTAAGTCTTCTACTATTTCGTCCTGCCTAATTCTATAACGTGGTTCGGTCTTTCACATATTTACTGAAGTACGGATATGTGAAACACATTATGAACAGGAGACATACTTGGAGGTAACGCAAGTCTATAAGCTACATTTCCTACTCGGTCAAGAATTTGAAATGGACCAATAAATCGTGGATTGAGCTTTCCTCTCTTCCCAAATCTTGTAACTCCCTTCCATGGAGCAACTCGCAACAATACATGATCCCCTACACTAAATTCCACGTCCTTTCGATGAAGATCCGCATAACTCTTTTGTCGATCTTGTGCCGTTTGTATACGTTGTCGAATCATTTGAATCTTTTCGGTGATCATATCGTATTTAACTTGGGTCCCAACAATGTTGCTTCACCCACCTCATCCCAACATATTGGAGAACGACATTTTCGTCCATATAATGCTTCGAATGGAGCCACACCTATACTTGCCTGATAACTGTTGTTGTAGGAGAATTCCACCAATGGTAAATACTTATCCCAACTGCCCTTGAAGTCTAGGACACAGAGTCTTAATAAATCTTCAAGAGTTTGAATAGTCCTCTCTGATTGTCCGTCTGCTTGGGGATGGTATGCCAACTAAATCGCAAATCCGCGCCCATAGCTTTTTGCAAGCTAACCCAAAATCTTGAAGTGAATCTTGGGTCACGATTCAAACTATGGATACAGTGCATGCCATGCAACCTCACAATTTCATTCACGTATATACTAGCAAGACGTTCAAGGAATAAGTCTCCGTATCGGCAAGAAATGAGCGTACTTGGTTAATCTATCAACAATAACCCAAATAGCATTGATTCCTTGAGAAACCGTAGGGAAGACCCGTGAATTTAAATCCATGGTAATGTGTTCCCACTTCCATTTCGAAATCTTAAGTGGTTGCAACGGACCCTTAGGTACTAGATGCTCCGCCTTTACACGCTAAGTTTAAACACATCGAGATAAACTTTGCAATCTCTCTCTTCATATTGTTCCACCAAAATGTATGTCAAGATCACGATACATTTTAGTACTTCCAGATGGATTGCAAATGGTGTATTGTGTGCCTCCATCATAATCTTGTACTTCAAATCAGGAGTCGTTAGGAACACAAAGTCTAGAGTGGACTCGAAGTATTCCTTCTTCATCAATTCTCGCTTCTAGAATAGCTCCTTCTTGTACTTTCTTCTTCATACGCATCATTCCGGGTCGGTGGCTTGAGCAACCTTAACTTTTTCTATTAAAGTTGGCTCTATGCGTATACTTGACATCATCGCACTCGTTCCTCGCATATGATCTTCTACTCAACGCGTCACCACCACGTTCGCTTTTCGGGATGGTATTGAATAGTGTGGTCGTAGTCTTTCAATAGCTCGAGCCATCGTCATTGCCGCTTGCGTGTTGAGTTCTTTTGAGTGAAGAAATATTTAAGGCTTTTATGGTCCGAATATATCTCCACTTTCTCCCCATATAGATAGTGCCTCCATATCTTTAATATAGCGAACGATTGCACGCTAACTCTAGATCATGAGTAGGATAATTCCTCTCATACTCTTTAAGTTGTCGCGAGGCATAGGCTATGACTTTCCCACGCTGCATGAGAACACATCCTAACCTTTTTGCCTCAAGCATCGTCAGAGATAACAAATCCATCCGAACCAGATGGTATTGTTAGAACAGGTGCAAAATAAGTCTCCTCTTAAGCTCTTGGAAACTCTTCTCGCATTCTTCACTCCAAACGAATTTTGTATCCTTCCGAGTTAGGTTGGGTTAATGGAGTAGCGATTCGAGAAAACCCTTCCACGAATCTCCGATAATAACCAAATAAGCCCAAAAACTACGTACCTCGATCCACCGACTTTTGGTTGCTCTAACTTTGTATTGCTTCAATCTTCGCTTCGGATCAACAGATACTCCATGTTTTGACACTGACTTGCCCAAGAAATGCTACTTCCTCAAGCCAGAACTCGCATTTCTTCAATTTGGCATATAGTTGGTTTTCACGAAGCCTTTGGAGTACCAGCTTCAAATGGTGCTCATGATCTTCACGGCTTTTGGAATATATGAGGATGTCATCAATAAAGACAACAACGAATTGATCCAAATATTCCTTGAATACTCGGTTCATCATATCCATGAAAGCCGCAGGAGCATTAGTTAGTCCGAAAGACATGACTAAGAATTCATAATGCCCATACCGAAGTTCTCAAGGCGCCTTTGAATATCCTCGCCTCTAATCTTCAAATTGATGATATCCGTAATCGAAGATCGATTTTTGAAAAGAATTGTGCCCTTGCAATCGGTCAAACAAGTCATCAATACAAGGTAGAGGATACCTATTTTTGATGGTGACATGGTTCAATTCCCGATAGTCAATACAAAGTCGCATACTCCCGCTTTTTTTTTTACGAATAAAACAGAGCACCCCAAGGAGATGTACTAGGGGCGAATGAAACCGATGTCCAACAATTCCTGTAGTTGGACCTTTAACTCCTGAAGTTCAATAGGAGCCATTCGGTATGGGGTTTTAGAAATGGGCTTTGTACTCGTGTTCAAGATCAATAAAGAATTCAACTTCACGCTACGGGGTAGACCAGGAAGTTCTTCAAGAAATACGTCGGGAAAGTCAATAACAACAGAATATTATTCAAATTTGACGTGTCTTTATTCAAATCCATAACATGGGCTAAGAAAGCTTGACATCCGCTTTTTCAATAAACGAATAGCTTTATGATTAGATATGATAGTGATTGATTTTAATGGTTTAGTTGTTTGAATTGCATAACAAAGTTGGTTAGAATATGAAAACTAACAACCTTACGAAAACAATCAATTTTGGCATGATGAGTAGTTAACCAATCAATCCCTAAAATCACATCAAAAATAAGTATCTTTAAAGAGATAAGGTCAACAAGTAAGGTGATGGTGCCAACTTGAATCAAACAAGATTTATAAATGATTGGATGTGATGAAAGTTTCTCCTAACGGAGTTTCCATAGATAGGTCAAAGTCTAATTTCTCCCGAGTCAAGTTTAAACGTTGAGCACATGTAGGAGAGATAAATGAATGGGTAGCACCCTGCAGATCAAGTAAGGTATAAACTTCGCAAGAATTTATAAATAGCTTACCCGTGATCACCTCGTTTGGGTTTCTCGCATTTTGACCAAATCACAACAAACGCTCTTCCTAATCGTTGACTTTGACTTTTCTCGGATAGATCTTTTGAGTCATCGTCCCTCATTGAACTAAGTTTTGCTACCGTATAATCTCGAAAGCGATATGTCTTTCTTTTCCATAATTATAGCATACCTTGAGGCTGTTGTGGGCGCTTTGGATTGATATGTCCTCTTTTCCGCATTTGTAGCATATAACCGGTGGTCGTTTCTCCTCCCTTAGAACCGATTCTTTTACAAGACCGCTTTATCGTCTTCACATGGTCATTGTTAAATCTCCTCTTTTAAAATCTCCTCCCGACTTCTTTCTATTTTCATGGCCATGATTACCACTAGAGTGGTTACCATTTTTGTCCGTCTGCTTTTTTCTCCACCGGTTATCATTATTCTCATTGATCGCTATCTCCGTACGATCCTCGGTTATGGTCCCTTAGTTGAATATACTCGTTATCTCGCTTCTAACAATTGAGCCCTCATTAACAACATCTGAATAGAGAGAAAATTTATGAGAAATGAGATATTGTCGTATCGCCGGGGTTTCAAACCTCTCGTAAACTTCCGCGTCATACGCCTCATTCTCCACCAAATGAGGTGCAAACTCGATAACTCTGCAAACTTTGCCTCGTCTCGAGACACACCGCCATGTTGTTTTGTTCCAATCGATGAACTCCATTTCCTTCATATAGACGAACACTTTCGTGAAAGTATTTGTCATTAAATAGCTTCTGAAATGTCTCCCAAGACATCTTTGAGTCTTGGCCGGATGGAGTACGCTTCACGACTCCCACCAGAGAGTCCGCCTCGCCACGGAACATAAAGGTGGCGAATGGAACCTTCTGTTCTCCGTGCATCCCAAGACATCGAATATCTTGGTAATTTGCTTGACCCATGTTTCCGCCATGATCGGATCTCGCTTTCCTTAAATTCGTGGTCCCAACTCTTTGAATCGCTTGGTTGTGACAACCCGTGAATTGCTATCATTTCCTCATGTATTTTGAACACGAGTCTCCCTCGTCGATTTTGCATGAACTCAGAAAACTTCTAAACATCCCTCGCTCATCATCTCGCTTCAATGGTGTTGTTCACAGGAGGAACATTGCCACTGTTGCACGTTCTCTTCATTGGTGAGTACAAAGCGTCTCCACTGGTCTCATTTCCATTGTTAATATTCTCAATGACATTTTCAAATCTTGTCATAAAACAAGGGTTAATTAAGGAAATCAATATATCACATAATATCCCTATATATTGACTAACTAACAAATAAGCTTAGGTAGGACACACTAGCGAAGGATTTACTCGTCTCTCCCTCCTAGTTCTATTCCCCGATCTCCGCCAGAGATCATATCCCTAAGCTCGATACCAACCGTGACGCCCCCCCAAATAGGTATACATCACCCATTCCGAGTTGTCAATACATGGTACGTAAACAACTACAACTTTATTATTACAACAATAAATCGTGAGTTTAAATACAAATATTATCTTCTAGACAATATCTATACTCAAATAAATCATCATCACATTTATTGATACATTATTTTACAAAATGGTGAGGACTACTAAATAACTCTCTCTAGAACCTTCATTCCATACCCCAGACTGTATCATTTCTATTCTCGCCTCCACGATAAAAATGGAACAAAAGGAAAGGGTGAGCTCAACTAGCTCAAGAAAGAATATTATGACTAAGATAATATACAACAAATTACCGTTAGTCTTCAACAGGAAAAATCTAATAGAATACAATAGACAACAAATTTTAAATCAATATTCGCAGCGGAAATAATAATTCATTAGAAGAGTTAAGTAGAGAATGCAAACTACTATCTTCCATGTATGAATTTAAAAGTTCATCGTCTATCTTTTATCCCCAGTAACATCAATCAATATATATCTGAATCACATATTCATCTTTGCACTACTGTGCCAAAGATATTCATCATTAATCATGTTCATCTAAACACTGCTCATCTTTGCACTACAGCCAAAGATATTCTTCAGAAATCATTCATCTTTGTACTACGGGCCAAAGATATTCCATAATATCATCATTTAAGATCAAGATGATGAAAATATTTTAAAAGAAACGAATCCAAAGGAAACAAAATGACAAGGATTAAGGATTAAAGATTCGTACTTTGTTTTATTCACGTCCAAAAATACCTCAAAAATAATCGCAGTGGTGTAAAATTCAAGAATGATCAAAACATGGATACAATCAAAGCTAGTATCCAGAATAGATATTTTAGACGAAAAGAAAAATTTTCATTTTTTGATGAATAGTGCCGTATTCGTGAATAATTATCGATATCGTGAATAGTCTTCAGATATCGTGAATAGTAACTCCGACACCAAAAGTTCCAAATTTGATAAAAACTTCAGATCAATATTTCAACATAATGATATTGAAGAAATAATATCATTACGAAAAAAAAATAATATCCCTTACCTCGAAAGATCGAGACTTAAAATTTGAACACCTTGGATATAAAGGCTATGACTTGAACTTGCAAATCAATAGCAATACTCAAATTATACTCAAAATACTCACAAGAATACGCTCGATAATATAGAGAGAGAAAACTTCAGTTTCTGGTGTGATTTTCAATTCTAACCTAAGCACCCTATTTATAGAAAATTGCTTAGAACACCAAAGCAGAAAATTTAATATAATATTAATATATTATATATAAATTCCTACGCACACAATCTATGATCTGAATTCAGCCATGCTTGACAACAAATAAGTCTACCAAACAAATCAAAAACGTTTTTATTATTTAAAATAATTAAAACTTCCAAAAATCAATTATTCTAGAATTTCAGAACATCAATAATTCATAATAAATAGCCCTTTTATCGTAAAAATTTGAATCTCATGAGTTTTTATAGGAAATTCAATTCACTACAACTTTACGTAAGAAAGTTTTCCAAATTCCAAATGTAAATTGACCAAATACACAACCAAGCGATTTTACGGTGCTATAATCAAATTTCGATCAATAAATGGGGTCCACCGACATGTTTAACATGTTTTAAATATTTATTGCAACAAAAAAATACTCTTCCTCCTCGTATACTCATATATCCCACATTCATTGTAAAAATATCACCATTATTATATTATTAAAATATAATAATACATTATCTTATCGTAAAAAAGATAAAATTTCAATTTTCAACAATTGTCACATTAAAATTTTTCTCCATCTATATCCACATAAAATCATTATTTTCCTCATCATATGAATCAATAATTAATTATTCATAAATAATATTACGTAATCACAATATTGACAACCAAGGCGGTTCCTGTGAAAGAGGGGCTTTCAATAAGAATTTCTCCTTCTTCAAGCACAATTAGGTGACCAAACCTCTCCTTAGATGTAACTTTCTAGACATTGCCAATAATGTTATCTAATAATATTATTCAGATAATATGAATTATTACTCGATAATGAAAATATTGTTTAATGACAATTATTGAAACAACAACAATATAAAATATCAACGCAAAGAATTATTGAATCAATAAAATAAAATCTTTGAATAAGAATTCATCGTAACCATTATTGAGTAGTGCCTTCTTACGTAAGAATCAATAATTGGTGCAATACTGGTAATGCTCTTGTGTTTTAACCAATTTAGTATTTTAACAAAGATAATAAAGAATAACTACGCCATTATTTTTAACCAACTTATATTTGTCGCTTTCTTCATCCAATCGCTTTCACATGGGGCCCACACATGGTTGCACCGTCGCATTTAATATTTCCCGACGATCTAATATTCCACGACCAAACGAATATTCCCCACTACAATGAATATTTTATAACCACTTGCTTATTTTGAAATATTTACGTATTTTACCCCTAACTATCCACATTAATCACATCAACCCTTACTATTTCAAAATAATAAATAGAGAAAATTAAATTTCATTAATAATAAGTTGGGGTCTTACATTATGGTATTGAGGAAATGTTAGTATTTAAAAGTCATACTAACCTAATAGATTAATTTTGTATATTTCAAGTGATTAATAATTTTAAATCTAATTAAAGCAAAACTAATTAGGTTATTGATTAAAGAAATATGTTTAAGTAATTAAATTCCATAAGATTGGAAATAGAAACCCTAAATAAATAATTAGGGTAATATAAATTAAATTTGTTAAACTATGTTTATTACATAGCCTAAAACAATTAAAGGAGAAGCCCAAAAGAAAAAAAATGCAAGCCCATACTTGGCCCACTTGATTAAGGGTATTTTAGACATTTGATTAATCTAATTTGTGCATTAAAATAAAAAGAAAAATGGAGGAGTTATTGGGCATGTAATGGCTGGCCACATTAAGCCTTTTAAGAAAAAGGGATTAAGTTAATCAAGTCCCAAAAGTAGAAACTCTTACACACAAGGAGAACTGTGTCATGCTCCCATTGATGGAAAGCCTAATTAGCAACCTTAACGTCATGATTAGGCATGATTAGGAAGGGATAAGGCTAACCCTTTTGTCCAAGGGGCAAAAGAAATATGGGAGATATTAGCATTCTATTCCAATTCACCAACATACATCTCCATCTTCATTACATCTTCATTCACCACCATTCTTCTTCTTCTTCTATTATTTTTCTTTCAACTAGCAAGATCACAAAGAGAGGAAAAGAGAGAGAGAGAGAGAGAGAGAGAGGTTTGGTTTTTAGTAAGGGGGGAGGAGTATATTGTTCATGCATCCCAAGTTCATAACCTACTTTGGAAAGAGAAGGAGAGCATCCCACAAGACAAGGTAAGAAATTAAACTCTAGTTTCTATGTTTTGTATGTTCTATGTTATTTTGTGAGAGATTCATGGAAATACAAGTTCTAATAGGCTAGAGTTTTATATGAATGTTAAATCTTGAGTATAATATGTTTAACTTGTCCATCTATATAGTTTATGTTGGAAAATTTTGAAAGAAAGGAAGCTAAATTAGTTTTTGGGAAAAACCTAATTTAAAGGGGTGATCTATGCTTTTCATTTTGAAATCTACAAATGGTTTTTGTGATTTTGTTTCTTGGTATGCTAGAGCTATGAGTTTAGAGTAAAACCCCTTTGGAAGCATGTAAAAATGTTAAAAAATGAGTGAGATATGCATTTATTACTAGAACACCTCAACTAAAGAACTCCTGTGCAATAGCAGTCACTTCTGGACCAAATTCTGGGAGCAAAACATATTCATATTTAATGCTTGATGAATGAAAACTATATCTCGAGAAGATACGAATCCAACGAGTCTGATTGAACCCAAATCAGAGTTATAAATTTTATTTTATTCAAGTTTTAGTGAAGGACCCCAAATCTGGAAAAAAATAAAATTCTTAAAAAGCCACAATCGATTCAATCTGAATCAAATCCGTAACCTACATTAATATTCCTACAATTTCAACCAAATGTTTTGGCGGGTTCCGGTGGTTGTTCTTGGACCCAAATTTTTATAAAATTCTGAAGAATATTAATATATTTAATCCAAAATTTTTCTGAGCATTTAGCTAATTATTAAGTAATTAGTAGTTTAAACTCATTTAAAATCATTTTAAACTTACTAATTTATAACTTTTAATATAATTAATGGATTATTAAACTAATTACATGAAATTTGAATGTAATTAACTATTTAATTATTATCTAAGTAGTATTGGGTGATAATTAAGTATAGTGAGTATTAATAAGTAATTATTGATTATTTAATTAAGATTAAATAATAAATAGGATAAACGATAATCATTCTTAAGTTATTAAGAAAGAATAATTAAAGACAAATAATGTTAATTATTCAATATTTAATTAACATTAAATAATAAGTAGATCTAATTAGCTATTATTTATTAAATAATAACTAAAGGCAATTAATTAATTATATTTAACTAATATTAAATGGTAATTAAATGAAGATAAATAAAGATTATTTAAATGATTCATTAATTAAACAATTATAATAAAGTGTTTAAGGATCTAATAAGTGTTTATTACTTAAGAAAGACCTTATAAATTTATAAAATCATTAACCTAAGATTTATTAATTATCTTATAGAGTTAATGATGGTACATTATACTATGGGTTCATTGTGATTGAATTATTTGCTGGATATTAGCAAAAGTAAGCGTATAAACGTACAATTATATGCAGTACTAATTAATAGACCAACATTGTCAATGCTAGGTCATTCAAAGAGTTTTAATTAAAGCTAGTTAGCCGTAGCTCATCAAACAAGCAAGTTCTCTAACTCAAACTCGAGTTATTACTTTTCAAGCATGTTAGTGGATAATTGTTGTTGATTATTCCACATCTAATATTATTATTGAATATTCGCATTATGGCAAGTCTCCTAACTCAAACTCGAGTTATTATGTTTCAAACATGCTAGTGGATTAATTATTGACAATTATTCCACATATTTGATTATTGATTCGCACTTATTGCATGTTGCATATGTTCATCAGGTATGAAAGGCTGATCACCTTCATTACCATAAGGTTCAGCTAAATTTGTTCATGGTCATTGTTGACCACTCAACATAATTATTCAGTTTTTTTTTCAGTTATTGATGTTTGATTCATGTTCTTCCTCAATTATATTACATTATTGAAAACTTAAAATCTTATTCCTTTTCAATCATGATATATCTTCATTGTACTTAAACTTGTTGGGCAAAATAGTTGCTCATCCTTGCTATATCATGATAACAAATTTTAGATTAAAATGAAAGCTCGAAGAACGACCGTGGTAAAGGCAAATTCCAAGTTTAGATTATTATGCATTTAGAACTATTAAGTTAGCTGATGCAAATAACATTGTAAACCTTTTAAGTTATTGAAGGTATGTATTAAGTTAAGGTTGTAGACCTTGGGGATTATGTTGTAAAAGTTTATTGTATAAATAATTTATGTTTATATCTTCCGCAGTAGTTATAGAAATGATACATCGTAACGTACCAAATCTGAGGTAAAAAGTACCCAGATTTGGGGACGTCACAAAAATACTCCTACTTCATACATATCCATGGTGGTAAGTTATAAACAACAACTGTCACTAGCCATATACTATATGGTGACCCATGGGTAAAGGGACTCATGCCATCAGTGGATAGTCCGAGTATTACATTTTGATGTTCTTGAGAGAATGTAGGGTACATTATATCCAAATGCTTCCAAGTTGCAGAGTCAATTGGATGACGATTCACTCCATCTTTTTATCGCTTTACATGATGCCACGTTATGTATTTTGCAGTTTCTACAGACATAAATATCTTCTGCAATCTTATAATTAACGCTAAATAACGTAATTGCTTCACAACTACTTTGTTCCTCTTAGCATTTGTATCTATTTGTGCCTTCTCTGGTACAACCATCTCAGTCTGCTTCCATCTTAATGATTTGCAAACTGTAAAAGACTCTAATTTTTCATTCTCCCTCCAAAAGAGCATAAAATCATTCTCGTATGCATCAATCTTCTCATAACCAAACCCTAAATTTCCAACCATTTTCTTTATTTCATAAAAATTATCAGGCAAATTTGCAAATTCTGAAAAATGATGACTTGAACTTACGGAGCAAACCATCAAAGGACACATCAGTCTATTTTCTAACATTTTTATGATTGAAAAGCCATACAATGAATGGAAGGACAGTCTCAATTTCGCATCTAGGATATAAAGGTTGATTGGCCTCTAACATGTACTTTTGGTATTTTGTAGCTTCAGTCGACGATTCCACACCGTGATCCCTAAAAAAATCATTTACCATCTCAGGCATACGATGATCATCTTCGGATTGTGATGGTTCGTCGTGAACATCACCATTAGTCACATCCCTGACAATCACATCTTCCCCTTAATGCTCCCAATTCGTGTAGCCAAACATAAATCCATCACAAATCAAATATTCACGAATAGTAGCTCAAATATGGTATTGGCCATTTACACAATTCTTACATAGACAAGGAATTCTTATCGTTACCATGCCCACTTTTTCGAAACCAAAGTCTAGATCTATGCCTGCAAGATATTCTCTAGAATATCTTGGTAATTACATCCACATCTTATCCAAAATATTATGTCCCTAAATCAAATTGAACAACCACATGAATAATATTGCGTATAGAAATCTATGATAATTAATTACCTTGAACGCCAACCAAACTCCTAGTTCACTCAAAAAAAAACAAAAAAGGTGTGAGATAATTCAGATATTTTTCCTGTTGCAGATTTCACTACAGACACTGAGAGATTTACTTCTCCAATCGAGGATTCATGTTGGTACAAGTACATATAAAGTCAAACAACATGAAGATAATAAATATTTTTGTTACTATGCAAAAATATTTACCTAAATATAGTAACTATGACTCCTAATTTGTATAAACAATACAAACACAAAGCGAAGGAAGACTATTGTTTTTATTACAAACAATGAGAAGTTTTTTATTGATGAGAAGACAACAAGAGAGAATGAAGACTATTGTTGCACAATACAAATAAAGAACATTTACATAAGTAGCAAATTATTATTTGCTCTCTCACACATAAATCATCACTATTCTTAAACAACGTCTGAGAATACAATATGCAAACAAAAAATAGTCAGTCATCATAGTAATTCACTCCTATTAAAAGAATTTCCGATATGGTTCTTAGTTATGGTTTACATTTCCATCAGTCATGATTAGAATAAAACAAGATGCATGAACAATATTATAAACACATAATTAAAAATATACTAGAAAGTCCTATTACTTTGAGAAAAGTATCGATCAACATAAAGCTAAGGAACAATCACATTACATTGGGAAATACAATAACCAGTCATTATCTAAAATTAGTCAAGCAAAGGGGTAAGAGAGATCTAGTTCGAGTAGACAATTTATCAAACACATAAGTTTTCCTAATTACTACAAAACAAGATATACAATAAAATCACACAAGTAGGTACAAATAATATTAGGTTTCTTAACAATAAGCACACAAAATTAAAAACTAACCTTTAATTATCACTTTGGCTACATTCTCACAACGTAATATATATATATATATATATATATATATATATATATATATATATCATATATGGAGACTTTTATGGAAAAAGATGCACAAATCTTGATAGTATTTTTGAGTTATATTATAGAAGATGTTAATTTCTCTCAAGGATAACCATGGGGTCGTAGCAAAAAAGTTCTTATGGTGTTTGTCTGACCAATCACCATGCTGAGAATTGAAGGATAGAATCATGTTTTAATATCCATCTGTTAAGCAAATGTACGACCATTTTATAGATTTTTTACTACATCAAGTCCAAATTGATTAGAGATGCGCAAAACTTGTCATTTTCCATTGTAGTATTAAATACATGTTAAGTTGTGGCTCTAAAATAATTTTCTTATCAACAATAAGCAATGTGTCGGGTGGTCTAATGAACCATTTGTTGCCGACAAAAGTAAAATTTAGCTTATGCTTCACTGCAATTAATGTATATTTACAGTATTTGATTTGAAACATGATGAATTCTTTTACCAACTTATTTCTTTTAAATATTGAGGTATATATAGAACATAACACACTTGATATAAATTTGTTAGATCTATTTGGATTACAAGATTTGGCGGAACAATTAATAAGTGTAGATAATTAATAAAAGCTCTCAACTTTTTGTTGAATTTGCCTGGAGAAAAATTATACAGCCTTATTACTAATATTTTTAATTTTGAATGCACCCAAAACATGACCTGTATACATAATATATATACCCGAACAACTTCATAACACAAATGATCGAATTTTTATTAGTATTGAGTAGGTTTTATGGAAAAAGATGAACAAATCCTGATAAACTACAGTTGAAAGACAATCAGAAGTGCACAAGGTATAAACTAATATAAAAACTCCACTTACCCATAAAAATTCTAGTCTAATGAAGTTCCAAATTTCTCAAATACTCGTCACAGCTAAACTGGATCCGCACTAAATCTTCCTTTTAAAAACTCATCTAAGACTCCAGTGACAGCATTCTCTTCACCACAAACCACAAACCACTTATCAACAAGTCAAAATTTAGGGCTTGTTAGAGGGAGGAGAGAAATAGAGGAAATCAGGAGATGAAATCAACACCTAAAGACTGAAATTATACATACTCAAACAGCCAGCTAATATGCAAGATTTCTTTCAAGCGGGACAGAGAGATGGAGTGAGACGAAGAGTTTTTCGGATGACATGAGATGCAAAGTGACAAGAGATGGAGTGAGAATGCTGAGGAGATAGGGTTGATCGAGTGACTGAGATGTTGATTTGGGAGAAAAATGGCGATATTGATTTGGGGGAAAATATGGGAGGGATTTGTGACCGATAAAACCTATTATCTACGCCCCTCTTATGACCCTCGTTAAAGTCCCAAAAAAAGTCATATACCAACGACCAAATTGTGACCCTCAAAACAGACTACCTTCAAAGGAATATACTGACAGTCAAACCATGACCGTCTCTATAGACATATATTGCGACGGTTCCACCCCGACCGTCGCTAAATCTCGTCGCCTTATCTAGATTTTCTAGCAGCGAACCCTAACATTTTGTTACTTTAAAAATCCACCATTTAAAATCTACACCTCCTATTTGTGATCCGTCAAAGAGGGCTGATAGATGTTGAAGTTAAATTTTAAACCCAATTGATAGCACTCAAATATGTTGATTTTACAAGTCTTGGGAGATTTTTTGGTGAAAATAGTCCAGATTTTTCAAAAATGGGAAATAGACTGTTTTGGATCAGTTCATCCCAGTGCCAGTTTTGTCATTTTTATTTGCTTTAAAAATTATGGAAACTTTGGTAGGATAGTATGATAAGTTATCTAGATCCAGTCCTAAGATGAATTTTTTTGGATGTGTAGAATGAGAGTTATAGATTTTACAAGAAAGGACAATTTTAATAGAAAATTGAAATAACTTTTTGTGTGTAACTCCACGAATTGTGAAATTTTTATTGGAGGTAGAATATCATAGAAGGAGAATACCCTGAAAATTTCAGAATTGTTGGACAAAGTTTTAATTTAGGAAAAATGTTACAAGATTCGGATATTTTGGTCATTTTAAAAATAGTAAATGAAATTCACAAATTCTAGAACAATTATATGTTCATCATGATACCATAAACTGATATTTTTAAGAAAATAAATATTTTTGGAGTTGATTTGGAATTTTTCATGTAAATAATTGAGTTATGAATAAATGAATAAAATAAGTAATGTGATGTTATAAAGGGTAAAAATGTAATTTATTTTTACCAAAGACCCTTGATATAAGGTAATCAGATTTTAAAGGGTGGTTTGGTCATTTTGATCAAATGTTATATATATAACATTTTAGGTTTATTAAATGAATAAATTAGTAAAGGGTAAACAATTAGAATTAATTGTTTATTCTTTTAATAAAGGATTAAAATATTATTAAGAGCTTAATAATATTAGTTTAAGATATTATTAAGTAAATAATAATATTTAGATTAAAATTGGATTAAAATATTATTAAATAATTAATAATATAAGATTAAAGGTAAATTAAAATATTATTAAATAATTAATAATATTAGATAATGATTTAAAATATTATTAAATAATTAATAATATATTATTAATTTATAAAAATATTATTAAATGGTTAATAATATTTGTGAATGGTTATGATATTAAAGATTGATTAAAATATTATTAATTGATTAATAATATTAGTAATTGGATAAGATGTGATTAATATATATTGGAATATTATTAAGTGATTAATAATATTATTAAATGACTAAAATATTATTAAATGATTAATAATATTAATAAGGGATTAAAATATTATTAAATGGTTAATAATATTTGAAAGTGAATAAAATATTTTTAAAGGATTACTAATATTAGACAAGAGTTTAAGACAATGATTATATGATAATAATATTATCAAGGGATGATAATATTCCTAATGAGTAAGGTATTATTGAACATTTGATTACATGATTACATGTTAGATAATTTATTATAAGAATAGTGGTGTTATAAGTTATAATATGTTATGCTAATTGAGAGATCAATATTATTAATGATAGGTCTTTCAAACGAAGTTAAATTAAATTGTGTAGCAGTAGTCAACGACCAAGGCAAGTTTTCTAACTCAACTTGAGTTATTAATTTCAAAGCATGATTAGTGGATAATTATTATTGGTTATTCACATCTATAATGATTATTGTTACTCACACAAAGTACATTTGATTTCATGTTCTATTATTTGAACTGTGAAATAAATTTAAAGTTCTTTTATTCATGAAGTGTTTATGAGCCATGTCTCAACTATTCGTTTCGGCTAGACTAATAATTGATGAATCATTCTATTATTTGAACTAAGTTGTTCTTGAAACATTTATGCCATTTATTTCGTCTAGATCAATATTGATATTATATGTTGAAATCATAACATTTCTTTGAAAGAAATTCAAACCATATTTTTGTGGTACATACTCATGATGTAAGACTAAGATGAACAACCCTTATAAAAAGGGGAACTTTATTGTCAAACATCCAACCATTGCGCTATTTTTGAGTATTATGCATAATATAGGGTACAATGGGAGTGATCACATCATGTACTCGCAGAAGAGTATAATTAGTTTTTATAATTAACTTATATTCCTGAGGTAATTAGGTTTTTATAACTGATGATTCCTCTAGTAGTTCTTGATCCATTTGTGATCACTCAGCATGAAATTTGGGAATATTCCACTTTATTGAATATTGATGCAATATTGTTAATTCTTCTTAATCAATTGAATATTATTGAACCTTTGAAAAAATTTTATTCTTTCATTCTTGATATGTTATTTAGCTTGGGATTCAAGAAAATTCTTGTTATTGAAAAATGATATATTGTTCAGCTATTTCAATCTTTTGATTATTATTAAAGTTCTATAAAGTTAGACTCTTCTGTCCCTGATCCTTTATTGTATACTTTAACTTGCTGAGTTAACTAGTTGTTCACCTTTGCTTATATAAAATATTTCAGCCGGAGTCGAGGTAGCCGAAGGGTCTAAGAAGGATAAAGGCAAAGTGAAGGCAACCGAGTAGAATCAAATGATGATTATTATATTATATTTTTGATTTAGGCCTTTTATATTATAGGGAATGTAATGTTAAGGTTAGTTAACCTAGGATGATGTTACAATTATGTATTTAAAGTATGTTCTTATTATGGAAACTTAATGAATGATGTAATTTATAACGAATGTGTAGTTCAGTGTGATATGTTTGATGTATCATGAGCACAAAATTCAAGGTTTGAGGAACCCAAATTTTGGGGCGTCATAATTACTTAGTGTTTTGTGGGCATATTAGACAACCCCTTAGACTACAACAGGGGATTCACCATTCAGGTTGGCATATTGAACTAACACCATTAGTTTTATAGAGATTAGGTCACCTTCACTTTGGGTCAATAAGAATAAGGAGTTATACATTGATGAGGGACTTCAGCTCAACTTGGATTTGCTAGAAAAGGTTCAGGATTCAACATTGGTAAAGTTGGCAATCTATCAGCACAGGACTGCTTGGCACTATATGTAAGACCCCAACTTTTATGAATAAAGAATAATTTTCTCAAAATATATTTTTGAATATTATGGTGTGGATTTGATATAATATTATAGTTGTGGGTAATATTTACAAATTTTGCAAAGTAAGCAAGTGGTTATATAATATTCGATTGGTCGGGAAATATTTATTTTAACAGGGAATATTCGTACGAAGGTACAATCATTGGTGGACCACACAACGGAAGTATTGTCGTAAAACGACAGAATTATCTTTTTATAAAAATAACGACGAAAGTATTACCGTTAAAACTTTTGAACTACCCAGTAGTAAAAGAACAGTAATACGCGTAGTTACATAGTAGCACACGGTATTGATTATCGATACTTACGTGAGAAGTCATTTAGTTATACTCAATTATTGCTACAGTAATTGCTACATCATATCTCTCATATTATTATCGCATTATCATCTGCATAATATTATATATTATTAAATCAATAATTGAGACGACAAAGTTATTCATATTACTAAATTGCAATATTTACAATGTCTAGAAGTTCTATCAAGGAGAGGTTTGGTCATCTAATTGCGCGCCAATAAGGAGAAATCCTTATCAGAAAGCCCCATCTTTCCTGGGAACGACCTGGTTATTAAATATTGTGAGTTATAATATTAATGATGAATAAGTTCATGTTGATTAAAGATGAATTTGATAGTTCCATTGTGTTGAAATTATTAGTGTTAGTGGAAATCGACATTTATTTCGATATTAATTGATGTCTGAAAGTTATACTGACCAATCAGGTAATTAATCGGATACTTGAGCAATTAATTGCTATTAATTCACATGATTATAACTATTTGTTCATATGTGTGTACTATTGATTCACATTCTTGTACTATTAGGGGTGGTGGTGCAAGATTGATAATACTTGCACGACTAAGTTAAAAATGGAGGTAAAGATGGAGGTACTATACTATAATTCATATTTTCACATGTCTAGAACTATTGATTCACATGATTTACTATTGATTCACATTATTTACTATTAGGGGAAGTGGTGCAAGTTTGATAATACTTGCAGGACTAAATTAAAAATGAAGAAAAAGAGGAAGGTATTATACTGTAATATTTTGAGCCCCAAAACATGCAATTATCGAAACTATATTTTCCTATAAATAGAAGTTCATTCTTCCTTCATTTCTCACCAATTCACTAAAGCTATAGAGCAATTATTATGGAGAGAAATTATAGAGAGAAAGAAGAAGAGAAGTCTGCCACCTCACTATTCCAGAAATTCTTCTGTAATTCCATTCTTTATTATTATGTTGGAATAACCTATCTATGCAAAGTACCGCATACATGGTGAAATTCTTCTTTTATTTCATTCTTTATTATTCTGTTGGAATATCATGTCTGTGCGGATTATGCATGACCTGGTTCCATTCTTTATTATTCTATTGGAAAATCCTGTCTGTGCATATTACACATGACCTGGTTCCATTCTTTATTATTCTGTTTGAATAACCTGTCTACGTGGACTACCGCATGCATGGTGAATTCTTCTGTTATTCCATTCTTTATTATTATGTTGGAATAACCTATCTATGTGGATTACCACATGCATAGTGAATGATCCTTCGTATTCATTCCTTATTAAATTGTGGAAATGATCTGTCTATATGGATTACCGCATGGCGGTCGAAAATCCATTTGAAGTTTCATATATTCTCTTATACTTACTTGGTTTAAGTTTTGGCTTCTATACTCCATGAAATTAGTAAAATATCCTTTATATTTGCACTTCATCCAGTATCTTTTCATGGAAATATTCTTCTGAGCATTCTAGAATTTTACTCCACAAATAAGTATCATGTTGACAATTTGGACGTTATTGATTTCTGGAAAAATTAAATTATATATCTTTAAAATTTATCCTTGAACTTGTTTTATTGAATTATTATGTCATTGTCATCATCCTCATGCTTATATTGTGATGAAAATCATCTTTAGCTTACGTGCATAGATGGACTTGGTATGATTATGACCAGAGATTATTCGGTATAATCATGACCATAATGTAACGAATGATGTGTTAAAAGTCCTCATTGGCCTGTAGTTCATTGATGGACAGTTGTTGGTATGGTTTTGACCAGGGATTATTCGGTATAATCATGACTATTGATGAGTACATGAATATCCTTAGCTGAGATGCAGGGATGATTCATTTTTATTTATTAAGCTGAGTCTCAGCGATAAAGTTGATGAAAACCTTTTTAAATCATAGAAGATAGTAGATTTTATGCTCTACTTTACTTTTCTAATGGATTACTTATTCCGCTACAGTTGTTGATCTAAAACTTGTTGTCTATTATATTCTGTCAGTTGTTATACTGTTGAAGGCTAAGGATAATTTATTCTGCATTATCTTAGTCATAATATTTCTTACTAGGCTAGTTGAGCTCTCCCTTTCTTTCACTGTTCTCTTTAGGAAATGAGAACGTAGTCGAGACTAGTCGGGGAACGAAGTAACGGTTCAGATGATAACATTAGTAGTCCTCACTATTCTGTTAAATAGTGTGACAATAAATATAATGAGGACTCCATTGAGTGTGGATATTGTCTAGATGACAAAATTCTTATTAAAACTCTTAGATTATGTTTTGTCGTATTTTACACGACTGTTGTATAATTAAGTTGTATTTGAATTTTGTACCATGTATTTGATGACTCAAGATGGGTGATGTATACCTATTTTGGGGGCGTCACATTTGGTATCAAAGCTTAGGGATATGATCCTTGGCTTAGATGTGAGAAAAGAACTAGGAGGGGAGAGACGGGGAATTCCTTCTCTAGTATGACCTACCTAAGTTTATTTAGTATTTAATTGGTCGGTCAGAGTATAGGGATAATATGTGATACGTTAATTAACCCTTGTTTTGTGGCAGTATTTGAAAATGGCATCCAAAAATGTTGAGATAAGCAATGAAACACATGAGACTATGGAGTCACCACAGATTAATACCGGTGATATAATGCAACAGAAGAAAATAATCCTCGTGTAAACAACAATGATCAAATGATGAACGATGGGATGTTCAGAGGCTTTATGCAATTCATGCAACATCAGGCGAGGGCGGCTCCTGTCCAAATTGTAGGTGGAAACACTGACAACTCTCGGACAGTCACCGCTAAACAGTTTAAGGAGCTAGGACCACCGAGTTTTTTGGAGAGCCAAAACCACTTAAGGCGGAGACGTGGATAAAGTAGATTAACAAGATATTTGATGTCTTGGGATACTCCGAGGAGCAAAAGGTTCCTTTGCCACCTTCATATTGCGAGAGGCGCATTACTAGTGGGAAATCATAAGCGTACTCAACTTCTTTTGCCTCAAAATGTCTTGGGAGAAGTTCCATGAGCTGTTCAACGACAAGTACTTTCCTGAAAGTATTCGTAACATGAAAGAGGTAGAGTTCATCAAACTTGAGTAAAATAATATGACCGTGGCGTAGTACAAAGCTAAGTTTACCGAGTTATCTCGGTTTGCGTCCCATTTGGTTGATAATGACGAGAGAATGACGCGGATATTTCTAAGAGGTTTGAAACCCGAGATACGTCAATACCTTATCTCTCATAAACTTTGCTTGTATTCAGATGTTGTGAATAGGGCTCAGTTATTGGAATGCGATAATGAGTGAACCCAACCAAAAGAGAGCAACCAGCAAAATGATAATACCAGTTATAGCAGTCATCGAAGCAGTGACAACAAGCGTGGAGGGATTCAACATGCCAGAAATGGTAATCACTTCGGTGGTAATCATGGCCATGGCAATAAGAGTGGACATTTCAAGAAGAGGAGATTCAACAATGATGGAAAGAAGTCAGCACCACCACCTGTTGTTAAGGAAGGAGAACGACCGCAAGTCGTATGTTACAAATGTGAAGGGGAAGGACACATCAGTCCAAACTGTGCGATGTAGTCCAAAGGTGTTACAATTGTGGAAAAGAAGGTTACCTAGTTCAATTTTGTTGTGCACCAAAGTCAAGTCCAGCTGGGATGGAGGCATCAAAGGGTGTCCTAGACAAGACAAAACCGGTAGTTCAAGGGAGAGCGTTTGTCGTAAGCTCCCAAAAAGTGAGGAATTTGAACGAGGTGATCACAGGTAAGTTAATCATAAACTCTAGCGAAGTTTATACTTTATTTGATACCGGTTCTACCCATTCTTTTATTTCTCCTACTTGCGCTCAACGTTTAAATTTAACTCTAGAGAAATTAGACTTTGATTTATCTGTTGAAACTCCGTTAAGAGAAACCTTCGTCACATCCACCGTTTATAAGTCTTGTTTGATTTAAATCGGTAACTGCACGTTACCTGTTGATCTTATTTCTTTGAAAATACTTGCATTTGATGTGATTTTAGGGATTGATTGGTTAACTACTCATCATGCTAAAATTGATTATTTTCGTAAGGTTGTTAGCTTTCATATTCCTAACCAACCTATTATATGAATTTAAGCAACCAAACCACTAAAGTCAATCACTGTCATATCAAGTCATAAAGCTATTCGTTTATTAAAAAATGGATGTCAAGCTTTCTTAGCCCATGTCATGGATTTAAATAAAAATACGTCAGATTTGAATGATATTTCTATTGTTAATAAATTTCCTGACGTATTCCCTAAAGAACTTCCTGGCCTACCCCTAGAGCGTGAAATTGAATTTTGTATCGACCTTGAATCCGGTACAAAACCCATTTCCAAAGCCCCATATCGAATGGCTCCTATTGAACTTTAGGAGTTAAAAACTCAACTACAGGAATTGTTAGACATCAGTTTCATTCGTTCTAGTACGTCTCCTTGGGGTGCTCCTGTTCTATTCGTGAAGAAAAAAGATGGAAGTATGCGACTTTGTATTGATTATCGGGAGTTAAATCATGTCACCATCAAAAATAGGTACACATTACCTCGTATTGATGATCTATTTGACCAGTTACAAGGCGCCAAATTCTTTTCAAAGATCGATCTTCTTTCTGGATATCATCAGTTGAAGATTAAAACTGATGACATTCCAAAGACTGCTTTCAGAACTCGGTACGGATATTATGAATTCCTAGTCATGTCTTTTGGATTGACTAATGCTCCTGTTGCCTTCATGGATATGATAAACCGAGTATTCAAGGAATATTTGGATAACTTTGTGGTCGTCTTTATTGATGACATCCTCATATACTCCAAAACCCATGAAGACCATGAGCAACACTTGAGGCTGATACTTCAAAAGCTTCGTGAAAACAAGCTTTATGCCAAATTGAAGAAATGTGAGTTCTGGCTTGAGGAAGTTGCATTCCTTGGGCATATGATATCAAATCATGGAATATCTGTTGACCCAGCAAAGATTGAAGTAATTCAAAGCTAGGAGCAACCAAAGTTAGTGACCGAAGTACGTAGCTTTCTCGGCTTAGCTGGTTATTATCAGAGATTCGTAGAAGGGTTTTCATGAATCGCTACTCCATTAACTCAGCTGACTCGAAAAGACACAAAATCTGGTTGGAGCGAGAAATATGAAAAGAGTTTTCAAGAACTCAAGAGGAGACTCATTTCAGCACCTGTTCTGACAATACCATCTGGCTCGGAGGGATTTGTCATCTACAGTGATACTTCAGGCAAAGGGTTAGGATGTGTTCTTATGCAACATGGGAAAGTCATAGCCTATGCCTTATGGTAACTCAAAGAATATTAGAGAAATTATCCTACTCATGATCTAGAGTTTGCAACAGTCGTTTTTGCACTTAAGATTTGGAGGCATTACCTGTATGGAGAGAAGGTGGAGATCTATACGGATCATAAAATCCTCAAATATTTCTTCACTCAAAAGGAACTCAACATGCGAAAATGACAAAGGCTTGAGTTGTTGAAAGATTATGATCACACTATCCAATACCATCCTTGAAAAGTGAACGTAGTAGCTGATGCATTGAGTAGAAAATCTTAAGCGGGCACGAGTGCATTATTGTCAACGTAAAGGCCCATTGTGTATGACTTGGAAAGGATGGAAATAGAGTTAAAGACTCTAGGGACCCATGTGATGATGGCGAATATACGAGTCGAACCGACTTTAATCGATAAAGTTAAAGATGCTCAAGATACAGACCTGGAGCTGATACGTATGAGGAAGAAAGTACAAGAAGGTGCTATTCCGGAAGCAAGAATCGATGAAGAAGGAATACTTTGAGTCAACACTAGACTTTGTGTTCCTAACGATTCTGACTTAAAGTATAAAATCATGATGGAGGCGCACAACACACCGTTTGCAATCCATCCTGGGAGTACCAAAATGTATCGTGATCTTCGATATACATTTTGGTGGAGCAATATGAAGAGAGGGATAACGGGGTTTATCTTAAGGTGTCTAACTGGTCAACGAGTCAAGGCGGAGCATCAAGTGCCAAAAGGTCCATTGCAACCACTTAAAATTCCAGAATGGAAGTGGGAGCACATTACCATGGTTTCGTTACTGGTCTTCCCAAGGTTTCTCAAGGCATAGATGTGATTTGGGTCATTATTGATAGATTGACCAAGCCTGCTCATTTCTTACTGATACGAGAAACTTATACACTTGAACATCTTACTAGTATGTACATAAACGAGATTGTAAGATTGCATGGTATGCCAGTATCCATAGTTTCTGATCGAAACCCAAGATTCACTTCAAGATTTTGGGTTAGTTTGCAAAGAGCTATGGGCACGAATTTATGATTTAGTTTGGCATATCATCCTCAAATAGATAGGCAATCGGAAAGGACTATTCAAACTCTTGAAGATTTATTAAGACTTTGTGTCCTTGAATTCAAGGGAAGTTGGGATAAGTTCTTACTATTGGTGGAGTTTTCCTACAACAATAGTTATCACGTAAGTATTGGCATGGCTACATTTGAGGCGTTGTATGGAAGAAAGTGTCGTTCTCCAGTATGCTGGGATGAGGTGGGTGAAACAACGTTGTTGGGACCGGATTTGGTATGTATGACTACGGAAAAGATTCAAACGATCCGACAACGTATAAAAACCTCACAAGATCGACAAAAGAGTTATGTTGATCTTCATCGAAAGGACGTGGAATTCAATATTGGAGATCATGTGTTGTTACGTGTTGCTCTATGGAAAGGAGTCACGAGATTTGGAAAGAGAGGAAAGCTCAATCCTCGATTCATTGGCCCATTTTTAATCCTTGACCGAGTAGGAACTGTGGCCTATAGACTCGCCTTACCTCCAAGTATGTCTCGTGTTCATAACGTTTTTCACATATCTATGTTACACAAATATGTGAAAGTCCTAAACCACATTATTGAATTAGAACCAGACGAGATAGAGGAAGATTTAACGTTTGAAGAGTTACCTGTTAAAATCTTGGATAAGAAGAATCATATTCTACGCTCCAAGGTTATACCTTAAGTCAAAGTTTTGTGGAGAAACTACGATGTTGAAGAAATGACCTGGGAGTTAGAATATGAGATGAAGTCAATATATCCTCACCTTTTCGATATACCAGGTACGTACCCTAATTTCGAGGATGAAATTTCATAAGAAGGGGAAGTTGTAAGACCCCAGCTTTTATGAATAAAGAATAATTTTCTCGAAATATATTTTTGAATATTATGGTGTGGATTTGATATAATGTTAAAATTGTGGGTAATATTTACAAATTTTGCAAAGTAAGCAAGTGGTTATATAATATTTGATTGGTCGGGGAATATTCATTTTAACAGGAAATATTCGTACGACAACACAATCATTGGTGGACCCCACAATGGAAGTATTGTCGTAAAATGATAGAATTATCTTTTTTATAAAAATAACGGCGGAAGTGTTACCGTTAAAACATTTAAACTACCCGGTAGTAAAATTACAGTAATACGCGTGGATGCATAGTAGCACACGGTATTGATTGTTGATGCTTACGTGAGAAGTCATTCAGTTATACTCAATTATTGCTACAGTAATTACTGCATCATATCTCTCGTATTATTGTCACAGTATCATCTGCATAATATGATATATTATTAAATCAATAATTGAGACGACAAAGTTATTCATATTATTAAATTGCAATATTTACAATGTGTAGAATTTCTGTCAAGGTGAGGTTTGGTCATCTAATTGCACGCCAATAAGGAGAAATCCTTATCGGAAAGCCCCCTCTTTCTTGGGAACTATCTGGTTGTTAAATATTATGAGTTATAATATTAATGATGAATAAGTTCATGTTGATTAAAGATGAATTTGATAGTTCCATTGTGTTGGAATTATTAGTGTTAGTGGAAATCGACATTTATTTCGATATTAATTGATGTCTGGAAGTTATATTGACCAATCGGGTAATTAATCGGATAATTGAGCAATTAATTGCTATTAATTCACATGATTATAACTATTTGTTCACATGTGTGTACTATTGATTCACATTCTTGTACTATTATGGGTGGTGGTGCAAGATTGATAATACTTGCATGACTAAGTTAAAAATGGAGGTATAGATGGAGTACTATCTACGTAATTCGTAATTTCACATGATTTTATTGATTCACAAGTCTAGACCTATTGATTCACATTATTTACTATTAGGGGAGGTGATGCAAGTTTGATAATACTTGCAAAACTAAATTAAAAATGAAGAAAAAAATGAAGGTATTATACTGTAATATTTCGAGCCCCAAAACGTGCAATTATCGAATCTATATTTTCCTATAAATAGAAGCTTATTCTTCCTTTATTTCTCACCAATTCACTAAAGCTATAGAGCAATTATTATAGAGAGAAATTATAGAGAGAAAGAAGAAGAGAAGTCTACTACCTCACTATTCCAGTATCAAGTCTTCTTTTGAGGTAAGGGGTATTATTTCTTTTGTATTCATGAAGAGAGCTTCTGTTATTCCATTCTTTATTATTATGTAGGAATAACCTGTCTACACGAAGTACCGCATACATGGTGAAATTCTTCTGTTATTCCATTCTTTATTATTATGTTGGAATAACCTGTCTATGCAAAGTACCGTATACATGGTGAAATTCTTCTGTTATTCCATTCTTTATTAATCTATTGGAATACCTTGTCTGTGCGGATTACGCATGACCTAGTTCCATTCTTTATTATTCTGTTGGAATATCCTGTCTGTGCGTATTACACATGACCTGGTTCTATTATTTATTATTCTGTTGGAATAACCTGTCTACGCGGACTACCACATGTATGGTGAATTCTTCTGTTATTCTATTCTTTATTATTCTATTGGAATAACTTGTCTATGTGAATTACCACATGCATGGTGAATGATCCTTCGTATTCATTCCTTATTAAATTGTGGAAATGATCTGTCTATGTGGATTATCGCATGGCGGGAGAAAATCCATTTGCAGTTTCATATATTCTCTTATACCAAGTTGGTTAAAGTTTTAGCTTCTATACTCAATGAAATTAGTGGAATATCCTTGATATTTGCGCTTCGTCCAGTATCTTTTCATGGAAATATTCTTCTGAGCATTCTTGAATTTTACTCCACAAAGAAATATCATGTTGGCAATTTAGACATTTATTAATTTTTGGATAAATTAAATTATAAATCTTTAAAATTTATCCTTGAACTTATTTTATTGAATTATTATGTCATTGTCATCATCCTCATGCTTATATTGTGATGAAAGTAATCTTTGGCTTACGTGCATAGATGGACTTGGTATGATTATGACCAGGAATTATTCGGTATAATCATGACCGTAATGTAACGAATGATGTGGTAAAACTCCTCATTGGCTTGTAGTTCATTGATGAACAGTTGTTGGTATGGTTATGACCATGGATTATTCGGTATAATCATGACCATTGATGAGTACATGAATATCCTTGGCCGTGATGTAGGGATGATTCCTTTTTATTTATTAAGCTTAGTCTCAGCGATAAATTTGATGAAAACCTTTTTAAATCATAGAAGATAGTAGATTTTACGCTCAACTTAACTCTTCTAATGGATTGCTTATTCCGCTGCAGTTGTTGATCTAAAACTTGTTGTCTATTATATTCTGTCAGTTGTTATACTGTTGAAGGCTAAGGATAATTTATTCTACATTATCTTAGTCATAATATTTCTTACTGGGCTAGTTGAGCTCACCCTTTCTTTCACTGTTTTCTTCAGGAAATGAGAACGTAACCGAGACTAGTCGGGGAACGGAGTGATGGTCCAGATGATAGCATTAGTAGTCCTCACTATTCTGTTAAATAGTGTGACAACAAATGTAATGAGGACTTCATTGAGTGTGGATATTGTCTAGATGACAATATTCTTATTAAAACTCTTAGAGTATGTTTTGTCGTATTTTACATGACTGTTGTATAATTAAGTTGTATTTGAATTTTGTGCCATGTATATTTGGCGACTCAAGATGGGTGATGTATACCTATTTTGGGGGCGTCACATTATAACCGATGTGTTAAACTAAGGAGGTTTGAGGTTGGATATTTAGTGCTTTGGGAGGTTGAAGCCTCTATACCCCGAAATGGTTGCAAGTTTATGCTTAATTGGGAGGGTCGTTATGAAGTGGTTGGGGTCCCAATGCTAGGTATATACTAGCTTTGCAATGGACGGTATGAAAATTAAGAACACTTGACATTTCTGAAGGCTTCGAAGATATTACCAATAAGTTTTATAGTTTTATTTTTCAGAATTATGTAACTAAATCAGTTTATCAATAAATTTAGATTTTTTTCAGTAACATATATTTGCGAAAGTAAACTTCATTCGATCTAATTATTTGTACATCGGGAGTTCCTTACATTTGGATAAAAAAATGAATAAAAGACACATAAGCGATTAGTTAGGACATGGGGAGGTCCTTCAGTCTCGTCCTCTTCATCGGAGGAGTCAAGGATCTTTGGATCGAGGTCGGTCGCCCGCATCTTCTCCCTCATCCGCGCTTTGGCATCTTGATAACCTTTGTCGAATAATCGGATGATGTCTTCAGTCAACTCAAGAGACTTTTTGTATTAAGAGATAACCTAATGATTTAGGGCTTTGGTTAGGTGGCCTTCTTTCATAAGTCGTTCGTAGTCCCTCTCTAACTTATTATCGCCCTCCACCAAGTTTCACACCTTTTCATGCATGTTCCTGGCGCGGTTCTGAAGATTGTCCACGGCCTTTTAGAGAGCTTCATTGTCCTTTATCAGTTTATCCGTTTAAGCTTGAAGGAGTTTTCTATGTTTGTTAAGTTCGGAACATCGGTTCTTAACGTATTAAGTTCCTTCTGAAAGTAGTATGCACATAAGCTAATCATATTTGATATGATGTAGCATATACTTTGTAATCTTATTCATTTATTAATAAAAGAATTAATTTATTAAAGGTATTTTTACTTTATCAATATGGTGTTGTTATTATATATGTGATAAACCCATAGTTTTGTGCAATGATTTTAGAATCATGATGATGATCATGCTAATGAGATATAAATTCTTAGAAAGCTTAAAACTAAAATCGTTCATAATCGTTGAATTGCTAAAAGGGGATTAGTGAATCAGGATAGATTGTTACATACTTTACTTGCTCTTAGGAAGAAGATGATTGATCTCATAATCATTTATATGGAGACACTAAAGAAAGTATGTAGGTTCTTATTGGAGAATAAGTTCACTGAACATGGCGCTAAAGGATTACCTGATGGAGTTTTACATATCCGCCAATAGGAATTCCTTAAGTGATAGTAGTACAAGTGATCCTTGTACTTGAGATCATCATAGTTTCTTATGTATGATGTGTGACGCCCCCAAAATAGGTATACATCACCCATCTTGGGTCGCCAAATATATGGTACTGAATACAAATACAAACTTAATTATACAACATGAGCTGAGAGTTTTTACACGAATATTGTCATCTAGACAATATCCAAACTCAAATAGAGTCCTCATTACATCTATTGGCACACTATTTTATAGAATAGTTAGGGCTACTATAACACCATCCCCGACCATCACAACGTTTCCCAACTAGTTCTGGCTACGTTCTCATTTCCTGAAGAGAACAATGGAAGTAAAAGGGTGAGCTCAATTAGCCCAGTAAGAAATATTATGACTAAGATAATGCAGAATAAGTTATCATTAGCCTTCAACAATGTTAAAATGATAAAATATAATAGGCAACAAGTTTAACTGCAGCAGAACAAGCAATCCATTGGAAAAGTCAAGTAGAGCATGATATCTACTATCTTCTATGATTTAAAAAGTTTATCATTAACTTTATTGCTGGGACTCAGCTTAATAAATAGATCACATCATCGAATCATCCCTGTACTACGGGCCAAGGATATTCATTGGTATCATGTCCACAAATTATTCTTGCACTACGGGCCAAGAATTATTCGTGTAATCGTCAATGGTCATGACTATACCGAATTATCCCTGGTCATAATCATACCAATCAACAGTCCATCTCTGCACGTAAGCCAAAGATGACTTTCATCATAATATAAGCATGAGGATGATGGCAATGATATAAGAATTCAATTAAAAGAAATTAAAGGATAAATTTTTAAAGATTTATAATTTAATTTATCGAGAATTCAATAATGTCCAAATTTTCAACATGATACTGCTATGTGGAATAAAATTCAAGAATAATATCCATGTATCAAAAATAATTTGGACAGAAAAGAAATAAATTTTTCAGTGAATAGTACCCCGTAAATAGTACCATGTGAATAGTATTTTGGGAACCGTGAATAGTACCCCGACATGAAAAGTGCCCCAAATACCCAAGTGAACAATATTTTAGTGAATAGTAATTGGGTGAATAGTAACCCATGAATAGTAACTCGTGAATAGTACCTCGGGATAGAAAGTGCCCCGAATACCCGAGTGAATAATATTATAGTGAATTGTAACCCGTGAGTAGTACTTCGGGTTAAAATATTGATATTTAATAAGAAAGTTCATATCAATATTCCAATAAAATGATACTGGATGAAGCGCAAAACTCACGGATATTCCACTAATTTCAAGGATTATAGAAGCAATACTTACCATAGTAAGTTTAGATTTAATAATATGAAAAGAATTAACATACGAAAAATACAAATGGGTTTTCACCTGTCATACGGTACGTAATCCGCGTAGACAGGTTATTCCGACATACTAAAGGATGAATACGAAAAATAGTATTCCTTATGAATACGAAAGAAATAATACCCCTTACCTTAGTAGAAAATTTTGATCTTTGCCAAAAATGAAGTAGCAGAATACTCTTCTTCTTGCTCTTTATAGTTTCTCTCTCTATAGTGTCTCTTGTGAATCTCAGTGAATTGGTGAGAATGAAAGAAGAATTGATCTTCTATGTATAGGAGAATGGACTAAATAGTAACTAATTCATGAACGGTCTAGATTGATTCAATATTAGAATATATGGTCAATATTGATTACTATTAAAACCACAACCGACGGTCTAGATTGATTTACTTTTAAAACCACCACCGACGGTCTAGATTGATTTACTTTTAAAACCACCATCAATGGTCTAGATTGATTTACTATTAAAACCACCATCAATGGTCCAGATTGATTTACTATTAAAACCACCATTAATGGTCCAGATTGATTTACTATTAAAACCACCACCAATGGTCCAGATTAATTTACCTTATTACACTTTAGTACCCCTAAAGTTTTCCAAGTTTGCATTATTCCCCTCTAACTTTTGTAATTCACTTATCTTCAATAAACACATTCCTAATACTTCAACAATTATTCATCATTAATATTATAACTCATAATATTTAACAACCAGATCGTTCCCAGGAAAGAGGGGGCTTTCCAATAAGGGTTTCTCCCTATAGGCGCATAATTAGGTGACCAAACCTCTCCTCGACAGAACTTTCTAGACATTGTCAATATTGCAAATAATAATATGAATAACTTTGTTGTCTCAATTATTGATTTAATAATATAAAATATTATGTAGATGATAATGTGACAATAATTGAATCAAATAACGTGAGATACTATGCAAAATTATTGTTTCAATAATTGAGTATAACTGAGTGACTTCTCACGTAAGCATCAATAATTAATACCGTGTGCTACTATGCAACCACGCGTATTACTGTACTTTTACCACCGGGTAGTTCAACAGTTTAACGGTAAAATTTTTGTCGTTATTTTTATAAAAATATATTTCTATCGTTTTCTAACTACGACAATACTTCCGTTGTGTGGTGCACCAATGATTGTGCCGTCGTACGAATATTCCCTGTTAAAACGAATATTCCCCGACCAATCGAATATTCACTGACACAATGAATATTTTATATCAACTTGCTTACTTTGCAAAATTTTCCAAATATTATCCACAACTATAACATTATATCATATCCACACCATAATATTCAAAAATATATTTCGAGAAAAATTATTCTTTATTCAAAAAAGTTGGGGTCTTACAACCTCCCATTCTTATGAAATTTCGTTCTCGAAATTAGGGTACATACCTGATATGTCGAAGAGGTGAGGATACCTTGATTTCATTTCAGATTCTAACTCCTAGGTCATTTCCTACACATCGTGGTTTCTCCATAAAACTTTGACTTAAGGTAAAACCTTGGGGCGTAGAATATGATCCTTCTTATCCAAGATTTTAATAGCTACCTCTTCATACGTTAAATCTTTCTCTATCTCGTATGGTTCTAATTCAATAATGTGGTTCAGGTCTTTCACATATTTATGTAACATAGATATGTGAAAAACGTTATGAACACAAGACAAACTTGGAGGTAAGGCGAGTCTATAGGTTACAGTTCCTACTCGATCAAGGATTACAAATGGGCCAATGAATCGAGGATTGAGCTTTCCTCTCTTTCCAAATCTCGTAACTCCTTTCCATGGAGCAACACGTAACAACACATGATCTCCAATATTGAATTCCACGTCCTTTCGATGAAGATCAACATAACTCTTTTGTCGATCTTATGAGGTTTTTATATGTTGTCGAATCGTTTGAATCTTTTTCGTAGTCATACGTACAAACTCCGGTCCCAACAATGTTGCTTCACCTACCACATCCTAGCATACTGGAGAACGACACTTTCTTCCATACAACGCCTCAAATGGAGCCATGCCAATACTTGCTTGATAACAGTTGTTGTAGGAAAACTCTACCAATGGTAAGAACTTGTCCCAACTTCCTTTGAAGTCAAGGACACAGAGTCTTAATAAATCCTCGAGAGTTTGAATAGTCCTCTATGATTGTCCATCCGTTTGAGGATGAGACATCGAACTATATCATAAATCTGTGCCCATAGCTTTTTGCAAACTAACCCAAAATCTTGAAGTGAATCTTGGGTCTCAATCAGAAACTATAGATACTGGCATACCATGCAATCTTATAATCTCGTTTATATACATACGAGCAAGATGTTCAAGTGTATAAGTTTCTCGTATCGGTAAGAAATGAGCAAACTTGGTCAATCTATCAACAATGACCCAAATTGCATCTATGCCTTGAGAAACCTTAGGAAGACCAGTAACGAAATCCATGGTAATTTGCTCCCACTTCCATTTTGGAATTTCAAGTGGTTGCAATGGACCTTTTGGCACTTGATGCTCCGCCTTGACTCGTTGACAAGTTAGACACCTTGAGATAAACCCCACTATCTCTCTCTTCATATTGCTCCACCAAAATGTATGTCGAAGATCATGATACATTTTGGTAATCCCAAGATGGATTGAAAACGGTTTGTTGTGCGCTTCCATCATAATTTTATACTTAAAGTCAGAATCGTTAGGAACACAAAGTCTGGAGTTGACTTAAAGTTAGAATCGTTAGGAACATAATTTTGAAGAAGTATTCCTTCTTCATTGATTATTACTTCCAGAATAACACCTTCTTGCACTTTCTTCTTCATACGCATTAGCTTCAAGTCTGTAGCTTGAGCAACTTTAACTTTATCGATTAAAGTCGGTTCTACTCGTATATTCGCCATCATCACATGGGTCCCTAGAGTCTTTAACTCTATTCCACCCTTTTTAAGTCATACAAAATGGGCCTTTGCATTGAAAATATCGCATTCATACCCACATATGATCTTTTACTCAATGCATCAGCTACTACGTTTGCTTTTACAAGATGGTATTGAATGGTATGATCATAATCTTTCAACAGCTCAAGCCATCATCTTTGCCACATGTTGAGTTCCTTTTGAGTGAAGAAATATTTGAGGCTTTTATGATCTGTATAAATCTCTACCTTCTCTCCATACAGGTAATGCCTCCAAATCTTAAGGGCAAAAAACAACAGCTGCCAACTCTAGATCATGAGTAGAATAATTTCTCTCATATTCTTTGAGTTGTCGTGAGGCATAGCCTATGACTTTCTTATGTTGCATGATAACACATCCTAAACCTTTGCCTGAAGCATCATTGTAGATGACAAATTCCTCCGAACCAGATGGTATTGTCAGAACAGGTGCTAAAATGAGTCTCCTCTTGAGTTCTTGAAAACTCTTCTCACATTCTTCGCTCCAATCGAATTTTGTATCTTTTCGAGTCAGCTGAGTTAATGGAGTAGCGATTCGAGAAAACCCTTATACGAATCTCCGATAATAACCAGCTAAGTCGAGAAAGCTACATACTTCGGTCACTGACTTGGGTTGCTCCCAGCTTTGAATTTTGTCAATCTTTGCCGGGTCAACAGATATTCCATGATTTGATATCACGTGTTCAAGGAATGCTACTTCCTCAAGACAAAACTCACACTTCTTCAACATGGCATAAAGCTTGTTTTCACGAAGCTTTTGGAGTATCAACCTCAAGTGTTGCTCATGATCTTCACGACTTTTGGAATATATCAGGATGCCATCAATAAAGACGACTACAAAATGATCTAAATATTCCTTGAATACTCGGTTCATCATATCCATGAAGGCAGCAAGAGCATTAGTCAATCCAAAAGACATGATTAGGAATTCATAATGCCCATACCGAGTTCTGAAAGCAGTCTTTGGGATGTCATCGGTTTTAATCGTTAATTGATGATATCCGGAATGAATATCGATCTTTGAAAAGAATTTGGCACCTTGCAAATGGTCAAACAGGTCATCAATGCTTGGCAACGGGTACCTATTTTTGATGGTGACATGATTCAACTCCCGATAATCAATACAAAGTCGTATACTTCCATCTTTCTTCTTTACAAAGAGAACAGGAGCACCCCAAGGAGATGTACTAGGACGAATGAAACTGATGTCTAACAATTCCTGCAGTTGAGTCTTTAACTCCTGAAGTTCAATAGGAGCCATTCGATACGGGGCTTTGGAAATGGGTTTTGTACCGGGTTCAAGGTCGGTACAAAATTTAATTTCACGCTCTAGGGGTAGGCCAAGAAGTTCTTAAGGGAATACGTAAGGAAATTTATTAACAATGGAAATATCATTCAAATCTGATGTATTTTTGTTTAAATCTGTGACATGGGCTAAGAAAGCTTGACATCCATTTTTCAATAAACGAATAGCTTTATGACTTGAGATGACAGTAATTGACTTTAATGGTTTGGTTGCTTGAATTCGAATAATAGGTTGGTTAGGAATATGAAAGCTAACAACCTTATAAAAATAATCAATATTAGCATGATGAGTAGTCAACCAATCAATTCCTAAAATCACATCGAATGCAAGTATTTTTAAAGAAATAAGATCGACAGGTAACGTGCGGTTACTGATTTGAACCAAACAAGACTTATAAATAGTTGATGTTATGAAGGTTTCTCCCAACAGAGTTTCAAAAGATAAGTCAAAGTCTAATTTCTCCAGAGTCAAATTTAAACGTTGAGCGCAAGTAGGAGAAATAAAAGAATCAGTAGAACCGGAATCAAATAAGGTATAAGCTTCGCAAGAGTTTATGATTAGCTTACCCGTGATCACCTCGTTCGGATTCCTTGCTTTTTGGGAGGTTACGACAAACGCTCTCCCTTGAACTACCAGTTTTATCTTGTCTGGGATGGCCTTTGATGCCTCCATCCCAGCTGGACTTGACTTTGGTGCACGACAAAATCAGGCTAGGTGACCTTCTATTCCACAGTTGTAACATTCTTTGGATTGGTGCGTACAGTTTGGACTGATGTGTCCCTCTCCTCCGCATTTGTAACATACGACTGGTGGTCGTTCTCCTTCCTTAACAACAGGTGCTAGTGCTGACGTCTTTCCATCATTATTGAATCTCCTATTCTTGAAATTTCCACTTTTATTATCTTGGCCATGATTACCTCCACAGTGGTTACCATTTCTTGCATGTTGATTCACTCCATGTTTGTTGTCAGTACTTCTATGATTGTTACCACTGGTATTATCGACTTGCTGGCTACTCTCTCTTGGTTGGGTTGACTCATTATCGCGCTCCAATATCTGAGCCCTATTTACAACATCTGAATACAAAACACATTTTATGAGAAATGAGGTATTGACGTATTTTGGGTCTCAAACCTTGTAGAAACATTCGCGTCATTCTCTCCTCATTATCAACCAAATGGGATGCGAACCGGGACAAATCAGCAAACATCGCCTCGTACTGCGACACAGTTATATTGTTTTGCTCCAACTTGATAAACTCCACCTCCTTCACGTGACGAATACTTTCGGGAAAGTACTTGTCATTGAACAGCTCTTCGAACTTCTCCTAAGACATCTTGAGTGTGGCAGGCTGGGTACGCTTTACTGATTCCCACCAGTAATCTGCTTCTCCTCTCAACATGAAGGTGGCAAAGGGAACCTTTTGATCCTCGGAGTATCTCAGGACATCAAATATCTTGGTGACCTGCTTTATCCACGTCTCTGCCTTAAGTGGTTTTGGCTCTCCCCAAAACTCCGATGGTCCCAGCTCCTTGAATTGTTTAGCTCCTTGATGTTGCATGAATTGCATAAAGCTTCTGAACATCCCATCATTCATCATTTGATCGGTGTTGTTGTTTACCTGAGGATTATTGTCTTCCTATTGGACATTATCCTGGGTATTGATCGTTGGTGACTCAACGGTCTCATGTGCATCATTGCTTATCTCGTCATTTTCAGATGCCATTTTCAAACACTGCCACAAAATAAGGGTTAATTGACATGCCATATATTATCCCTATACTCTGACCGACTAATTAAATACCAAATAAATTTAGATAGGTCATACTAGCGAAGGAATTCCCCGTCTCAGCCAGGGATCATATCCCTAAGCTTTGATACCAACTGTGACGCTTCCAAAATAGGTATATGTCACCCATCTTGGGTCGCCAAATACATGGTACAAAATACAAATAAAAACTTAATTATACAACACGAGCTGAGAGTTTTTACACGAATATTATCATCTAGACAATATCCAAACTCAAATAGAGTCCTCGTTACATTTATTGGCACAATATTTTATAGAATAGTGAGGACTACTATAACACCATCTCGGGCCATCACTCCGTTCCCCGACTAGTTCCGGTTACGTTCTCATATCCTGAAGAGAACAATGGAAGTAAATGGGTGAGCTCAATTAGCCCAGTAAGAAATATTATGACTAAGATAATGCAGAATACGTTATCATTAGCCTTCAACAATGTTAAACTGATAGAATATAATAGACAAAAAGTTTAACTCCAGCGGAACAAGAAATCCATTAGAAGAGTCAAGTAGAGAATGATATCTACTATCTTCTATGATTTAAAAAGTTTATCATTAACTTTATTCTTTGGGACTCGACAATAAATAGATCACATCATCGAATCATCCCTGCACTATGGGCCAAGGATATTCATTAATATCACGTCCACAAATTATTCTTGCACTACGGGCCAAGAATTATTCGTGTAATCATCAATGGTCATGACTATATCGAATTATCCCTAGTCATAATCATACCAATCAACAGTCCATCTATGCATGTAAGCCAAAGATGACTTTCATCACAATATAAGCATGAAGAAGATGACAATGATATAAGAATTCAATTAAAAGAAAGAAAAGGATAAAATTTTAAAGATTTATAATTTAATTTATCCAGAATTAAATGTCCAAATTTTCAATATGATACTGCTTTGTGGAGTTAAATTCAAGAATAATATCCATGTATAAAAAATAATTTGGAGAGAAAAGAAATAAATTTTTTGATGAATAATACCCCGTGAATAGTACCCTATGAATAGTACTTTAAGAATAGTTCCCCGTGAATAGTACCCCAACATGAAAAGTGCCCCAAATACCCGAGTGAACAATATTTGAGTGAATAGTAATCTGGTGAACAGTAACTCATGAATAGTAACTAGTAAATAGTACCCCGGCATGAAAAGTACCCCGAATACCCGAGTTAATAATATTATAGTGAATAGTAACCCGTAAATAGTACTTCGGGTGAAAATATTGATATTTAATAAGAAAGTTCATATCAATATTCCAATAAAATGATACTGGATGAAGCGCAAAACTCACGGATATTCCACTAATTTCAAGGATTATAGAAGCAATACTTACCATAGTAAGTTTAGATTTAAGAATATGAAAAGAATTAACATACTGGCTATGAATGGATTTTCACCATAATACGATGACGTAATCTGCGTGGGCAAAGTTATTCATATACTAAAGAATGAATACTAAAAATAGTATTCCTTATGAATACGAAAGAAATAATACCCCTTACCTTAGTAGAAAGTTGGATACTGCAAAAGTGAAGTAGCATAATACTCTTCTTCTTGCTCTCTATAGTTTCTCTCTCTATAGTGTCTCTTGTGAATCTCAGTGAATTGGTGAGTGTAGAAACTCAAAATTTTCTTTTCCTGTTACTAACTGTGCAGGAGGTCAAAAGCGACTTTTTCATACTCCAGAGATAACCTTGGAGGACCACAACATCAATTCAAACCTCAGAGATAACCCTGAGGATATTCGAAGTCAACAGCATGACCATCTCAGAGATAACCCTGGGAAAAACCTGCTACAACTGTGCGAAACCGGAGATAACCCCGGGAGGGGAAAATGGTCATTTTGCCAACTCAACTTCACTTCAAATCAAGTACACTCATGTTAACTCAAATTGATTCAAAATTAGTCCCATAAGACTCATATCTTAACTTTGGAGCGAAAACTATGCGAAATAGCTCACCGGATTGCCTATTCTATTTCTGTCATGAACCCATCTTCTTGGAATCAAAAAGGGCAAATCCCATGTCATTGCGTAATTCTCGATAAATGCAATCTGAAGATGGTCTTTTACACCTCGTTCCGATGCTCAGATTGAAGTTCTGTAAGTTCGAGCGGACATTACATTGCACGAGTGCACGTACTTCAAGACGATGGGATCCGCGGAACCCCAGGCAGTTTGGGCAGCCGTAGGTATAACAGAGGCTGCCGCAGGTACACCTGTGGCAATCAGTTCTATAAATATAGGGCTTGGGGTAGCCATTTTGGGAGAGAAAATAGCGAGGAAGCCCTGTCCAATTGGCTTTGTACACCCCATAAACTGAGTGCTGTCTTATTTCAAACACTTTTGAGCTAATATTTTGTCATATTTTTACCGGCGGGAGCCGAGTATTCATCCATCTAGAGTCATAGAAGTCTACATTGGTAGCCCACTATAAGCCTTCTCCCATTCTATAAAGCCTTCTTCTCATATTAGCACACACTGTTATACACATTGAGAATCATGTTGCATGCGTTTGCCCGGACTTCGGTCCGTGGTTTTCATTTTTGTCTGTATATATGTACTTATATATGTATATATTTCATATATGGACTAACATTATCGAGTTATGCC
This sequence comes from Panax quinquefolius, assembly GCA_020205615.1. Classification (NCBI taxonomy): domain Eukaryota; kingdom Viridiplantae; phylum Streptophyta; class Magnoliopsida; order Apiales; family Araliaceae; genus Panax; species Panax quinquefolius. Next base: position 94,332,221 of record CM035155.1, read on the forward strand.
TCGATTGAGCCTAGACTTCGGTCTGGAGCGTTTATTGCTTTTATATATATATATTATATATATAATTGTTGTCGGACATGTCCGATGAGCTGAATTTTACATCCAATTGCATTTACTACTATATATATATATATATATATATATATATATATATATATATATATATATATATATATTATATATATAATTGTTGTCGGACATATCCGATGAGCACGGATTCACATCCTGCGTTTATTTGCTTTTATATATATATATATATATATATATATATATTTATATATATATATATTTACATTTACGTGGCACAGAGTTTACTTACTTGGCCTTTTATAGCTTTTATTTACATTTACATTTCACCTTTTTGGTTTACTTACGTGGCGATTGATCGCTTTTACTGACTTTATTTACATTTCGTCCCACACAGGTTTACTTACGTGGTGGTTTATCATATCCATATATATATATATATATATTATATTTTTATATATTTACATTTCGATCCCCATGGAGTTGCTTCTGTGGTGGTTGATCATGTCTATATATATATATTTATTCTGACTTTTATATATATAATCTGCTTACGCTTTTCCATATAAATTGCGGTATCATGTGAGCCTAGGAATCATGTGATCACAGGTTCAGTTTACTTAATCTAGATTCGGTTCCCATGATGGACATTTTTCAGCTGTAAGCAGCATGTACATTATTTTACAGTGTCTGAATTTCCTTGGATGGCTGTCATGCCCATGAGGAGCTCGACATTGCTGTATATTATTTTCTCGAGAATGCTTCGCATCTCAAAAATAAAAGCAAACAAGCCGAACATTTAATAATAAAATGGAAGTATTAAAATGTCTCAATTCCTATTGAGCACAAGGTTTGAAAAACGTCTTTTATAAAACGTCATTGCTATATCTTGGTTAAAACTGAATTTTTCCATAAAATTCAAACCTTGTGTATATAGGTCCGAACGAGGCCTCACACTACTTTCAAATAACTGCACATTGATCCACACACACACACACACGAAACACACACATTCATATAACAATTTCTTTGAAAAGTGGCGGTCACCGTGGTAACACAGATGTCGGGGGGTGCCTAACACCTTCCCTCCGCATAATCAAGCTCCCGGACCCAAAATGAATCTCGGTTTCACAGACCCATCTAGCAGTGTCAAAACACTGGGTCCATGTGCAAACCTTTTCGGTTGCGTTGGTACAACCAGTTAAATACACCAACTGGTGACTCTTAAAGTCAAATCGTCGACATTATACACGTTGAACCTTTTTCACTTGTTTTTTCAAACAAATCTCACATTAACATGAGAACACCAAAGAATAAGTAACGAAAAGGGACACTCAAAAATCCCGACGTCGATAGGTGGCGACTCTGCTAGGGACTCTAGTAAGAGGGCTTAAGCCGCTATTACAAGCTTATCAAAATTGTTATATGCTTATGTGTGAATGTTGCATTTACGTTTCTGATGAATGTGTACGAATGCATGTTAATTACTTCACTTCTAAATATCTATCTGTGATATTAGTGCTTTGAACATGTCATCATTTTGTATAAACAGTGAGACACGTTGTATGTGAATGTATATTGTGTGGTCCCTCCACCAGGAGGCTATCCTGTCGGTGTTTAATTACTGGACTCGTGGGAAGAATAATTCCCCAGGGCTCAGGAAAGGCACCACTCAGATTCGCTCCAGTTGAACGACCGGATTAACTTCCCGTCAAGTAGATTGCGATGATCTGGTAACCTTCATGCCAAAAAGCCGTGAGAGTAGCCTAAGATAGGTCAGTCTCTGATAAACCAAACGCGAAAGGAAGTCTCTTCATACTTTCCCATTTAAATTACTTATAAATTCAATTACTTGTCAATCTCAATGTAAAGGAAAATATGAAGAATATGTGTAAATGCATAACAAGGCTTTACATGCTATTAAATGACACCCATTTTGCAGGATAATATTCCTAAAATGGACACGTTATGATAGCATGTAAAATTTTTATTCATTTCCCTAAGACTAAACTACATAAGTTTTGTAGGGAAGCAATTGATCCCGTTTACCGTTCAAAGACCAAAAAGGCATTAAGGCCACAATCAGATATGGATAAAAGTGCCCAACCTGATCCAACTTCTATCTCTCGCGAAGAGTTCGAAAAATTTAGCTATCAACTGACAGAGTTGGCTGTTATGCTCAAAGAACTACACCAATTTATTCAAGGTCCACAAATACCCATCCACACAGAATCCTCTACACATGGAGGAATCTAGGGCCAAACAATGCCTACTAAGCCAGAGTTATCCACACCAGGAGGTAATCAGGGTATTGGCAAAAAGATGGAAACCCAGATATCTGAACCTCATTCCAATAAAGAAATCACAAATCTCAGGGATGATCGAGAAACTGGGGATATAAGAAAGAAAGTCCAATAAATGGAGGAGACCATCCGGTCAATCAAAGGGACTGGAAATTATGGGAGTGTCACCTATTTAAATCTTTGCATATTCCCAGGGGTGCGCTATCCTGCCAAATTCAAAGTCCCAGAGTTTGAAAAGTACAATGGGGAAGGCGATCCATTTACGCACCTGAAAGTGTACATTAGCGAACTGGGATCTTATGCTGAAGATGAAAGCCTCAAAATGCAACTTTTCTAAAAGAGTCTCACCGGAGAGGCTAAAGCCTGGTATGCCCAACTTGACAATGCCAAAATCCACAACTGGGAAGAATTGGCCCACGCCTTTCTAAATCAGTATAGTTTTCAGTCACAAATGGCACCTGATCGATACCAAGTGACTAAAGTAAAAAAGCAAAGTACTGAATCTTTCCGAGAATATGCCCAAAGGTGGAGACATCTAGCAGCGCAAGTCATTCCATCAATGGTAGAAGCTGAGATGGTGATGACGTTTATTGATATCCAAGAGGCTCCGTACTACGAAAGGATCCTAGCAGGCATAGGAAAGCCATTTTCGGAAATGATCAAACACGGTGAAATGGCAGAGATGGGCCTTAAAACAAGCAAGATTAAAGACTTCACTGCCTTAGAAGCAGTCGCCAAACATATACAGACGGGCCAGTATGCGAGCGATCCTAAAGGTTTACCCGATAAAGGCAATTAAGATGTAACCTTTGTTGTACAGGGCAAGTTAAGAGACCAACCTACAGTCCCCCCATTACGAAAACACAAGACAATCTGCCATCTCAACAATAGGCTGCGTTCAACCAATACCCAGATAGGAAAAGAAAATTTGAAAGAACGGAAAATCGGTGTTCACTCCACTAGGCGATTCCCTTGAACATGTCTTGGCGATATTAATGGATCACAAGAAAATTACCGAACTGGCTCCACCTCTAGAACCAAGGAGCAAAAGATATAATCCAAGCCAAAGATGTGCTTACCACTCAGGGTCTCCAGGACATGATACAGAAGATTGTTGGTCCTTAAAGCATAAAATTCAAAATCTGATCGAAAGTGGCAGTATTGTGGTTCAGCAACCTGATCAACAGAATGCCAACACCAACCTTCCGTTGCAGCATGATACGGGGGAAGTAAACATGATCGGGTCAGGAAGCGCTGAAATGTATCCAATTCATAAGTGCATATGAAGGATAGAGGACTACCCCCAAAGGCATAAAACAAATGTCCTAAAGTGGGAAAACTCGGAGGAAGGTATCATAGTAATGCAAATATTAGAGACGATCCAGAACCAAGTAAATCTGCTAGCTAAGCTGATAATGCGCTAACATCAGGATATGAGGAATTTCTTCACTCAACTATCAAAAGGCCAAGAAAAGGGGGATGATAAAATTGCTAGCAGACCTCGCCAACGAAAAAATCACTTGGGGGAAGGCGAACTCTCAAAGAAGAAAAATCAAACAACCTCCACAAGAGTCCGAAAATTCACCCTCTAAGCAAATCCAATGAAGAAATGCTACACTTTTTTCGATGAGCGAAGGAAGGATTCTTCTTGAGTTCTTACCTCCTATAAATCCCAAGATAAAGAGCTATGATTCCACCAAGATATGTCTCTACCATTCTAACTCACTTGGACATACGATGAGAGGAATGTTGGGCTTTGCGACATAAAATCCGAGGATCTCATTGAAAATGGAGAGTTGGAGATAGAAATTCCATGACCAAAAAAAAAGCGAAAAGGCGATAAAAAGCTTAAGATGTCCACTTGAGACAAGCAGGCTCAAATGAGGTGAAGGCTATGGCGATAATCTGGCGAGAACACAAGATGGAGCGATCTAATGCGAGAAATGATAGAAGAGACAAGGGAATCCCCGAAGGAGGTTCCTCCTCCAACATCCAACATCCTGTGGTCCAAGGGTAACACCCACGTTCCTGATTTTATCACCTTGGATGATGCGGAGGAAATACTAATCCTTTCCAAAGAAGAAAAACCAAAAAAGGAAAGTTCCTTGCAAGAAATGCGACACCATTTCGAGGGAGATTTCATGGTCGAATCCTCTCAAGCCCAGGAAAAGCATGAGGGAACAGATAAAGGAAAAGGTAGTGAGGTTGTCGGGGAAACCCACCCATCAAAGAATCAAGAGTTCATACCTTTTTTGCGATGGGTCCAGCTTAAGAATCCTTAAGGAATGTGCTGAATAAGGAAGCGATCAAGTTATGGCCATAAGTGAAGACAGTCAAAACCAAGAGGTAACCTCTGTCGCTATCCTTGAAGGCGACACAACCACTGACAACTGGACTATCAGGCCTCAATTAGCCAAAAAGATGTAGATCCAGGGGATAAAGTTGCGAGTTCCAGAAGATGTTGGGACGGTATCACTTCCTTTGTAGTATGCTTTTTATTTTCCATGCATGTATAGAAAAAAGAAAAAAAAAAAAAAAAAAAAAAAAAAAAAAAAAAAAAAAAAAAAAAAAAAAAAAAAAAAAGAAAAAGAAAAAGAAATCAAAAAATCAAAAAAATCAAAAATTAAGTCTTTCAGCTCATCAAGCCTGAACTACGAAAGACCTGATCTCCCCTCTTCAATGGGAGTACGTAGGTAGCCATTTATGGTGCGGTCAAACCAAACAAAAACCCAAAAAAAACCCAAACCAAACACTTCTCAAATAAACACTTCTCAAACAAACGCTTCTCAACTAAAAACTTGGCAAACTGTTTATCTTATCAAGTAGGAACCACGCAGACCTGATCTCCCACACTCACGGGAATACGTAGGTAACCACTAGTGGTGAGGTCTTACCCTCAATAGAAACATCCAAATCCAAACGTCAATCTCAAGAACGACCCTCCAAGTCAGCGACCTATGTGGAGAAGACCCAACAACACTGCAATGTCATTCCATCAAATCTGGCACAAATCCCAGAAAGGAAGAAACAGCGATATGCTAAGACGACCAACAGCGAGGACCTTCAAAGATTCGACACCCTTAATCACAAGTCTTCATCAAATCAAAAGAAAATCAAGATCTATTGCAATAATAAGTCAGGAATAATGATTGAAGGCATCAAAACCTAGGTCCTATACTTGTTCACCATCTGGTATAGAGGAAAAAGTCTCTTGCGATCTCAGCATCTTATCAGCCCATCTGTCAAAGCGACTATCCTAGACAACAAGCAAGGCTGGGGCAATTTCAAAATCAACGACAACCCGATATTGCGACCCCTACAACAAGGCTTGGGAAATCTCAGAAACAACGACAGCTCAACACTGGGGCATTTATCAAACATCCTAAAGAGGAAAATGCCCTAGTCAACACCATCAGCATGGTCCATCATCATCAAAGCTTCCCTCACATCGGCTCAGTACCGATTTGGATATTATTCACTTGCGACTTCGTCAACATAGAGAGTTTTTTGTATGAATCCCCAACATCAGTATGCGAAAGGACTGGGGCATTTTTTGATTCCAGGAAACCGAAGGATTTTAAAGCGGGATCAAACCTCTCATCAAAAGAAGGAAAACTCATGAAAGAAAGCATGACAACATAAGCGTGCCCCTACAAAAGAAGGGGAAAATTCTCAAAAAGTTCTTAACTCAAGGCCAACGACAAAAGGTCTGGCGAATGAAATCTACACTGTCAAACAAGTTAATTTGCATCAAATCCTCATAAATTGTGACCTCTACACTGAAGTTCAAAATTTAATGGTGAAAAAAATAGATGACATCCTCCGGGGATATCGGCATTTATTCATCGATTCGATAGTTACAAATCAAATGTTCAAGGAAATGGGGCACAAACACCCAACGGCAAAAGGAAACTCCAAATCACCTCAAAAAGGGCGAGGAAAAAATTCTACTCCATACAAATTACAATCTGCATCAATAGATTATCACATCATGCATGATGTACAATCGCTACATCAACGTACATCTCTATCGAGCGTCACATCAGGCAGGGTCTGGTGAAGAAAACCTTTGAATCTTACTCCATCGAAGGTATCGGAAGATCCAATATTTTAAACCATTGCCATCAATTTAGTGCAACATCAAGACAGTCCAGCAATGAAAGCGTTGTATACTACCATTCGAGTGGGAACCAAAACAGTTGGGCGATGTCAACTACCAGCAGGGTAGGACCTGTTATCAAATTACCATCAGGGCAGACACCATTGTAAACTACCAGCATATGCATCGGAGACATCTCAAATTCTCTTCATCAAATAGGCATTAGTAACACCAACAAAAAGCCAAAACGTTGAAGTTAACACCAGCATAGGCATCAGCAATCCCCGGTAAAGGTAAAGCAATTTGCGAAAACATTTTAAACTTGCATTATAACATTCATTACATTGCGATATGCGAAATGCGATGTGCGAGTTACGAGTTCCGAAGTGTGATTGGCCAAAAGTGAAATGTGAAGTGCGAAATGCGATGTGCGATTTGCGAAATACGCTTTGCAAAAACATTTTTAACATTCTTCATCACATTCACTACATTGCAATCTGCATCATTAAAAATACATTTTCATGTTTCAAGTGTCTACTAATCTTTATCATGTCCATTCCATTGCATTGCATGAACATGATAAAGAGGGGCATCTGTAGACACTCGAAATTTTCTTTTCTTGTTACTAACTGTGCAGGAGGGCAAAAATGTCTTTTTCACACTCCAAAGATAACCCTGGAGGACCACAACATCAATTCCAACCTTAGAGATAACCCTAAGGATATTCAAAGTCAGCAGCATAACCATCCTCGAGAGATAACCACAGGAAAAACACTTCTGTTGTGTAAAACCGGAGATAACCCCAGGAGGGGCAAAATGGTAATTTTGCCAACTCAACTTCACTTCAAATCAAGTACACTCATGTCAACTCAAATTGATTCAAAATTAATCCCACAAGACTCATATCTTAACTTCGGAGCAAAAACTACGTGAAACAGCTCACCGGATTGCCTGACGGGAACCCGGGAGTGCTATTTTGGTCATGGACCCATATTCCTGGAATCAAAAAGGGTAAATCCCATGTCATTGCGTAACTCTAGACAAAAACAGTAGGAAGATGGTCTTGTACACCTCGTTCGGATGCTCGGATTGAAGTTCTGCAAGTTCGAAAGGGACATTACATTGCATGCAGTACACGTGCTTGAGACAGATGGGACCCACGGAACCCCGGAAGCAATTGGGCAGCGATGCGAGTGTAACAGAGAGCGCCATGGTACACCTGCAAACAATCGATTCTATAAATATGGGGCTTGGGCTAGCCATTTTGGGAGAGAAAATAGCGAGGAAGCCCTGTCCAATTTGATTTCTACATCCCATAAACTGAGTGCTGTCTTATTTCAAACATTTTTGAGCTTATATTTTATCATATTTTTACCAGCGGGAGCCGAGTATTCATCCATCTAGAGTCATAGAAGTCTACATTAGCATCCCACTGTAAGCCTTCTCACATTCTATAAAGCCTTCTTCTCATATTAGCACACACTGTTATACACATTGAGAATCATGTTACGTGTGTTTGCCCGGACTTCGGTCCGTGGTTTTCATTTCTATCTGTATATATATACTTATATATGTATATATTTCATATATGGACTAACATTATCAAGCTATGCCTCGATTGAGCCTAGACTTGATGCAGGCGTTTATTTTATTGCTTTTATATATATATATATATATATATATATATTGTTATTTGTTATGGACATATCCGATGAGCACGGATTTTACATCCGGCAGCATTTACTCGATTATATATATATATATATATATACTTATATATATAATTGTTATCGGACATATCAGATGAGCACAGATTTTACATCCAGACATTACTATATATATATTTATATATATATATATATATATATATGTTGTATATATATATATATTTACATTTCTGTCGGTGCCACAGTTTACTTATTATATATATTTATATATTTACTTTATTTACATTTTTTCTGCTTTATTTACGAGGTTTACTTACGTGGCGGTTGATCGCTTTTACTGACTTTATTTACATTTCGTCCCACAGGAGTTTACTTGGTGGTGGTGGTTGATCATATCCATATATATATATATATATATATTATACCGCTTTTATATATTTACATTTCCGATCCCCATGGAGTTGCTTCGTGGTGGTTGATCATGTCTATATATATATATTTACAGCTTTTATATATATAATTGCTTACTACTTTCCATACAAATTGCAGTATCATGTGAACCTAGGAATCATGTGATCACAGGTTCAGTTTATTTAATCTAGATTCGGTTCCCTTGATGGACATTTTTCAAATTGTAAGTGACTTTTGTACATTATTTTACAGTGTTTGAATTTCCTTGGATGGTTTGTCGTGCCCATGAGGAGATTCGGCACTCTTTGTATATTATTTTCTCGAGAATGCTTCAGCATCTCGAAAATAAAAAGCAAACAATAGAACATTTAATAATAAAATGGAAGTATGAAAATGTCTCAATTCCTATTGAGCACAGGGTTTGAAAAACCTCTTTTATAAAATGTCATTACTATATCTTGGTTAAAACTGAATTTTTCTATAAAATTCAAACCTTGTGTATATAGGTGTGAACGAGGCCTCGCACTACTTTCAAATAACTGCACATTGATCCACACACACACAAAACACACACATTCATACAATAATTTCTTTGAAAATTCGCAGTCACCGTGGTAACACGGATGTCGGGGGGTGCCTAACACCTTCCCTCTGCATAATCATGCCCCCGGACCCAAAATGAATCTCGGTTTCTCATACCCGTCTAACAGTGTCAAAACACTGGGTCAATGTGCAAACCTTTTCGGTTGCGTTGGTGCAACCAGTTAAATACAACCAATGGCGACTCTTAAAGTCAAATAAATCGACATTATACATGTCGGACCTTTTTTCACTTGTTTTTTCAAACAAATCTCACATTAACTCAGAACACCAAAGAACAACACCGAAAGGACACTCAAAAATCAACGTCGACGGTGAGAATGAAAAAGAATTAATCTTTTATTTATAGGAGAATGGATGATTTACTATTTAAACCACCATCAATGGTCCAGATTGATTTACTATTAAAACCCCCATCAATGGTCCAGATTGATTTACTATTAAAACCACTACCAATGATCCAGATTGATTTAACTTATTACCCTTTAGTACCCCTAAAGTTTTCCAAGTTTGCATTATTCCCCTCTAACTTTTGTAATTCACTTATCTTTAATAAACACATTCTTAATACTTCAACAATTATTCATCATTAATATTATAACTCACAATATTTAACAACCATATTGTTTCCATGAAAGAGGGGGCTTTCCAATAAGGATTTCTCCCTATTGGCGTCCAATTAGGTGACCAAACCTCTCCTCGACAGAACTTTCTAGACATTGTCAATATTGCAAATAATAATATAAATAACTTTGTTGTCTCAATTAATGATTTAATAATATATAATATTATCCAGATCATAATGTGACAATAATTAAATCAAATAACGTGAGATATTATGCAACAATTACTGTAGCAATAATTGAGTATAACTGAGTGACTTCTCACGTAAGCATCAATAATCAATACCGTGTGTTATTATGCAACCACGAGTATTACTATACTTTTACCACTGGGTAGTTCAACAGTTTAACGGTAAAACTTCTGCCGTTATTTTTATAAAAAGATATTTCTGTCATTTTCTAACTACGACAATACTTCTGTTGTGGGGTCCACCAATGATTGTGTCATCGTACGAAAATTCCCTGTTAAAACGAATATTCCCCGACCAATCGAATATTCACTGACACAAAGAATATTTTATATCAACTTGCTTACTTTGCAAAATTTTCCAAATATTATCCACAACTATAACATTATATCATATCCACACCATAATATTCAAAAATATATTTCAAGAAAAATTATTCTTTATTCAAAAAAGTTGGAGTCTTACATGATGAGTTATACTTTGACATATCCCTTAAGACTTGTGGCACCCCCAAATTCGGGTACTTTATTTTCACTAGATTTGGTGTTCACTTGATAAAAACAATTATGTCTAACTACCTAAACATAACAAAATTTAATAATAAACCTTCCCGTTAAAGGATTGCATCAATAAGTTCAATAAAATCTCCCAGGTAATCTAACCTTTAAATACAAACATCAATACTTGCTTATCTTCCCTTTCCCTTTACTGGTTGTAGGCTCATCGACCTTCTCAACTTTAGCTATAATATTTATATAAGCAAGAGTGAGCAAACAATGCTCACTTGAAATAACAATGAATAACATCATATCAACTGCCAAATGATTAAGCTCAATAGAAATGAATAACGTACTTCATCAATAATAATCAGGAAAAGAATTTGAAATATATAACTGAGGGTCAAAAGACCACGAACTATGTCCATAGCTATAAGTATTCTTTCAACTTAAACTTTAACAATCATAAGACTATAGGGACTCCTCGTACTTAGGGGGATCAGCCCTTCGTACAATGTATTTTGCACAAACATTTCAACGCTATGCGTAAATTATCCCATGTAATAGGGTTGTTCATCTCAAAATTTAGAATACAAGTCCGCACCAAAGTAAGTTTGGTTTGGATAAGGTTCAAGGTAATTTAGAGTTTAACGAACATTAACTAAGGATTAGTTGAATAAAATGTAGTAACAAGACGTGATGTAATAAGTCATAAATGAATCAACATTACATAGTAAGGTCATGCTTTAGGAATGAACTAAAAGCATAAGCATTGAATAACATAACATACCTTGCTTGAACAATATTAAGCTAAGGTTAAAATCTTATTTAGAATTAAGTATTGAGCATGCATAACAAATAGTAAATTGAATGATAAAACTTGTTCAACATTAGTGTATCAAAATTTAGAAACTTGCATGCTAAATAACAAGTTAAAGATTAGAAAAAAACTTGCTCAATATCAAGAGGTAAGGTTTAGGAGCTTGCACAATATAAGTAGAGTTAAGAAACTTCCACAAAGAAAGTTTAGGGTTAGAAAACTTGCCTTACGTGTAAGCTAAACCGTAATAATTTGATTCACAATATCCTATACACATATCATCATGACAAAATTAGTCACTACAAATACTCTCTATATAAATAAGTATATATTTCATGTATGGTTTGATTTTTAACCACATAGTTAAGCTACATTAGTAATCAAAACTCATGAAGTGTTAATAATATGCTCATTCTTAGTACTATGATACAACAATTAATAAAAGTCACATTCTAACAGTCATAATACTGCACTGTATCAACAATTACAGACTTTGTGTAAAAGAAAATAATTTTCAATATTCTACTAACCGTGGCTACTGCAACACAAAGATTACCTTTGGTTGGTTGCCGGCGTGGCGCGGTCTTTGGCAACGCATCATGACGCTAAGGCTTTGTGCTGTGGCGACGAATTACATGTTGATCACGAAGAACAAAAACAAAGCTAATTTTGATTGTTTAATAACTTCTAGCACCTAAATTAACACGTATAACGTACATAAATTACACATAAATGTTACTCGTCATATATCTACCGATTTCAAAACAACTAAACCACAATCTCAGAAAAATTAAATCCTTGAATGCCATGTTTTAAACCAAAACTCCATTTTTGACATTGTTTGACAAAATTAACACTGTAACCATAATTATACACCAAATTAATTCATTCAAACTATGTTATCTTCATTTCTTAGCATAGTAACATACTAAAGGTTCAATTTATCTATTATTTCACTATCTAATATAAATTTTGGTACTCCTACAAGCCATGTTCATACATATATTCACTGTAAAACCATTTTCTTTCTTTTTGAACATAGATTAGCATACAATCACACACACACACACACACAGATATATATATATATATATATATATATATATATATATATAGCTAGTTATAACATTACAATTACATTTACACATAATATATTAACAAATCCTAAAAATTTGGATTACAGACAATTTTGTAAAGAACTTTATACTACAGTGAAACTCAAGAACACAAAAACTTTAGAAATTATGCCTTAAAACATATATACGTACATATATATATATATATAATATTAAGGTTATGTAAAATACATTCTCTTGCTTGCTCAATCCTTGTTATAAGACAAAGTGCTTGCTTGAAATTCAAAGAACCTTTCTCTCCTCTCAAACTCTCTCTAGTCTCTCAAATTCTCTGTAACCTTTTCTGACAACTTCTCTTTTCTCTCCATACGCTTAAGTCAAATGTTATTTTACGTAAAATAAAATACAACTCCACGCACACTGTAAGACCCCAGCTTTTATAAATAAAGATGAATTTTTATAAAAATTATTTTTGAATATTATGGAATAAATTTGATATAATGTTATAGTTGTGGGTAATATTTATAAATTTTGCAAAGTAAGCAAGTTGTTATAAAATATTCGTTTGGTCGGGGAATATTCTTTTTGTCGGGGAATATTCGTACGACGGCTCAATCATTAGTGGACCCCACAACGGAAGTATTGTCGTAGTTAGAAAATGACAAAATTATTTTTCTATAAAAAATAACGGCAGAGGTGTTACCGTCAAAACTGTTGAACTACCCTAAGAGTAAAGTAGTACGATGTCTGGCGTAGTTGTATAGTAGCACACGATATTGATTATTGATGCTTACGTGAGAAGTCACTCACTATGCTCAATTATTGCTACAATTAATTGCTGCATCATATCTCTTATATTATTGATTCAATTATTGTCACAGTATCATCTCAGTATAATATGTTATAGTATTAAATTATTAATTGAGACGACAAGTTATAAATGATTAATAATTGTTGAAAGATTAAATATATGTTGATTAAAAATAAAATGATTTGTGGTAATATTTATTCAATCCTTGATGTATATAAAGAGTCCATTATGAGACGTTTGTGGTAAGTTTGATTATTTTATGGGGGCCCATATGTCATCATCTAAGAGTCCCTTCAATCGATAGTAATTACCTTTGTGAATAGTAATTACCTTTGTGAATAGTAATTACCTTCAATCGATAGTATTTACATTCGTCAATAGTAATTACCTTTGTGAATAGTAATTACCTTTGTGAATAGTATTTACCTTCGTCAATAGTAATTACCTTCTTCAATAGTATTTACCTTCGTCAATAGTAATTACCTTCATCAATAGTAATTACCCCTTTCCAAATAGTAGTTGTCCCTTCAATATTACCAAGAGTTAACTGCCTCTTCGGTGTTCCAAGGGTTAATTACCCCTTCGCAAATAGTAGTTGTCTCTTCAATATTACCAAGAGTCATTTTGACCCTTCGTTAAGACCAAGAGCCACCCTCAGTTTTTTTATAAATAGAAAGCTCATTCCTTCATTATTTCTTACGAATTCACTGAAACTATAGAGAGAGAAACTATAGAGAGAAAGAAGAAAAGTATTTTGCTACTTCACTTTTCCAATATTTAGCTCTTCTAAGGTAGGGAATATTATTTGTTGTACTTGTAAGGGGTGTTATTTTTTTTATTCATGAAGAGAACTTCTGTTATTCCATTCTTTATTATTCTGTTGGAATAACCTGTAAAAGTGGCATACCCTATACATGACCTGTATATGCGGAATACCCTATACTTGATGAAATCTTTATATTATTCCATTCTTATTTATTATGTTGGAATAACCTGTATATGTGGAATCCCCTATACTTGGTGACATTCTTCTATTATTTTATTATTCCGCTGGAACATCCTCGTTCAGGCTTTACGCCTTTACACAGTTCCGACTTTATTATTCTCACATCATTATTATTCTATTGGAATATCACATGCGTGTGTTTTACACCGCACACTGTTCCGCTTTTTATTATTCTCAGATTTATTATTCTCGTTGAATAACTTTTATCATCTTAATACCGCATGTATAGTAATTTCTTTTGTTATTCCATTCTTTATTATACCCAAATTGGTTAAAACTTTGACTTCTATACTCCATGAAATTAGTAGAATATCTTTGATATTTGCGTTTCATCCAGTATCTTTTCATGGAAATATTCTTCTGATCATTCTTGAATTTTACTCTACAAAATAGTATCTTGTTGACAATTTGGACGTTAATAATTCCTAGATAAATTAATTCTTGAACTTGTTTTATTGAATTCTTATATCATTGTCATCATCCTCATGTTTATATTATGTTGAAAGTTATCTTTGGCTTACGTGCATAGATGAACTTAGTATGATTATGACCAGGGTTCATTCGGTATAATCATGACTTGATATAAATGATGTGACAAAAGTCCTCGATGGGCTTTGTAATGTAGTGATGGATAGTTTTTGTATATGATTATGACCAGGGGTGATTCGGTATAGTCATGACCATTGATAATTTGATGAAAATCCTTGACCGTGGTACAGGGATTATTATATATTGTGGTTTATTCATTAAACTGAGTCTTTGTGATAAAAATTGATGAAAACCTTTTAAAACCTAAAAGATAGTAGACTTTATTTTCTACTTTACTCTTTTAATGGATTACATATTCCGCTGTAGTTAAACTGGTTGTCTATTGTATTTTATCAGTTTAACATTGTTGAAGACTAATGATAATTTATTCTGCATTATCTTAGTCATAATATTTCTTACTGGGCTAGTTGAGCTCACCCTTTCTTTCACTTTATTCTCTTCGTGAAATGAGAATATAAATTTGGGACGAATGGGAATGGAGTAATGGTCTAGAGGATAGCATTAGTAGTCCTCACTATTCTCGTGAAATAATTAGTGATAATAATTGTAATGAGGACTCCTTTTGAGTTTGTATAATATCTAGTAGACAATATTTGTATTCAAACTCACAGTTTATGTCGTATTGTACACGACAGTTATATTAGTAAGTTGTATTTAAATTTTGTACCATATAAGTGGCGACCCAAGATGGGTGACGTATACCTAATTTTGGGGGCGTCACAGTTGGTATCAAATCTTAGGGATATGATCCCTGGCTAAGATGCGAGATAAGAACTATGAGGGGAGAGACGGGGAATTCCTTCGCTAGTATGACCTACCTAAGTTTATTTGTTATTTAATTGGTCGGTCAGAGTATAGGGATAATATTTGATATATTAATTAACCCTTTTGCTTCACAATTCCTTTTCGTGTAATAAGAGTATAGCTAGGTCAAGTGGGGAGTAACAGAAGGAATAGAAATCCATCATCATTTAGTAGTTATATTTGGTGAATCAACTAGGTGAGGCTTAACCCAACGTTGGAAGAGTGTTTTGCCACTATCATACAAGATGTCTAATGACATACAACCTCGTGTCATCATAAGACAAGGTTGTGCTCATCCACTTGCTGAGTATATTTACGAGCACTACCTATATGATCTTGGTGTTTGTTTGAAGTATAATTCTCAATTTGAGACAGTGGAGATAATGATAAGTCAAGAGAAGACTCACCATTGGGAAGAATATGATAGTAATCTTCTCATTTTTCTTTGGGGTCTATTGGGTAAACCAAGGATAATTCTGTGGACATATGATATCTATCATAACCTAGAAGCATGGCCTCCCATGTACGAAGGTTTCCTTGAGCACTTCCTAAAGATTCTAATTTCTAAAACAGTTTTTGACTATACATTTATGTAAGGTGTCATTGTGACGTGCTATCCAAAGTTGGGATGAAAGTCACATTTGGTATCAATGTAACGTACTATCCAAGTCTTGGATAAGAGTAGCAGTTTTGAATGATATTTCTATCATTAATAAATTTCTTGACGTATTCTTGAAGATTTCCTAGCCTACCCTAGAGCGTGAAATCGAATTTTGTATTGACCCCAAAGACAAAAACCCATTTCTTAAACCCTCAAATATTTCTTCAACTAAAAGGATCTCATTTTGAGGATTATGATGAAAGTCATAATAAAAGCATTGGACTAATGAAAATCATGGGTATATGAAGTATTAGTAAGTGTTATGATGAGTTATGTGGTTATTATGTGAAAACATGAAAGTTTCTTAGAAATCACAAAGGGTTGAAAAATCGATTTTGGTAAAAAGTAATATGAAATTCAATTGACCATATCTCCTATTATATTTTGAATTTTTGAGTGTGGTCAAGTCCTAGAGTTAGATCTATGAGTTTTGTAGCTTATCCAAGTGGAATCAACGAAAAGGTGTTTATAGATTTTCGTGGGATTTGAATTTAGCAAAAGAGTCCAAAGCTGCAAATTACAAAAATGCTACTCTTGCCTTGAAACTTTATAATGGGCTTTTTTTGCCACTAAATTTATGTAAAAATTTTTGGCCTTTTGGGACATGAAAATATATGTTATAAAGTACCTCCTGTCCAAAAATGAGCTCATTCTGACTTAAAATGATCAAGTTATTACCATTTCAATATTTAGGTTTTTTTGACGAAAAATGCTATAACTGGAGTTCTATAACTCCGATGACCTGAAATTTAAACGGGAGGCTCACATTAACATGTGTAAGGTCCTGCCAAGATTTGGGAATTTTTGGAGTTAAACTTGAGGTAGCTAATTTCTTAAGGAATTAATTAGAAATTAATTTTTGAAAAATAATAAATGAATTTTAAAAATTCCGAGAAAAATATATTTTTAGTATGGGACTATATTATGCTAAATCCCAGAAAAGAAATATTTTTGGGACTGATTTGGTATTTTTCATGAAAATAGTTTAGTTACGAACATATGAGTTAAATATGTTATGTGAAGTAACAAAGTTGAAAATAGGATTTTATGGCTAGAGAATCCTATATAGAGTATATGCATATTTTTTTGATGAGGGATTTGATAATTGGTGATGATATCTTATGAGTATGGCATTTTTGAATGAATAAATGCATTATATGGTAAAGCGTAAACAATTGAGATATATTGTTTATAAATTTAAGAAGTGATTAAAATATTGTTATAATATTAATGATATTAGATTATGAGATTATTAAGTGATTGATAACATGGGGATATTCTTGAATCCTGGATAAATTATATTATAAATGTTTAATATTTATCCTTTATCTCATTTGATTGATTCTTTATATCATTATCCTCATGCTTATATTGTGTTGAAAGTCATCTGTGGCTTACGTGAATAGATGGACTTGGTATGATTATGACCAGGGATTGTTCGCTATAATCATAACCATAATTGAAAACACGATTATCTTTGGCCGTAGTGCATGGATAATTTGTGGTCGTGATACTAATGAATACACGATTATCTTTGGCCGTAGTGCATGGATAATTTGTGGTCGTGATACTAATGAATACACGATTATCTTTGGCCGTAGTGCATGGATAATTTGTGTTCGTGATACTAATGAATACACGATTATCTTTGGCCGTAGTGCATGGATAATTTGTAGTCGTGATACTAATGAATACACGATTATCTTTGGCCATAGTGCATGGATAATTTGTGGTCGTGATACTAATGAATATCCTTGGCCTATAGTGCAGGGATGATTCGATGGTATGGATTAATTATTGAGCTGAGTCTCAGCAATGAAATATTAATTCATGGATGTGGTAAAAGTCATCTTTGGCCATAGTGCATTGATGGACTTGGTATGATTATGACCAGGGATTGTTCGGTATAATCATAATCGTAATTGAAAACACGATTATCTTTGGCCATAGTGCATGGATAATTCGTGGTCGTGATACTATTAAGCTGCGTCTCAGCATTATTGGTTTTATAGTTGTATATCTTTGGCCTGTAGTGCAAAGATGAATTGTTAATGAATATCTTTGGCCGGATTGCGAAGATGAATTTAATATTTTTAACGATAAAGGTATTCAAGGTATCCTCACCTCTTTATCATATCATGTACGCATTCCAAATTTAGAGGGCAAAAATTTCATAAGAAGGGAGGTTGTAAGACCCCAAATTTTATAAATAAAGATGAATTTTATAAAATTATTTTTGAATATTATGCAATAAATTTGATATAATGTTATAGTTTTGGGTAATATTTATAAATTTTACAAAGTAAGCAAGTTGTTATAAAATATTCGTTTGGTGGGAATATTCTTTTTTTTTGGGAATATTCGTAGACGACGGCTCAATCATTAGTGGACCCTATTAACGGAAGTATTGTCGTAGTTAGAAAAATCGACAAAATTAATTTTTCTATAAAAATAAACGGCAGAGGTGTTACCGCTAAAACCGTTGAACTACCCTAGTAGTAAAAGTACAATAATACGGCGTAGTTGTATAGTAGCACACGATATTGATTATTGATGCTTACGTGAGAAGTCACTCACCTATGCTTTCAATTATTGCTACATAATTCTTTGCATCATATCTCTTATATTATCGATTCAATTATTGTCACAAATCATCTCAGATAATATGTTATAGTATTAAATTATTAATTGAGACGACAAGTTATAAATGATTAATAATTGTTGAAAGATTAAATATGTGTTGATTAAAAATAAAATGATTTGTGGTAATATTTATTCAATCCTTGATGTATATAAAGAGTCCATTATGAGGCGTTTGTGGTAAGTTTGATTATTTTATGGGGGCCCATATGTCATCATCTAAGAGTCCTTTCACAATGGTAATTACCTTTGTGAATAGTAATTACCTTCGTCAATAGTATTTACCTTCGTCAATAGTAATTACCTTTGTGAATAGTAATTACCTTTGTGAATAGTATTTACCTTCGTCAATAGTAATTACCTTCTTCAATAGTAATTACCTTCGTCAATAGTAATTACCTTCGTCAATAGTAATTACCCCTTCGCAAATAGTAGTTGTCCCTTCAATATTACCAAGAGTTAACTGCCTCTTCGATGTTCCAAGGGTTAATTACCCCTTCGCAAATAGTAGTTGTCTCTTCAATATTACCAAGAGTCATTTTGACCCTTCGTTAAGACCAAGAGCCACCCTCAGTTTTTTTATAAATAGAAAGCTCATTCCTTCATTATTTCTTACGAATTCAATTGAAACTCTGAGAGAAAACTATAGAGAGAAAAAGAAAAGTATTTTGCTACTTCACTTTTCCAATATTCAACTCTTCTAAGGTAGGGAATATTATTTGTTGTACTCATAAGGGGTGTTATTTTTTTTATTCATGAAGAGAACTTACATTATTCCATTCTTTATTATTCTGCTGGAATAACTCGTAAAAGTGGCATACCCTATACACGACTTCAGATATGCGGAATACCTATACTTGATGAAATCCTTATATTATTCCATTCTTATTTATTCATTAGAATAACTTTGTATATCTGGAATCCCCTATACTTGGTGACATTCTTCTATTATTTTATTATTCCGTTGGAACATCCTCGTCTCATGCTTTACGCCGCACAGTTCCGCCTCTTTATTATTCTCGTTTTTATTATTCTATTGGAATATCCATTTTGTGTGTTTTACAATTTGACACGGTTCCGCTTTTTATTATTCTCAGTATTTATTATTCATTTGGAATAACTCGCATCATGGCAATACCGCATGCATGATGATTTCTTTTGTTATTCCATTCTTTATTATACCCAATTGGTTAAAACTTTGACTTATATACTCCATGAAATTAGTAGAATATCCTTGATATTTGCGTTTCATCCAAAGATATCTTTTCATGGAAATATTCTTCCGATCATTCTTGAATTTTACTCTACAAAACAAAGATTCTTGTTGACAATTTGACGTTAATAATTCATAGATAAATTAATTCTTGAACTTGTTTTATTGAATTCTTATATCATTGTCATCATCCTCATGTTTATATTATGTTGAAAGTTATCTTTGGCTTACGTGCATAGATGAACTTAGTATGATTATGATCGTGGTTCATTCGGTATAATCATGGCTTGATATAAATGATATGACAAAAGTCCTCGATGTGGCTGTAATGCGTTGATGGGCGCTTTTGGTATGATTATGACCGGGGGTGATTCGGTATAGTCATGACCATTTATAATTTGATGAAAATCCTCGATCGTGGGTGCAGGGATGATTAGATATTGTGGTTTATTCATTAAACCGAGTCTTAGTGGTAAAATTGATGAAAACCTTTTAAAACCTAAAAGATAGTAGACTTTATTTTCTACTTGACTCTTTTAATGGATTGCATATTTCATTAGCTTAAACCGGTTGTCTATTGTATTTTATCGCTTTAACATTGTTGAAGACTAATGATAATTTATTCTCGCATTATCTTAGTCATAATATTTCTTCTTGGGCTAGTTGAGCTCACCCTTTCTTTCACCGCTTCTCTTGAAAATGAGAATATAGGCCGGGACGAGTCTGGGAACGGAGTAATGGTCCATAGGATAGCATTAGTAGTCCTCACTATTCTCGTGAAATAGTGTGATAATAATTGTAATGAGGACTCCTTTTGAGTTTGTATAATATCTAGTAGACAATATTTGTATTCAAACTCACAGCTTTATGTCGTATTGTACACGACAGTTATATTAGTAAGTTGTATTTAAATTCTGTACCATATAAGTGGCGACCCAAGATGGGTGACGTTTACCTAATTTTGGGGGCGTCACACACACACACCCAAACATCTAAAACCGACGTTTTACTAATGACCCTATTAAATTATCAGTTACCAAAATTAATATATATTATTTATATTTTATGTATTTTATTTATTTTAATTAAAATTCAAAAGCCATAAGGCTTTGTTTGGAAAAACACTTTTAAAATTAAAGACTTAATATCTTTAAGAAGCCTTGTTTGGCAAAACTACATTAAACTCCTTTAATTTATTTTAATAACCCATTTATAGCATAGTTTATTGTCACACTTTTATTTCCAAATTAAATTAAAAATATTATAATAATTCATTTAATCCTTTATCAACTCTCTAATTTAATTATTAAATTAAATTAGAATATAATATCATAATAATTAATTTCCTTCACTCATTAATTATTTATTTAATAAATAAATAATCAAATCAAATCAAATTAAACAAATATTTATCCAACAATAGACACATTAATTAAATATTTATATAATTCAATAAATATTTGAAATTACAATTTAAAATTCTGGATTGTTACATCCTTCCTTCCTTACAAGGATTCTGTCCCCAAAATCATAACTCAAACAAATTATTCATCACATTCTTCCCTCCTTACAAAGATTCTTTTCCCAGAATCGAAGACACATATTAAACAAATAACTCAAGGTAATTATTTATCATTTCATCTTTGAGTTCCCACGTAGCCTTTTCAACATTGTGGTTTCTACATATCACCTTCACATAAGGTATCACCTTATTCCTAAGCACTTGTTCTTTCCTGTCAACTATCTAGATAGGAACCTCTTCATAAGATAAGTCTTTATCAAACTATAATGGTTCGTAATCGATCACATGCTTGTAATCAGGTTTATACGGTCGTAATACCGAAATATGAAAAATATTGTGAACATGTTCCAACTCTGGAGGTAGAGCTACCTCATAAGCCACCTCTCCTACTCTTCGCAGCACCTCAAAGGGTCCAATAAACCTCGGGCTTAGCTTTCCCTTTTTACCGAATTCAATTTTTCCCTTCCAATGAGAAACTTTTAAGAATACATAATTTCCTATGTCGAATTCACGATCTTTTCTATCTTGATCAACATACTTCTTCTGTTTATCTTGAGCAGCTACCAATCTTGTCCTGATGAGTTTAACAACCTCAATAATTTGTTATACCAGTTCCGGTCCTATTAGTTTGTGACAACCC
Source organism: Panax quinquefolius (assembly GCA_020205615.1). Taxonomy (NCBI): domain Eukaryota; kingdom Viridiplantae; phylum Streptophyta; class Magnoliopsida; order Apiales; family Araliaceae; genus Panax; species Panax quinquefolius. The sequence goes on from CM035155.1 coordinate 94,354,378, forward strand.
GAAAAATCGGATTGTCCATAATTTAATATTTAAATAATTAGTTATTAATAAAATGAATTTTTATTAATACTATTCTATGCTATGTGTTTATTAATTGTTCTAGAACCTATAATGATTATAAATCGGGAGGACTCTGGCTATGAGCTAGACTGAACGAGTAGGAATTTTCAAGACGAAAATAAAAAAATTTCGGGAACAAAATATTTCCGGGGAAAAAGACGAAATAGGCACTATTCACCGACGAAACTCTAAGGGTTAGGGTTTGAATAACATAAGCCTTTCTGAGAGTTCGGTATGTCAAAATGACATTCCGTTGAAAGATTTGACGATAATATATCGTGAAAAGTTAAGTAAGCCGATAAAAGTTTTAATCGAAAAATGTGCAGAAATTGGTTGAAATAAAAATGACGAAAATTACTGTTATGTGCTTTTAATTCATTTAGCTACGTTAGGGAAAACGCAAAGGAAAACACTTAGCATCAAAATGTATTTTTCATTTTTTCGGAGATCCGAAGAATACATAAAAGTTAATCGGTAAAGGAAAGACGAAATATCCAAAAATATTTAGATTTTCTAGAATCGCGCTTTCAGGCTTGATTTAATTCAAGAAGATGGAAGCACGAAGCTTCCAAGGGAAGCTTCGTGAATAGTAAGGAGGTGTATTGAGGAGGTGTGAATAGTAAGGAGGTTTGGGGTGAAATGACTAAAATGCCCCTAGCCTTGGTTTTCTATATAAACGAGACTTAAGCTCATTTGTTTGGTTTGAAAATTTCAACCAACACTTGAGCGAGAGAGAGAGAAAGAGTTCGGATGAAGAGGGAGAGAATGAGGAAAAGCTAGTCTGAGTGCACGCTTTGTCCAACGAAAGGAGATTAAAGAAGAAAGGTAATTCAAAAACCTAACTTCTAGATAATTTTCTTTAAGTTTTATATGTTTAAAACATAGCTTAAGGAGAATAAGAAGTAAAAGATGTTAAAAATGATTTCATATGGTTGAAATCATGAGAAAATGAAGAAATAAAAATTATAAGTTTATTTTATAAATTTCTTAAGGAAGTATAAGATTCGTAATGAATTAGAATGATCCGAGTGGATCGTATGAATGATTAGGTGAAATAAGTAAGGAATTATGTTTTATAACATCAAATTCCAAGAAAAAGTAAAATCGTAATCAAAATATCTATTAAAAATGAAGAACGAACAAGCGAAGAACGTTATTGATGGACAAATTGAAAACCATCGTAGTGTAATTGTTATTGATGGAAAAGTTTAAAACCATCGCGTATAAGTTAGTTGCTTATCGCATGGTTAGGAACGTTAGAAACATTCATGAAGAACGGATTAAAACTGAGCTATAACAAAGTTATGAAATTTTTTTTGTAAAAGACGAACGAGAATTAGAAAGTTAGTAAATGAACCCGAACGTGTAGGGTTTCACAAAAATGTAAGAGAACGTAGAAAACGTGAGTCGTGGACTCAAGAACAAATGAATTCTGAGTTTGGATGACCGAATTACGGACGAACGAACGAAGAACGTTAAAAACATAAAACGAACGAAGGGTGAAGATTAAGCCAATCAAATGGCATGTTAACGGATTTAGAACGAAGTTCTGTCCACAGGGAATTAAAGTACGTAAGATAAGGAAGAGAATAGATTTGGAATGACCTCATTCCGAGTTATAACGAAGAAGTTATGAGATCGTGAAGTAACTGTCTCAAAACGATTAAAGACTTAGAAAAAATTTTCTAAGATTAGGGCTTGGCACCGCAGCGCCAACCATGCCTTGTAAGGTGGCGCTGCAGTGGCAGATCGGGGAGTTCCATACTAGAAACTCGCGCCACAACACGAGCTATAATGAGGAGAGTGATGCCGCGACGCGAGCATGAGCAAGGAGGGTGGCACCGCAGCGCCAACCCAAGTTGTCCAACACTGCAGAGTGGCGCAAGATTTATAAAGGGGACCGGCGCCGCAGTGCCGGTGCAGGGCAAAGCCCAGTAATGAGCTTTTAACTTCTCAATTACTAGGGGATGTGCAAGAAAGAAATATGAACATGTAGTTCAACTAATGTAACACTTAATCAAGTGTATTAAACCTTTAATGAAGGTTGAATGAAAAGATTAAACGAGATTAAAAGACAAAGAATGTGAACGTGGGTTACAGAAATGATATCCGGGGACCATAGTCACAATGAAACGAATGTGGGAGATTGCTATGATTATGATTCCTTAGACATTGAGTAACGAGGGTAATGTATAACATTTTGATGTTATGACATGGTAATGAGAGATGAATGTAAAGTGTATAAACGCTGTGAACACAACGTTGTTGCGACGAACGATCGGTCTTAGCATACAGCGAATCGTATGGCTTCGACATTAGGAAAGAATAATGAACATGGGGTTCATGTGATGAGTAATGAATAAAAGCGATTAAAACCTTAGGCAAGGGTTGAATGAGAGATTAAGAGATGAGCAACGTGAACGCAAATTATGTAAATGATCCTCGTGAATTATATTCGTGTCGAGCGAACGTTCTAAGTATACATTGGTTATATGACATAGACGTTGACGAAGGTAGTAAGTAAGATATGAATTATCAAGAAAGCCATAGCGAACGATAAGAAGATTAATGAAATCCGAATGTGAGTCGGATGAGAACGTTAAAATGAAATGTAAGCATTGAACACTTTAACCAATGTGAAGGTTGAGTGTACATAAATATTAAACGGGTAGAATCTACACCCCGTGTAGGGTGTGACCGTAGGATAGTGAAGACCAATGATTAAATCTGTGAACGGTGAAGAAACTGAATTAAAGACAAGTACTTATAACGTAAAGAAGCCGAGTTAATGTTTATAACTTGGATGACATTTTGAGTCGAATTAATCGGACGTTGTAAGATAAGAATAAAGTAACGTAAAATGCTTAACGTTATAAATGCATAGAATAAATATTGAATGATTGTTCTAAGTATACAAAAGACTGTATGACTTGGACGATAAAGAATGAATCTTGAGGTATGGCATTTAGTTGCCAGAAAGCCATAAGGAATAAGAAATTGACTGAACGAACATTATAGTTTAATAGTTCGTATAAGTTAAGATGAGTTTAGGTGGTAGTACAATCGTAACCTTTGATGGTTGACATATGGGAGCTAGGGCTAAACAATTCCTTCAGAGAGCAAAGGTATATACAAAACTGGCAACCGATCTAAGTCATTGTTATGGGTAGTGTAGATGAGACAGGAACTTATTTGTTGGTTATTTATGGGAAACCACTCAGAGTACCATATGGACTACTACCAGAGACATGATGTGTGTCGAGTCCTAGGAGAGTTATAAAAAGAAAATAAGAATATAAATCATCAAAGATGATGAACGTATTGAGTAAGACATCTTCGTATGTCATGAAGCCAACCGATAAAGAAAGTTGGTCGTGTAAACTTAGATTGTAAAGACGTGAACCCTAAGAAGTAAGGTTAAGTAAACCAATGCATAAAGTCAAGTATACGACTAATTGGTGTATGTGTTATTTCCTTATGCGCTGCATAGGAATTGAAATGAGCAGTTCAGTGTAAACTATAAGTTATAGTTGTGCGTAAGACAAGTTTCTTAACTTCATTCATATTTTAAATGAATGCTAGTTTCTAAAACTTCTTAGATGTTGAACTTGAGAAGTTCTGTCTATGTGCAAATGTGTGATATTTGTACAAGGTGTTAGAATGTATGAGGCCTTATACTATAATTTTAACACTTCAGTGTTTCTATGAGATGAACTGTTCTGTGATTGAACTGTTAAATAAGAGAATGTTCTGTTTATACATGATCCGTTATTGTTAAGTCTGTGCTAAAGATTTTAGCCAGACATAATGAGTATGAAAAAGGTAAAAGTATGAATGTATGTCAAAGTGAATGTGAATAATGTTTTAAAATGATAGGAATCGAGATTATTCATATTATTCAAGCTGCTTTATAACCTTTGTTTGATTATTGAAGTCTTAAAAGAATGTTTAAATTCTTGAAGTTGTTTATTCAACTGCTATGACTTGCTGGGCAATTGAATGCTCACACTTGCTTTAAATAAAAATATTTTTAGCGAACGATGTTAGAAAGAACTTAAGGATCCCGTAAAGATCAAGCTAATCGGTATCTAGAAGAAGTGCCATTCATTATATGAATGAGCGTGAAGATTAAGCGAAGACTTGTAATATAGAATGATAGAATTAAACTATAGAATATTTTAATGAACGGTTATGTATCCTTAGTGGCGGATGAAAGTCACTTTTGTAAGAGATAAAGAATAATGTAATTATCATTATTTGTAATGAAAAAGGTTATAAGGTTTTCGAACCTGAGATTTAAGAATATATGTTGTTATATTTAGTTATATAATGATGTATGTTTGGAAAAAGATGGGATCGTGACGTACGAAATTTGGATGTGAAAATATACCAGATTTTGGGGCGTTACAAATTAGTATCAGAGCTGATAGGTTATAAACCTTAGGTATGAGTACCTAAGGCTATAATCGTAGAGAGAATGATAAGAAGATCGTTGAGTTCAACGATTAAGGAAGAAGATCACCACGTGATCATAGTGAATCATAATAACAGATGATCTGTTAAACGATGAATGATTTATAGCTAATGCTATAAATGAATGGTACTACGAAGTAGTATGGGAAGAAGAGCTCAGATTGAGTTGTGAAGGATAGTATACAAATTAAAGAAAATTCATATTAATTAAAGAGAAACTTAGAAGTTGTAAGATTTTAATTAAGGACTCATGTGATAGCTGAGTTGTATGAACCTTTGTTATGGGCAGAGGTTTGTGCTTTCATGTAACAATTGCTTAACTTATTACAGTGATAATCATTGGAAGTGGTCACGCTATCAAGATGTATATGACGAGAAGGTTAATACTTGATACTTATTGAGCGTGAAGATCAAGCGAAGACTTGTAATATAGAATGATAGATTTAAACTATAGAATAGTTTAATGAACGGTTATGTATCCTTAGTGGCGGATGAAAGTCAATTTTGTAAGAGATAAAGAATAATGTAATTATCATTATTTGTAATGAAAGAGGTTATAAGGTTTTAAAACCTGGGATTTAAGAATATATGTTGTTATATTTAGTTATATAATGATGTATGTTTGGAAGAAGATGGGATCGTGACGTACAGAATTCGGATGTGAAAATATACCGGATTTTGGGGTGTTACGTAGTTGACATTCACCGACTTAATCCCAGCACAGTGGAGTTCTGCACTTTCTGCCGTATAGTGCTTCATAAGGTGGCATGCTGATGCTTGCGTGGTAACTGTTGTTGTAGGTGAATTCCACCAATGGTAAATGTTCATCCAGCTTCCTTTGAAATCCATGATACATGCTCTAAGCATATCTTCAAACGTTTGGATTGTTCGTTCACTTTGGCCATCTGTTTTTGGATGGTGTGCCGTACTCATTCTCAATTATGTTCCCATGCATTCTTGTAGTCTCTTCCAGAAAGTTGACGTGAATTGCAGATCTCTATCTAACACAATTGACACTGGAACTCTATGTCTCAAAACGATCTCTTTAATGTATAACTTTGTCAGCTGATAAAGATTGATTCTAATCTTTATTGGCAAAAAGTGTGCTGATTTTTTCAGTGTGTCTACTATCACCCAAATCGCATCGTATCCTCTTTGAGTAGTTGGACGACCCACCACAAAATCCATTGTGATGTGTTCCCACTTCCATTCCGGTATTTCCAACGGTTGAAGTAATCCACTTGGTCTTTGATGCTCGTCCTTGACTCTTTGACATGTCAAGCATTTTGCAACACATTCTGTGACATCTCTTTTCATGTTTGGCCACAAAACGTGTCATCATAAATCTTGATACATCTTCGTACTTCCCAACTGAATCGAATATCTTCAGTTATGAGCTTCGGTCAAGATTTAGTCTTTAATATCTGGTACTGCTAGAACCCAAATTCTTCCCTCGAATCTTATCAACCCTTCGGTATCGATCTTGTATTTCACTTCACTACCCTCAACCACTTTCTCTTTGATTTTTCCACATTCTTCATCTTGTAGTTGAGCATTCTTTACCTTATCCACCAAAGTTGGACTAGCTTCTATTTGGAATAGTCGCTCATCGGATTCTTTTGGAAATTCTATTTCCAAATCTAGTTTGGTCATTACTGAAATAAGCTCCTCCTGAGTGGTTATCAGCATCAATTTTTCTCGACCTTTCCTACTTAAAGCATCTGTAACCACATTTGCTTTGCCTGGATGATAAAAGATCTCACAATCGTAATCTTTTATCAATTCCATCCATCTCATTTGATGCATGTTCAGGTCCTTCTGAGTGAAAATATACTTCAGACTCTTATGATATGTATATATCTCACATTTCTCTGCATAGAGATAGTGTCTCCATATTTTTAGACCAAATACCACAGCAACCAACTCTAAATCATGAATCAGATACCCTTTCTCGTATTCCTTAAGTTGTCTTGATGCATATGTAATGACTTTGCCATTTTGCTTAAGCACACACCCTAGTCCTTTATGTGATGCATCACTATACACCACAAAGTTTCTTATATTATTTGGTAATGACAACACAGGTGCCACACTTAACTTCTATTTCAAGTCTTGAAAACTCTCTTCACAATTCTTCATCCAAACAAATTTTACAGCTTTCCTTGTCAAATTTGTTAACAGAGTTGCAATCTTGGAAAAGTACAGAATAAACCGTCTATAATAGGCAGCCAGTCCCAAGAAACTCCTCACCTCTGAGGGTGTTCTGGGTTGTTTCCAATTGATTACAGCTTTAACTTTTGATGGATCCACTAAGATCCCGTCTTTGTCAATTACATGTCTAAGAAATTGTACACATTCTAGCCAGAATTCACACCTCAAGAATTTCGTGTACAGTGTTTCCTTTCTTATCGTCTCCAATGTCAAACATAAATGTTCCACATGTTCTTCTTGAGATTTGGAGTACACCAGGATGTCATTAATGAATACCACCACAAACTTATCAAAGAATGGTTTAAACACCATATTCATCAAATCCATGAATGCAGCAGGGGCATTGGTTAATCCGAAAGACATCACCAGAAACTCGTAATGTCCATACCGAGTTCTGAATGCCGTCATTGTTACATCCTCCTTCCTTATATTCAATTGGTCATACCCACTTCTCAAATCTATTTTCGAGAAGTATCTAGCACCCTTCAATTGATCAAACAAGTCATCTATTCTTGGCAACTGATATTTATTCTTAATAGTGACTTTGTTTAATTCCTCATAATCAATGTAAAGACGCATTGACCCATCTTTCTTCTACATGAATAACACTGATGCTCCCCACGGTGACACACTCAGCTGAATGTACTTTTTGTCTAACAGTTCTTGCAATTGTAAAATCAATTCCTTCATTTCTACTGGAGCCATCCTGTACGGGGCCTTCGATATCGGAGCGGTTCCTGGCGCTAAGTCGATCACAAACTCAATCTCTCGGTCAGGCGGTAGTCTTGGAAAATCCTCCAGAAACACATCTACAAATTCCCTAACCACTGGTATATCTTCCAATTTCACCACCTTCCTTTGAGTATCTACTATATAAGCTAAATAACCCACACAGCCTTAACTAAACAACTTCTTGGCCTGCATAATCGTCAGACATCTCGCATGTCTAGACGATCTGCTACCAAAGAAAACTACCTTTGATGGAGTCATAAGGTTTACACATTTCTTTTGGCAATCAATTATTGCTCCATAATTGAACAGCCAATCCATTCCTAAAATAACATCAAACTCCCCAAGTTTTATCAAAATTAAATCTACCATTATGACATTCCCCTTAATAGTCACCCTACAATTCTTGTATACAAACCAGATAGAAATCACCTCCCTTGTGCCTCCACCGCTACCTCCCTTGTTTCCCGTTGTCTCTTCAGCTTTCTTCTTAGGGAATTCAAGAGCAAAATGATCCTTCGACCTGCACGTGTAGCAAACATTCTTCTTGGGATGATTGCAATTTGGGGCAACGTGACCCTCCTGGCCACAGTTAAAGCATACACGTTTCCCCCTTAAACAGACGCCCGCGTAAAACTTCCCGCATGTAGCAAATGCTTAGAACTTCTTCTTCTGCTGGTTACCTTGTTGATTTCTAGAACCCACATTTCCATTCCATTTTCTCTTTAGGTTATTGTTACCATTTCCACCACTCCCACCACCATTCTTACCTTCACCCTCATTCTTCTTCTTTCTCTGTTCTTGATTGTACTTTATCACAACCTCGCCTCCACCCTCAGCGAGAATTGCCTTCTCAAGCACTGCTGTGAATGTCTTCAGCTGGAACAGGGAGACCTTAATGTAAAACCAGGGTTTCAGTCCCTGCTCAAACCTCTTAGCCTTGCGCTCATCTGTATTAACTTGATATGGCGCAAACCTCGCCAATTCGTTAAATTTTGCGACATACTCTGATACCGTCATTAATCCCTGCTTCAGTTCTAGAAACTGTACCTCCATCTGATTCTTCAAATTCTCTGGGAAATAAGTCTCGAAGAATATCTCCTTAAACCTATCCCATGTCATCACCCCTTTTCCTCCTCGAGTCTTATTGGCTTGCCACCAATAACTAGCCTCTACTTTCAACATGAATGTTGCAAAAACAGTCTTCTGATTCTCCCCTACTCTGGCTACATCAAACACTTTCTCTATCTCCATGATCCAGGTCTGTGCCTCAACTGGATTCATGGACCCACGTAATTCTGGTGGTCTAACCGCCTTGAAGTCCTTAAATGTCATAGCTTGATTATGCGGTTAATTACAGAATGCACCACGAGAACGCCACTAGTCATTTGAATGGGGTTAACCTCAAGGTTGTTGTTGTTGGTAGATCCCTCAGGGGTTCTTTGTCATGGCTGACGTCTTCTTGGAGGTTTTTTTTGTTAAAATACACTCATTAAATTATTACTCAATTCCTTTAAGTATTTTCTACTTAACTTGCACACCCTAAAAGATCATCACATAACACATAACACTTTGAATAAAGTAATAACTTTTATTCATTCATAATCTTTTAGAAAACATAAGAACAATAGCATCACTGCTATTTACATTACTTTCCTGAACTACTAAAGTTTCAAGATAACACCATCATCATATTCCATAGGTTACATAACACTTGGGATTTACATATTATTTATCATATCATTAATCACATATCAAGTACATTTATGACGACCTACTAAGATACTGCATAGCCTTACGACGCTCTTCTTCAATAATACGGAACATTGTTTGGTGATCTAATATGTACGATGGCAGCGTCTCGAACTGAATCAGATAACCCATTATCCGATATTGAGCTCAATTGATCACGGTGTTGAAAACACTATTTACCTCTTCCATCTTGATCTCCTTCACTTGTACATCTCTCTCTGCTACTCCGGCTTGTTTAGAAGCTTCTTCGTACGCATCTTTGGCTCTTTCCCTCTTAGTAGATTCTTCCTTCAGCTTATTCTTCTGTTCTGCGATCTCCTCTGTCAGTTGCTTGTTTCCTCCTTCAGTGTGGACCAGTTTCCCTTCGACATTACTCAGATGTTCCTCTAGATCCTAGATCTCGTTGTCTTTCTGCGCCACTAAGGTCCTATGTTTAGCTACTATCTCTCTCAACTCCTCAACGCTATCCTGAAGTTCAACATTGCGGTGGTATACTTCATCATACATATGGCCAACGATCGAGTTAAGTGGAATCTCTTCCTCCATGTCCTCTTCATCCTCAATCGACTGTGGCAGCTCCTCAGGGTCCTCATCTCTAGGCATCTGGGATCCTTCCTCTCTAGCCTGACTGGATTCTCCTACATTAGCCATCCTAAATTTTTTTTTTAAAGTTTAATTACTAATCTTTACTACTCGACACTCACAAGCTCATAGGTTATAATCACATAAGCACATAAGTGTTTTATTACTTCTTCCTTAGAACTCGATAAGAGTTTATCACCACTATCTTTTCAAAGGAAACTTCCTAAGGCTTTTCCCCACCTAAGGTTCATAACCTAAGGCTTTGATACCAACTTGTGACACCCACAAATCCGGGTACTTCATTTCCACCAGATTTGGTGTTCACTTGATAAAAACTTTCATGTCTAACTACCCAAACATAACAAAATTTAATAATAAACCTTCCCATTAAAGTATTACATCAATAAGTTCAATAAAATCTCCCAGGTTATCTTACCACTAAATACAAACATCATGTGCGAAAATTTAAATAACTACATCATAAGATTTAAAATAGAATCCAACAATATAAAAGCTAACAGGTTTACAAGTCTTCAATACTTGCTTATCTTCCCTTTCCCTTTACTGGTTGTAGGCTCATCGACCATCTCAACTTTAGCTGTAATAATATATAAGCAAGAGTTAGAAAACAATGCTCACTTGAAATGATAATGAATAACATCATATCAACTGCCAAATGATTAGGCTCAATAGAAATGAATAAGGTACTTCATCAATAATAATCAGGAACATAATTTAAAATATATACCTGAGGGTCAAAAGACCACGACCTATGTCCATAGTTATAAGTATTCTTTCAACTTAAATTTTAACAATCATAAGACTATAGGGACTCCTCGTACTTAGGGGGATCAGCCCTTCGTACAATATATTGTGGACAAACATTTCAACGCTATACATAAATTATCCCCTGTAATTGGGTTATTCATCTCAGTATTTTGAATATAAGTCCGCTCCAAAGTAAGTTTGGTTTGGATAAGGTTCAAGGTAATTTAGAGTTTAACGAACATCAACTAAGGATTGGTTGAATAAAATGTAGTAACAAGGCGCTATGTAATAAGTCATAAATGAATCAACATTGCATAGTAAGGTCATGCTTTAGGAATGAACTAAAAGCATAAGCATTGAATAACATAACATACCTTGCTTGAACAATATTAAGCTAAGGTTAAAATCTTATTTAGAATTGAGTATTGAGCATGCATAACAAATAGTAAATTGAACGATAAAACTTGTTCAACATTAGTGTATCAGAATTTATAAACTTGCATGCTCAATATCAAGAGGTAAGGTTTAGGACCATGCACAATATAATTAGAGTTAAGAAACTTGCACAAAGAAAGTTTAAGGTTAAAAACTTGCCTTACGTGTAAGCTAAACCGTAATAATTCGATTGACAATATCCTATACACATATCATGACGACATAATTAGTCACCACAAATACTCTATATATAAATAAGTATCTATTTCATATATAGTTTGATTTTTAACCACATAGTCAAGTTACATTAGTAATCAAAACTCGTTAAGTGTTAATTATATGCTTATTCTTACTACTATGATAAAACAATTAAAAAAAGTCACATTCTAACAGTCATAATACTGCACCGTATTAACAATTACAGACTTTGTGTAAAAGAAAATAATTTTCCGCCATTCGCTTAATGCATCATGGCGCCACATTATTGACTGGGTTAGTATTGCAATGCTGATTCTTGACAAGCACATGAATCAACGGTCGGGGTTGGCGCTGTGGCGCGAGGTTAGCGTTAGGCACTTGATTTTGGCTCATGCGGTGAGGCTTGGCTTGGCCATGTGGCGCTAAGGCTTGGAAGTCCTCTGCTTTACTTTTTTTTATTTCAGCCATTGAGGACAATGTCAAGTTTGTGGGCATTTTAGTGTCGTATTGCATATAGTTAGTTATGTACATTGTAGTTCATATAGTTACATTTAGTTTTTATATTCAGTTACTTTAAAAAAAATTAAAAAAAAATCGAAAATTTTCAAAAATAGTAGTTAGTTTACTATGTTTATATAGCATTTAGTGCATCTTTCATTAGTCCAGCTGTTTGATATTTACAGTTTGTTTTGGCTAATGATGAGATTGGAATTGGGTAGATAAGTATAATACTGACTATTAGAGCTTTGATGTGATTTCTTGTTATGAATTGAGTCTTTTTTTGTTTGAAACTTGTATATTAAGGATAACACAGTAAAAATAACTTGTAGCACAGTAAAAATAACTTGTTAATTTATTAAGTCTAAATTGATACATAATGGGAATCTAAAGGATAATGCTAGTTTGAGTGAAAGAATGACAAGAATAAGTAGTGATGGCTAAAGTTAGACAAGAACCTAAGTTTGGGGGAATATTTGGGGTATAAAAGAAAAAAAAGAAAAAAAAGTATGAATAAACACTGTGGCGTGCTTGTCTAGTTTTGTGGCCTTTGTTACTTGAGTAAGTAAGCCTGAGAGGATTGTCTTTACACCTAGCGCCCTAAGGTCTTAATGGTCTGGGAGTTGTTGGTCAAAAGCTTGTTAAGGTAGCATTGAAAAGCCTAAGGGAATAAGACATTGCATAGCTATGTGTATATAAACAAAAAAAATGAATAAAACGGGAAATAAGAGCAAAAAACCCTCGTAGATGAAAAATGAAGCATATGTATCCCATGTTAACCCTCGATATTGGTAATTGTTTGATTTTAGTTGGATCTAGCTTGTTTTTGGATTTCTTGAGTTTACACTGTATGATGCCTTCGAAGAGACTTGTTATGTGTTAAATTTGATTTTATATCAGTTAACATTGTTGTGGAGCACACACGCACTATATTAGTGATAACAGTCTAATATTTGATGATTGATTGGGAAGTTACTGATGAGTTTTTATATGATGTATTATCATGTTTACTTGATTTATCTAAGGCTGATTGATTAGACTTGTTTCTGTCATTACTGCTGGATTCGTAAGCATGTAGATTTGTTGCATTTCATAGCATTTATGTTTTGTGTTTTCGCTTAAGGATAAGCAACGGTTTAAGCTTGGGGGTATTTGATAAGTAAGTTTTATACCTACTTATCCGATATCTATTACTTGAATTAGTTGCTTAAACCTATGTTTCTTAGTTACTTTTCATATATTTTATGTTATTTTGTAGGCTATGACATAAAATTGGCATGATGAAGCAAGGAAAAGCAATTCAGACATCTTTTGGACTAAAATATGCAAGCAAATACAAGAAGGGGAGATTGCAGGGATTTTAACACCAAGTTGGATGAATTTTATTTGTTTGGAACTTGGATTATATTTTAGAGCTTCTTCTTAGCTTTTCGGAACATCATGAATCATTCTAATCGGAGTTCGGATGCAAGAGTTATGATCTTTGTACCAACAGACGTTGAACTTCACTGTTTTGGGTGGCCATTTGAATAGCAGTCACTTCCAGCCCAGTTTTGACCTTCATCCGTCTGTTATTTCTCAATTCTTAAAGAATGAAAGTTGTAGAACTTGTCGATAGCTTCGATTTGATAGATGGCATGCCCTGTAACTCTTCCCGGATCAAAAGTTATCGAGTTTTACCAGAGGACACTATGGCAGGAAATGGACCCCCGTCGGGGCGGGCTTTTCCTTAACAAAACCCCCGCCGGGGCGGGCATAGCAGCTGGAAAACAGAATGGACCCCCGCCGGGGTGGGCCCTTTTAGTGTATAAACCCTCGTCGGGGCAGGGGTATACGCAGAAAAGGAATTTTTTGCCAAAATTTGAGTTAGAGAAGGATTGTTTCAATCTGATTGACTCAAGGACTTCCAAGAGAACTTAAAGACAGATAAAGAGACTTATAAAAGGGGGAGAAATACATAGATTAGAGAGGGAGAGAGGATTCCATTAGATTAGATTAGAGTAGAATAGGAGAAAACACTAGTTCTTATGAGATTTGGAGATTGAAGCACTTGGAAGCCATTAGAGATCGTGATCAAGAGGAAGACGGAGGATAAATCTGCCGACAACAGATTCAATTCTTTTCCTTAATCTTATTCTTATCTTTTAATTTGTATTCAATTGTGGATTCTTATTTTTAATTCAATAATTATGAACGTATTATTTGTTTGAGATTACAATGGATCTTATTGTGTAGTTTGTTTTTATATGCTTCGCTATCAATTATTATGTTCTATTGTGAGGATTGTCTATTGTGATTTAGACTTAATTGTTTAATTGATTGGCCATCAATTACCGTGATAATCTATATGAACTCGAGAGATGAAGTTTAGATTTATATTTGATCATGATAGCATGTGTTTGTGATTTCTGCATAGATGGAATTCATGATTCGTATTTAGGATAGAGATATTCCTTTACGCCATATGTAATCTTATAGAGAACTTGTGCTTTAAATCTTTTTTAATTGTAATTCACATAGAGATATAGTGGATTAGTTAATTAGTGTGTCTTACTTAATTCTATCATCTATGGATTTAAGTGAGTATGGGTATTATGCATCGAGAGGTGGTTTTATCTACTTTAGTGTTCTTGATTAACAATTCAGGATCAAAAATAATTGATGAGAAGCGTGTTAACTTAAATGAAGCAATAAGTGAAGTTGTGACTTAAATCTACATAATCTTAATTTAACTAGTGGAATTTAATAGTAGTTTAATTATATAATTTGAAATTCATTTGTTTAAATAAGATTGAGATGAGAACGATACTCTACTTTCACTTTATAACTTGTTGACCACGTATACTTGCGTGTTGTGCGTAATTAGATTTTACCCAACATTATTGGAGCACGATAATGAGTCAACCCAACCAAGAGAGAGCAGCCGACAAGTCGATAATACCAGTGGTAGCAGTCATCAAAGCTGTGATAACAAACGTGGAGGGAATCAACATGCCAGAAATGGTAACCACTCTGGTGGTAATCATGGCCAAGATAATAGAAGTGGAAATTTCAAGAAGATGAGATTCAATAATGATGGAATGACGTCAGCACCAACACCTGTTGTTAAGGAAGGAGAACGACCATCGGTCATATGTTACAAATGCGGAGGAGAGAGACACATCAGTCCAAACTGTACGCACCAGTCCAAAGCATGTTATAATTAAGGAAGAGAAGGTCACCTGGCCGATTTTGTCGTGCACCAAAGTTAAGTCCAGCTGGGATGGAGGCATCAAAGGTCGTCCCAGATAAGACAAAACCGGTAGTTCAAGGGAGAGCGTTTGTCGTAACCTCCCAAAAAGCGAGGAATTTGAATGAGGTGATCATGGGTAAGCTAATCATAAACTCTAGTGAAGTTTATACCTTATTTGATACTGGTTCTACCCATTCTTTTATTTCTCCTACTTTCACTCAACGTTTAAATTTGACTCCGGAGAAATTAGACTTTGATTTATCTTTTGAAACTACGTTGGGAGAAACCTTCATTACATCCACTGTTTATAAGTCTTGTTTGATTCAAATCAGTAATCGCACGTTACTTGTCGATCTTATTTCTTTAAAAATACTTGCATTAGATGTGATTTTAGGAATTGATTGGTTGAATACTCATCATGCTAAAATTGATTATTTTCGTAAGGTTGTTAGCTTTCATATTCCTAACCAACCTATTATGCGAATTCAAGCAACCAAACCATTAAAGTCAATCACTGTCATCTCAAGCCATAAAGCTATTCGTTTATTAAAAAATGGATGTCAAGCTTTCTTAGCTCATGTCACAGATTTAAACAAAAATATGTCAGTCTTGAATGATATTGCTATTGTTAATAAATTTCCTGACGTATTCCCTGAAGAACTTCCTGGCCTACCCCCAGAGCGTGAAATTGAATTTTGTATCGACCTTGAATCTGGTACAAAACCCATTTCCAAAGGCTCCATATCGAATGGCTCCTATTGAACTTTAGGAGTTAAAAACCCAATTGCAGGAATTGTTAGACATCGGATTCATTCGTCCTAGTACGTCTCCTTGGGGTGCTCTTGTTCTATTCGTGAAGAAGAAAGATGGAAGTATGCGACTTTGTATTGATTATCAGAAGTTGAACCATGTCACCATCAAAAATAGGTACCCGTTACCTCGTATTGATGACCTGTTTGACCAGTTGCAAGGCGCCAAATTCTTTTCAAAGATCGATCTTCGTTCCGAATATCATCAATTAAAGATAAAAACCAATGACATCCCAAAGACTGCATTAAGAACTCGGTACGGGCATTACAAATTCTTAGTCACGTCTTTTGGATTGACTAATGCTCCTGTTGCCTTCATGGATATGATGAACCAAGTATTTAAGGAATATTTGGATCACTTTGTGGTCGTCTTTATTGATGACATCCTCATATATTCCAAAAGATGTGAAGATCGTGAACAACACTTGATGCTGATACTCCAAAAGCTTGATGAAAATAAGCTTTATGCCAAGTTGAAAAAATGCGAGTTTTGGCTTGAAGAAGTAGCATTCCTTGGGCATGTAAATTCAAATCATGGAATATCTATTGACCCGACAAATATTGAAGCAATTCAAAGCTGGGAGCAACCTATTTCAGTGACCGAAGTATGTAGCTTTCTCAGCTTAGCTGGTTATTATCGGAGATTCGTAAAAGGGTTTTCTCGAATTGCTACTCCATTAACTCAGCTGACTTAGAAAGATACAAAATTCGGTTGGAGCGAGGAATGTGAGAAGATTTTTCAAGAACTCAAGAGGAGACTCATTTCAGCACCTGTTCTGACAATACCATCTTGTTCGGAGGGATTTGTCATCTACAATGATGCTTCAGGCAAAGGTTTAGGATGTGTTCTCATGCAACATGGGAAAGTCATAGCCTATGCCTCATGTCAACTCAAAGAATATGAGAGAAATTATCCTACTCATGATCTAGAGTTGGTAGCTATCGTTTTTGTGTTTAAGATTTGGAGGCATTACCTATTTGGAGGCATACCATCCTGAAAAAGCGTGGTAGCTGACACATTGAGTAGAAGATCATATGCGGGTACGAGTGCGATATTGTCAACGCAAAGGCCCATTTTGTATAACTTACAAAGGATGGAGATAGAGTTAAAGACTCCAGGGACCCATGTGATGATGGCGAATATACTAGTAGAACTGACTTTAATCGATAAAGTTAAAGCTGCTCAAGCTACAGACCTGGAGCTAATGCGTATGAAGAAGAAAGTGCAAGAAGTTGCTAATCTGTTAGCAAGAATTGGTGAAGAAGGAATACTTCGAGTCAACTCCAGACTTTGTGCTCCTAACGATTCTGACTTGAAGTATAAAATTATGATGGAGGCGCACAACACACCGTTTGCAATCCATCCTGGGAGTACCAAAATGTATCGTGATCTTCGACATACATTTTGGTGGAGCAATATGAAGAGAGAGATAGCGGGGTTTATCTCAAGGTGTCTAACTTGTCAACGAGTCAAGGCAGAGCATCAAGTGCCAAAAGGTCCATTGCAACCACTTGAAATTCCAGAATGGAAGTGGGAGCACATTACCATGGATTTCGTTACTGGTTTTCCCAAGGTTTCTCAAGGCATAGATGCGATTTGGGTCATTGTTGATAGATTGACCAAGTCTGCTCATTTCTAACCGATACGAGAAACTTATACACTTGAACGTCTTGCTCGTATGTACATAAATGAGATTGTAAGATTGCATGGTATGCCAGTAGCCATAGTTTCTGATCGAGACCCAATATTCACTTCAACATTTTGGGTTAGTTTACAAAAAGCTATGGGCACGGATTTACGATTTAGTTCGGCGTATCATCCTCAAATGGACAAACAATCAGACAGGAATATTAAAACTCTTGAGGATTTATTAAGACTTTGTGTCCTTGACTTCAAAGGAAGTTGGGACAAGTTCTTTCCATTAGTGGAATTCTCATATAACAACAGTTATCAAGCGAGTATTGGCATGGCTGCATTTGAGGCATTGTATGGACGGAAGTGTCGTTCTCCAATATGCTGGGACGAGGTGGGTGAAGCAATATTGTTGGGACCAGAGTTGGTACGTATGACTACAAAAAGATTTAAATGATTCGACAACGTAAAAAAACCTCACAGGATTGACAAAAGAGTTATGCTGATCTTCATCGAAATGACGTGGAATTCAATATCGAGATCATGTGTTGTTACGTGTTGCTTCATAGAAAGGAATTACGAGATTTTGAAAGATAGGAAATCTTAATACTTGATTCATTGGCCCATTTGTAATCCTCGATCGAGTACGAACTATGGCGTATAGACTCGCCTTACCGCCAAGTATGTCTCGTCTTCATAACATTTTTCACATAACTATGTTACGTAAATATGTGAAAGATCCGAACCACATTATTGAATTAGAACCGGACGAGATAGCGGAAGATTTAACGTATGAAGAGGTAGCTATTAAAATCTTGGATAAAAAGGATCATATTCTACGCTCCAAGGTTATACCTCAAGTCAAAGTTTTATGGAGAAACCACGATGTGGAGGAAATGACCTGGGAGCTAGAATCTGAAATGAAATCAAGGTATTCTCACCTCTTCAACATATCAGGTACGTACCCTAATTTCGAGGATGAAATTTCATAAGAAGGGGAGGTTGTAAGACCCCAACTTTTTTGAATAAAGAATAATTTTTTTTATATATATATTTTTGAATATTATGGTGTGGATATAATATAATGTTATTGTTGTGGGTAATATTTGGAAAATTTTGCAAAGTAAGAAAGTTGATATAAAATATTCGTTGTGTCAGTGAATATTCGATTGGTTGGGGAATATTCGTTTTAAAGGGAATATTCGTACGACGGTATAATCATTGGTGGACCACACAATGGAAGTATTATCGTAGTTAGAAAACGATAGAAATATCTTTTTATAAAAATAAGAGCGAAAGCTTTACCGTTAAACTGTTGAACTACCCGGTGGTAAAAGTACAGTAATATGAGTGGTTGCATAATAACACACGGTATTGATTATTGATGCTTACGTGAGAAGTCACTCAATTATACTCAATTATTGCTACAGTAATTTTTATATAGTATCTCACGTTATTTGATTCAATTATTGTCACATTATCATCTGCATAATATTTTATAATTGAGACAACAAAGTTATTCATATTATTACTTGCAATATTGACAATGTCTAGAAAGTTCTGTCGAGGAGAGGTTTGGTCACCTAATTGTGCGCCAATAGGGAAAAATCCTTATTGGAAAGCCCCCTCTTTCCTGGGAACGATCTGGTTGTTAAATATTGGGAGTTATAATATTAATGATGAATAATTGTTGAATTATTAAGAATGTGTTTATTGAATATAAGTGAATTACAAAATTTAGAGGGGAATAATGCAAACTTGGAAAACTTTAGGGGTACTAAAGTCAATCTGGACCATTGGTGGTGGTTTGAATAGTAAATCAATCTGTACCATTGATGGTGGTTTTAATAGTAAATCAATCTGGACCATTGATGGTGGTTTTAAAAGTAAATCAATCTAGACCGTCGGTGGTGGTTTTAAAAGTAAATCAATTTGGACCATCGGTGGTGGTTTTAAAAGTAAATCAATCTGGACCATCGGTTGTGGTTTTAATAGTAATCAATATGGATTGTCCATTCTAATAGTGAATCAATCTGGACCATTCGTGAATTAATTATTATTTAGTCCATTCTCCTATGAATAGAAGCTTAAATCTTCTTTCATTCTCACCAATTCACTGAGATTCACAAGAGACACTATAGAGAGAGAAACTATAGAGAGCAAGAAGAAGAGTATTCTACTACTTCACTTTTGCAGTATCCAGCTTTCTACTAAGGTAAGGGGTATTATTTCTTTTGTATTCATAAGGAATACTATTTTTCGTATTCATCCTTTAATATGTCCAAATAACCTATCTACGTGGATTACGTACCGTATGATAGGTGAAAATCCATTTGCAGTTTTGTATGTTACTTCCTTTCATATTTTTAAATCTAAACTTACTATGGTAAGTATTGCTTCTATAATCCTTGACTTTAGTTGAATATCCTTGAGTTTGCGCTTCATCCAGTATCATTTTATTGGAATATTGATATGAACTTTCTTATTAAATATTAATATTTTTACCCGAGGTACTATTCACGAGTTACTATTCACCTGGTTACTATTCACTATAATATTATTCACTCGGGTATTTGGGGCAATTTTCATGTCGGGATACTATTCATGAGTTACTATTCGTGGGTTACTATTCACCTGATTACTATTCACTCAAATATTGTTCACTCGGGTATTTAGGGCATTTTTCATGTCGGGGTACTATTCACGGGGTACTATTCCTGAAGTACTATTCATGGGGTACTATTCCCCAAAAAAATTATATTTTTTATCCAAATTATTTTTGATACATGGATATTATTCTTGAATTTTACTCCACAAAGCAGTATCATGTTGACAATTTGGACATTATTGAATTATGAATAAATTAAGTTATAAATTTTTAAAAATTTATCCTTTGCTTTCTTTTAATTGAATTCTTATATCATTGTCATCATCTTCATGCTTATATTGTGATAAAAGTCATATTTGGCTTACGTGCATAGATGAAATGTTGATTGGTATGATTATGCCCAGGGATAATTCGGTATGATCATGATCATTGATGATTACACGAATATTCTTGGCCCGTAGTGCAAGAATAATTTGTGGACGTGATACTAATGAATATCCTTGGCCCGTAGGGCAGGGATGATTTAATGATGTGATTTATTTATTAAGTTGAGTCCTAATAATAAAGTTAATTATAAACTTTCTAAATCATAGAAGATAGTAGATATCATGCTACACTTGACTCTTCTAATGGATTACTTGTTCTGCTGCAGTTTAACTTGTTGTCTATTATATTCTATCAGTTTAACATTGTTGAAGGCTAATAATAACTTATTCTGCATTATCTTAGTCATAATATTTCTTACTGGGCTAGTTGAGCTCACCCTTTTACTTCAATTGTTCTCTTCAGGAAATGAGAACGTAGCCGGAACTAGTCGGGGAACGGAGTGATGGTCCGAGATGGTGTTATATTAGTCCTCACTATTCTATAAAATAGTGTGCCAATAAATATAATGCGGACTCCATTTGAGTTTGGATATTGTCTAGAAGAAAATATTCGTGAAAAAACTCTCAGCTCATGTTGTATAATTAAGTTTGTATTTGTATTCAGTACCATGTATTTGGTGACCCAAGATGGGTGTTGTATAACTATTTTGGGGGTGTCACACTTTATACTACAGTGAAACTCAAGAACACGGAAACTTTAGGAATTATGCCCTAAAACATATATACATACATATATATAGAGTCCAGTTCCTATCTGGACTTCCGCATTTTCTTAAAATGCGGACTTTTTGTTTTAAACAACTAAAAAAATAAATAAAAAATTATGGAACTGGAATTTTTACATAATACAGTGTTTTTGGTGTGATTTGGATACATATAACAAAACATGTCTGTACAGTCTGTGCAGACTCTACATACATTTTTTGGTATAGGTATCCAAACATGCCCAAAACATTGTACTATGGAAAAATTTCAGCTCCATAATTTTTTTTTTAGTTGTTTAAAAAAAAAAGCAAAAAAGCAAAAAAGAATTTGGTCCGCATTTTACTCGAGTCCAGACTCCCGGACTGGATCCCCTGGCCATTTATATATATATATATATATATATATATATATATATATATATATATATATATTATGGTTATGTAAAATACCTTCTCTTGCTTGCTTAATCCTTGTTAGAAGACAAAGTGCTTGCTTGAAATTCAGAAAACCTTTCTCTCCTCTCGAACTCTCTCTAGTCTCTCAAATTCTCTGTAACCTTTTCTGACAACTTATCTTTTCTCTCCTTAGGCTTAAGCCAAATGTTATTTTACGTAAAATAAAACACAACTCCACGCACACTTACTAATGACCCTATTAAATTATCAGTTACCAAAATTAATATAAATATTATTTATATTTTATTTATTTTAATTAAAATTCAAAATTCAAAAGTCATAAGACTTTGTTAGGCAAAACTCTTTAAAAATTAAAGACTTAATAGCTTTAAGCCTTGTTTGGCAAAACTACATTAAACTCCTTTAATTTATTTTAATAACCCATTTATAGCATAGTTTATTGTCACGCTTTTATTTTCAAATTAATTTAAAAACATTATAATAATTCATTAATCGCTATAAACTCTCTAATTTAATTATTAAATTAAATTAGAATATAATCTCATAATAATTAATTTCCTTCACTCATTAATTATTTATTTAACAAAAAATAGTCAAATCAAATCAAATTAAACAAATATTTATTCAATAATAAGCATATCAATTAAATATTTGTATAATTCAATAAATATTTGAAATTACAATTTAAAATTTCGGATTGTTACAAGACCCTTTTAAGACCCTCAGGGCATATCAAAGGGTATGCTTGGGTATAATAAGTTGTACATATGGATAATGAATAGTCAACAAAGAATCTATCGTTTCTAGTAAAAGGAAAGAATGTCTTATGTGATTCGATAAATGACAACTCAGTACTCCTTGGCCAAGACAAAATAAAATTAGAAAGTAATTTCTAATTTGCATTATATAGAGTTGTGCATTTGAGGATCGAAATACATATAATTAAATAAAATAAGACTTGATAGTAATTTCATGTCTTATATTTAATTAGGACATGTATGGTAGAATGATTAGATTATACGGTAACTATTCACTAAAAGGTTTTTTTATGATTAATGTTAAAATCTATATTATTTAGAAAGTCGTTGAGCACTAAAGGGGCTTACCCTTATTGTAGAATAAATATTATTTATTTAAATAAATTAAATAGTTTAATTTATCTAATTAAAGAAGATTAAAATTATTCTAATTGATTTATTCACAACCGATTTAATATGGAGAACCTAAAGGATCACAACATAAAAACAAAATATTTATTTAAAAAGTTAATGACATTATCGTAATAATGAGTTATGTATATTTAATTTAATCTATAGTGATAGAATAAATTAAATAGCTTAATATTTATTATTTAATATTTTGGAAATATTAAATATAAATTAATAAGAAGAGTCCTATTATTATTATTATTATTATTATTATTATTATTATTATTATTATTATTTTTTAATTCCTAAAAGGGTTTGTGAATTAATTAATAAAAGTACTCTCATAAGTTCCTAATTAGATTAGGAACTTAATTAATTAAACGAGTTTAATTAAAATAAAACCCTATTCCTAAATAGTTTAGGAAGGTTGCCTACATCTATAAATAAGAGCTGTCTTATTATGCGTTAGGGTAAGACACACTTGTAATAGTTAGAAGAGTATATACAATTTCTATAGAGATAGAAACTAGGGTTTTACCAACAACGATCTTCTTGAATAGATAATATTTCTTGGTGGATCACCTCTAGAGGCTGAATACTTGGGTGACTAACATTGATTTAAAGAAGGAATCTCATCGGAGAAGGAATCTCATCGTTGGAATTCAAGGAGAATGCGAAAGGATTTATAGTTGAACTCGTACCTGAGAAAACACGGTTCTATGAGGGTATAATTCTGATTCTCCATCTCTTTCGTATAATTGATAATTGAGCATAAGGTAAATTCATTGTGATGGTTTGTATAAAATTTTAAAAATTGATTTTATCGTTCTTCCACTATATTTGTGTAATTTGATTGCATGTACGCATTTTATACAAACCTAACACCTTCATGAGCTCTTCAGCGTGAAAGGTGGTGTTGGCATGACGAATCTTATTGGTTTCCAGGTTGGTTCTGGCAAATTCAAGATCGATACAGAGTTAGTCAATTTTAGCTTCAAGTTCTTTCTCCTTTTCGTGGATTTTGGTCAAATGATGAAGGAATCAGGAGGAGGTTGTCGATGCCTGAAGCATAAAGTATTGATCAATAGTACGAAGGGGATGATTAATTAAAATAGAATGTATGTATTTGGACTTACCTGACCCTAGTATATGACACTTTAGAACATGAGTTAATGGGGGGGTAATCTTCGAATCTGTCTTCGTCTTTGGGAAGAACGAATATGTCATAAAGGGCGAAGGGGTAGTTTTTGGGTTCGGCGGGCCACATGGTCAATGTGGATAGGACATCGGTGGTTGATGGTGCTAGTTCTGATGGGGGGGGGGGGGGTTAGTTCATGAGGATGAATTTGTAGGGGTTCAGTGTGTGGTTTTTTAGAAGGAGGTTTGGTGGTCTTTTTTGGGGTTCGGGTGTGGCTTATCACCGTGATTCAGCATAAGTGGTTTTTTGGTTTGGTGCGATGGGGGGAGTTTGGCTAGGGTTTTCTTCTTCCTTAATTTCTTTTTCTTATACAAATTTCTTCTTTCAACGGAGGTCAATTTTGAGGTGATTTTTCCATTTGAGGGAAGAGTTAGCATCGAGACGATTGAGATCGGTCCTATTAGAGTGCGGGCTTCGAGTTCTAGGGGAAGTTGGGGGGGGGGATGTTTGTAAGAGGATCGGTAGATTGATCTTGTTGGGGGAAGGTTTTATCAGTAGTTTCGGTGGTTAGTTCAGGGGGTTCGGTTGTTGAAACTTTTTGAGACGGTTGGCCTACCTCGGTGATGGCCTCTAGTTTAATGAGGGATACTGTAAATTTGATGAAAAGTTGATAAGGTTAGTGAGAGAAATATGTGTGTTCTATATAGAATTTGAAGAATTTATGTGAGACTTACATTTATAGTCATAGAGCCAGGTTTGGTTAGGCAAAGCTGTAGACTCCAACGATGGGTGTGAGAGGGTCGGACCATCTTAGGAATTCAGCAAGCTCGGAACCTTTGATGAAGACCCATTGGGAGTGTGACTGTGACAACCCAGAAATTTGGATTGTCCAGAATTTAATATTTTAAGAATTAGTTATCAATAAAATGAATTTTTATTAATAATATTATGTGCTATGTGTTTATTAATCGTTCTAGAACCTAGCTCGGAACCGGAGGATTCTGGCTACGAGCTAGACTAAACGAGTAAGAATTTTCAAGACGAAAATAAAAAAATTTCGGGAACAAAAATATTTATGGGGAAAAAGATGAAATAGGCACTATTCACCCGATGAAACCTAAAGGTTAGGGTC
Source organism: Panax quinquefolius (assembly GCA_020205615.1). NCBI lineage: Eukaryota > Viridiplantae > Streptophyta > Magnoliopsida > Apiales > Araliaceae > Panax > Panax quinquefolius. The sequence goes on from CM035155.1 coordinate 94,379,291, forward strand.
TGAATAACATAAGCCTTTTCGAGAGTTCGGTATGTTGAAATGACATTCCGTCGAAAGATTTGACTATAATATGTCGTGAAAATGTAATTAAGCCGATAAAAGTTTTTCTTGAAAAACGTGCAGAAATCGGACGAAATAAAAATGACGAAAAGTACTGTTATGTACTTTTCACTCGTTTAACTACGTTAGGGGAAAACGTGAAGGAAAACACTTGACACCAAAAAGTGTTTTTCATTTCTTTAGAAATCAAAAGAATAAGTAAATGTTAATCGGTAAAGGAAAGACAAAATATCCAAAAATATTTGGATTCCGAGAATCGCAGTTTTTAAAACTATCGGACGAAACCCGAAAGACGGAACCACGAAACTAACAGGCTAAATTTCATGAATAGTAAGGAGTTTAACTAAGGTGGTTGAAATAGTAAACTTAAGGGCTAAGTAAACTTAAGGAGTAAGTAAACTTAGTGCTTAAATCATGAATAGTAAGGAGGTTTGGGGGGCAAAATAACTAAAATACCCCTAGCCTTGGTTTTCTATAAATAGGAAGCTTATTTCACTATTTTGGGATTTTGAAAATCCTACACTTTGAGAGAGAGAGAGTTCGGATGGGAGAAAGAAGATGAAAAAGAAGAGGAAAAGCTTGCCCGAGTGCACGCTTTGTCCAACGGAGGAAGATTAAAGAAGAGAGGTAATCCAAAAACCGAACTTTTAATAAATTTTTCTATGTTAAAACATAGTTTATTGAGAATATGAAGTAAAAGATGTAAGAATGATTTCATATTGTTGAAATCATGAGAAGATGAAGAAAATAAGAATTAGAAATTTAGTTTATAAATTTCTTAAGGAAGTATACGATTCATAATGAATTATAACGATCCGAGTGGATTATATGAATGAGTAAGTGAAATAAGTAAGGAATGGTGTTGTATAACATGAAATTCCAAGAAAAAGTGAAATCATAATCAAAATATCGATTAAAAATGAAGAACGAACGAAGAACACGAAGAACACGCGAAGAACACGAAGAACGTTGTTGATGGACAAATTTAAAACCATTATAGTATAATTATTGTTGATGGACAAGTTTAAAACCATCACGTATAAGTTAGATGCTTGTTGTTTGGTTAGGAATGATAGAAACATTCATGAAGAACGGATTAAAACGGAGCTATAACAAAGTTATGGAATTTTTTTTGTAAAAGACGAACAAGAATTAGAATGTTAGTAAATGAACCTGAATGTGTAGGGTTTTATAAGAAAGTAAGAGAATGTAGAAAACGTGAGTCGTGGACTCAAGAACAAACGAGTTTCGAGTTCGGATGACCAAATTACGGATGAGCTAACGAAGAGCGTTAAAAACGTAAAACAAATGAAGGGTTAAGATCAAGCCAATTGAATGGCATATTAACGGATTCAAAACAAAGTTCTATATATCTGAGGGGTATTGAAGTACGTAAGATAAGGAATAGAATGGCTTTGGAACAACCTCATTCCATGTTATAACGAATAAGTTATGGAAACAGGAAGTAATCATCTCAGAACGATCAAATACTTTTCTAGGGTTAGGGCCTGGCACGGCGGCGCCAGCCATGCCTTGTAAGACGACGCTGCAGCGCCAGACCAGGGAGCCGGGTACTGTAAACTCACGCCGTGACGTGAAAGATAAAAGGAAGAGTGGCGCCGTAGCGCTAGTGTAGGGAAAAAGCCAGAGAAGAACTTTTAACTACTCAGCTCTTGGGGGAAATGTAAGGGAAGATAAAGAACATAATGCTCAACTAATGTAATACTTAATCAGGTGATTTAAACATTTAATGAAGGTTGAATGGAAAGATTAAACAAGATTAAAAGAAGGTGAATGCGGGTTACGGAACCAATATCCGAGGACCATAGTCGCGATAAAGGAATGTGAGGGATTGCTATAATGGTGATTCCTTAGACGTTGATTGACGAGGGTAATGAATAACATTTCTATGTTATGTTATGGTAATGAGAGATAAGTGTAAAGCGTATAGACGCTATGAACGCAATGCAGTTGCGTTGAATGACTGGTCTTAGCATACCGCGAACAGTTTGGCTTCAACATTGAGGAAGAATAACGAATGGTATTAAGAAAGCCATAACGAATGGAAAGATGATTAACGAAAGTCGAATGTGAGTCGGATGAAAATGTTAGAATGAAATGTAAGCATTGAACACTTTAATCGACGTGAAGGTTGAGTGTAAACAAATATTAAATGGGTAGAACCTACACCCCGTGTATGCTTTATCCGTGTGATAATGAAGACCAATGATTAAACCGTAAATGGTAAAGAAGTTAAATTAAAGACAATAACATTTAACGTAACGAAGCTGAGTTAATGATTAACTGGAATGATCGCTCTGAGTATACAAAAGACTATATGACTTAGACGATAAAGAGTGAATCCTAAGGTGTGGCATTTAGTTGTCAGGAAGTCATAAGGAATGAGAAATTGACTTAACGAAGATTATAGTTTAATAGTTTGGATAAGTTAAGATAAGTTAGGTTGTGGTGCAATCGTAACCTTTGATGGTTGATATATGGGAGCTGGGCTAAACAATTCCTTTAGAGAGTGATGGTATCTAACTCAATGTGATGGTAGTGTAAACGAGACGGGAACTTGTTTGTTGGTTGTTTGTGGGAAACCACTCAGAGTACCATATGGACTACTAGCAGAGAAGCGATGTGTGCTGAGTCCTAGAGAAGTTATAAGAAGAAGATAAGAATGTAAAACATCAAAGATGATGAACGTATAAGTAAGGCATCTCCGTATATCACGAAGCCATAGAACGGTAATGAAAGTGGTCGCGTAAACATAGGTTGCAAGAACGCGAACCCTAAGAAGTAAAGTTAAGCAAACTAATGCATAAATCAAATATACATGACTAATTGGTGTATGTGTTGTTTTCTTATATGCTACATAGGAACTGGAATGAGCAGTTCTGCAAGTTTCCTAACTTCATTCATATTTTAAATGAATGCTAGTTTCTTAAACTTTTCAGATGTTAAACTTGAGAAGTTCTGTTTATGTGTGAATGTGTGATATTTGTGCAAGGTGGTAGAACCTATCAGGCCTTGTGCCACAATGTGAACACTTCGGTGTTTCTATGAGATGAACTATTTTGTGATTTAACTATTCAATAAGAGAATTCTTTGTTTATACATGATCCGTTATTGTTAAGTCTGCGCTAATGATTCTAGCCAGATCGAATGTGTATGAAAAAGGTAGAAGAATGAAAGTATTTCAAAATGAAAGTGAATATTGTTTTAAAATGATAGGAATCGAGATTATTCCTATTATTCAAGTTGTTTCATAACCTTTGTTCGGTTATTGAAGTTCTAAAGAAATATTTAAACTCTTGAAGTTGCTTGTTCAACTGCTATGACTTGCTGAGCAATTAAATGCTCACACTTTCTTTAAATGAAAAACATTTTCAGCTAACGATGTTAGAAGAACTTAAGGATCCCGTAAAGATCAAGCTGACTAGTATCCAGAAGCAGTGCCATTCAGTATGTGAATGAGCGTGAAGATCAATCGAAGACTTGTAATATAAAATAAGTTAAATGAACTTTAGATTAGTCTAATAAACTTTTATGTATCCTTAGTGGCGGATGAAAGTCACTCGTGTAAGATGTAAAGAATAATGTAATTATCGTTATTTGTAATGAAAGGAGTTATAAGGTTTTAGAATGTATGTTGTTATATTTCAGTATATAATGATGTATGTTTAGATGAATGATGTACTCGTGACGTACGGAATCCGGGTATGAAGATAAACCGAATTTTGGGGCGTTACAGGTTGGTATCAGAGCTGATAGGTTATAAATCTTAGGTAAGAGTATCTAAGACTATAATCGTAGAGAGAGGGATAAGAAGATTACCACGTGATCATAGTGAATCGTAGTAACAGCTGAGTTGTTAAACGATGAATAATTTATAGTACTACAAAGTAGTACGGGAAGAAGAACTCAAATTGAGTTGTAAAGGATATAATACGAATTAAAAAAAATTCATATTAAGTAAAGAGAAATTTAGAAGTAAAATTTCAATTGAGGACTCATGTGATAGCAGAGTTGTATGAACCTTTGTTATGGGCAGAGGTTTGTGCTTGGTGTAACAACTGCTTAGCTTATTACAGTGATAATCATTGGAATTGGTCGTGCTGTTAAGATTTATATGATGAGAAGGTGAATCTTTTCTCATGTATATACTTGATAGGTAGAGAACGATAAGGTAGGTGCGAGTTCTTGAAACTCATACTTATTGTATGTTCGCGACTCATAATGATATGGTTGGTTTTTGAACTTCTCAGCGAATGGACGCTTATGGTCTATCTGGGATAGTTCTTAAACTTATATTATTGTGGAAAGTTCCAGAACTCATAATGTGTGGTAAGTTGATGAACTGTACTAAGGTATAGTGATGTTTAGACCGAAAATGAGTTTTTTTCAGTAGGCTTAGTATTAAAGGTTCTAGAGAAGATTAAGTATTATCGCAAATAAGACAATGAAGGAAGATGGAGAATAGGATATTCCAAATCATCTAGCTATGCTAGATTATGAACTTTATTGAAATCAGGCTTATGTGTGCGCGTTTTGAAAATGAAAGAATTGGTTCAACTATTGGAACCAATGGATTTTTAAAGAACTATTCTTGGTATATCTATGCTAATTGTTTCGGCTAGACAAAAATTTATTTGAAATATCAAAATAAATTTTATATCATTCGTGCATTCGATGCAGGAATGGTAAAAGGATGGAGTTATTAATGAAATTGAACCTAATGTTGGATGTGATCATAGGATCAACAACCCACTATGGTATGATGTATAATGACTAAGTCACAAACTAACAAAGTCCTCAATGTACCGTGAAAAGTACAGTATCATGACGTCATAAAACATTTTGATGAATGTAAAAAGAATTTAAAGATGTAGTCGATGTCAATTGAGTTGACTAGATGAATGTTTCAAGTTGATATCCAATTTATTGATATAGTCTAAGCTACTTGATTTGGCTAAGATGAATAGTATGTCATGTTTAAAAGAAAATCGAGCTTTCTTTGAAGAAGTTGTTCCAATCCAAATTATTTTGGTGAGGAATCTAATGATTAAGTCTGAGGTGAACACACCCCGAAATGTGGTTATACAATGGATTGATTTCCTATGTATGAATGAGGTAGTTTACCTTCTTGGTGATTTTAAACTGACCGTGGAAAGAAAGGTTACGGCGTCATGCTGTTAAACCTAGTAAGAGTTCATGGTCAATTTGACCCCTCATCAAAAGTATGAAATATTTTAAAGGAATTCTTATATTCCTCGTTGTTCATTTTACTTCATAATTCTTGATAAGTTATGAAGGTGAGAGAATGTTTGAAAGATAAGAACATCTTTGAAGAGAAGTTGAGAAGAGGGGTATGCTAAAAATTTCGAGGACAAAATTATGTGAAGAAGGGGTGAATGTGATGACCCGGGTATGGGTGTGGTTTTAAGAAATTCTGAGGACAGAATTTTTATAAGGTAGGAAGAATGTGACAACCCGAAAATTCGGATTGTCAAGAATTTACGATTTAAAGAATTAGTTATTAATAAAATAAATTTTTATTAATAATATTATGTGTTATGTGTTTATTAATCGTTCTAGAACCTAGGACGATTATAAGTTGGGAGGATTCTGGCTACGAGCTAGACTGAATGAGTAAGAATTTTCAAGACAAAAATAAAATTTTTCCAGGAACAAAAATATTTTTGGGAAAAAAGACGAAATAGGCACTATTCACCAGCCGAAACCTAAGGGTTAGGGTTTGAATAACCTAAGCATTTCCGAGAGTTCGGTATGTCGAAATTACATTCCGTCGAAAGACTTGACGATAATATGTCGTGAAAAATTATGTAAGCTGATAAAAGTTTTCTCAAAAAACGTGCAAAAATTAGACGAAATAAAAATAATGAAAAGTACTGTTATGTACTTTTCACTCGTTTAACTACGTTAGGGGAAAACGTGAAGGAAAACGCTTGACACCAAATAGTGTTTTTCAGTTTTTCAGAAATCCGAAGAATACGTAAAAGTTAATCGGTAAAGGAAAGACGAAATATCCAAAAATATTTGGATTCGAGAATCACAGTTTTTAAAACTGTCGGACGAAACCCGAAAGACGGAACCACGAAACTTACAGGCTAAGTTTCGTGAATAGTAAGGAGGTTAACTAAGGAGGTGGAAATAGTAAACTTAAGGGCTAAGTAAACTTAAGGGCCAAGTAAACTTAAGGGCTAAGTAAACTTAAGGAGTAAGTAAACTTAGTGCTTAAGTCTTGAATAGTAAGGAGGTTTGGGGCGAAATGACTAAAATACCCCTAACCTTGGTTTTCTATAAATAAGAAGCTTATTTCATTATTTTGGGATTTTGAAAATCCTGCAATTTGAGAGAGAGAGAGAGAGGGAGAGAGTTTGGATGGGAGAAAGAAGAGGAAAAGCTTGCCCGAGTGCACGCTTTGTCCAACGGAGGAAGATTAAAGAAGATAGGTAATCCAAAAATTAACTTTTAATAAATTTTTCTATGTTAAAACATAGTTTAATGAGAATATGAAGTAAAAGATGTAAGAATGATTTCATATGGTTGAAATCATGAGAAGATGAAGAAAATATGAATTAGAAGTTTAGTTTATAAATTTCTTAAGGAAGTATACGATTCATAATGAACTATAACGATCCGAGTGGATTATATGAATGAGTAGGTCAAATAAGTAAGGAATGGTGTTCTATAACATCAAATTCCAAGAAAAAGTGAAATTGTAATCAAAATATCGATTAAAAATGAAGAACAAACGAATAACACAAAGAACATGCGAAGAACACGAAGAACGTTGTTGATGGACAAATTTAAAACCATCGTAGTGTAATTGTTGTTGATGGACAAGGTTAAAACCATCGCCTATAAGTTAGATGATTGTTGCTTGGTTAGGAACGATAGAAACATTCCCGAAGAACGGATTAAAATGGAGCTATAACGAAGTTATGGAAAAAATTTCATAAAAGTTGAACGAGAATTAGAAAGTTAGTAAATGAACCTGAATTTGTAGGGTTTTATAAGAAAGTAATAGAATGTAGAAAATATGAGTCGTGGACTTAAGAACGAATGAGTTCCAAGTTCAGATGACCGAATTACGGATGAGCGAATGTAGAGCGTTAAAAATATAAAACGAACAAAGGGAGTAGATCAAGCCAATCAAATGGCATGTTAACGGATTTAGAATGAAGTTTTGTCCTAGGGGTATTGAAGTAAGTAAGATAAGGAAGAGAATGGCTTTTGAATGACCTCGTTCTGAGTTATAATGAATAAGTTATGGAAGCAGGAAGTAAGCATCTCAGAACAATCAAATACTTAGAAAACTTTTCCAGGGTTAGGGCTTGGCGCCGTAGCGCTAGCCATTCCTTGTAAAGGTGGCGGCAAAGACACTGCACTGTGGAGCCGGGTAATCGCAAACTCATGACGGGTGTAAGAGAGAAAAGGAGAGTGGCGCCCAATGCAGCCAAAGGTCTGAAAAAAGCCAGAGAAGAGATTTTAACTACTCAACTCTTGGGGGAAACGTAAGGGAAGATAAAGAACATAATGTTCAACTAATGTAATACTTAATCAGGTGATTTAAACCTTTAATGAAGGTTGAACGAATTATTAAACGAGATTAAAAGAAGGTGAATGCTGGTTACGAAACTGATATCCGGGGACCGTAGTCGCGATAAATGAACGTGAGGGATTTCTATGATGGTGATTCCTTAGACATTGATTGATGAGGGTAATGACTAACATTTCGATGTTATGTTGTGGTAATGAGAGATAATGGTAAAGCGTATAGATGTTGTGAATACAACGCAGTTGCGTTGAATAACCGGTCTTAGCATACCGCGAACAGTATAGCTTCGACATTAAGGAAGAATAACGAATGGTATTAATAAAGCCGTAGCGAATGGTAAGAAGATTAACGAAAGCCGAATGTGAGTCGGATGAGAATGTTAGAATGAAATGTAAGCATTGAACACTTTAACCGACGTAAAGGTTGAGTGTACACAAATATTAAATTGGTAGAACCTACACCCCGTGTATGGTTTAACCGTATGATAATCAAGACTAATGATTAAACCGTGAACGGTAAAGAAGTTAAATTAAAGACAATAACTTTTAACGTAACGAAGCCGAGTTAATGATTAACTGGAATGATCGCTCTGAGTATACAAAAGACTATATGACTTAGATGATAAAGAGTGAATCCTGAGGTGTGGCACTTAGTTGCCAGGAAGCCATAAGGAATGAGAAATTGACTTAACAAAGATTATAGTTTAATAGTTCAAATAAGTTAAGATAAGTTAGGTTGTGGTGCAATCGTAACCTTTGATGGTTGACATATGGGAGCTGGGCTAAACAATTCCTTTAGAGAGCGAAGGTATATACAAAACTAGCAACCGATCTAACTCACTGTGATGGCAGTGTAGACGAGATGAGAACTTATTTGTTGGTTGGTTGTGGGAAACCACTCAGAGTAACATATGGACTAGTAGCAGAGAAGTGATGTGTACTGAGTCCTAGAGAAGTTATAAGAAGAAGATAAGAATGTAATACATCAAAGATGATGAACGTATAAGTAAGACATCTCCGTATGTCATGAAGCCATAGAACGGTAATGAAAGTGATCGCGTAAACTTAGGTTGCAAGAACGCGAACCCTAAGAAGTAAAGTTAAGCAAACTAATGCATAAGTCAAATATACATGACTAATTGGTGTATGTGTTGTTTTCTTATGTGTTACATAGGAACTGGAATGAGCAGTTCAGCGTAAGCTGTAGCTGTGAGTAAGGCAAGTTTCCTAACTTCATTCATATTTTAAATGAATGCTAGTTTCTTAAGCTTTTCAGATGTTGAACTTGAGAAGTTCTGTCTATGTGCGAATGTGTGATATTTGTGCAAGGTGGTAGAACGTATGAGGCCTTGTGCCACAATGTGAACACTTCGGTGTTTCTATGAGACGGACTATTATGTGATTTAACTGTTCAATAAGAGAATGTTTTGTTTATACATAATCTGTTATTATTAAGTCTGTGCTAATGATTCTAGCCAGACCGAATGTGTATGAAAAAGGTAGAAGAATGAAAGTATTTTAAAATGAAAGTGAATATTATTTTAAAATGATAGGAATCGAGATTATTCCTATTATTCAAGTTGATTCATAACCTTTGTTCGGTTATTGAAGTTCTAAAGGAATGTTTAAACTCTTGAAGTTTCTTGTTCAACTGCTATGACTTGCTAAGCAATTAAATGCTCACACTTGCTTTAAATGAAAAATATTTTCAGCGAACAATGTTAGAAGAACTTAAGGTCCCATAAAGATCAAGATGACTGGTATCCAGATGCAGTGCCATTCAGTATGTGAATGAGCGTGAAGATCAATCGAAGACTTGTAATATAAAATAAGTTAAATGAACTTTAGATTAGTTTAATGAACTTTTATGTATCCTTAGTGGCGGATGAAAGTCACTCGTATAAGATGTAAAGAATAATGTAAGTATCGTTATTTGTAATTAAAGGAATTATAAGGTTTTAGAACCTGAGAATTTAGAATATATGTTGTTATATTTCAGTATATAATGATGTATGTTTGGATGAATGATGTACTCATAACGTACGGAATCCGGGTGTAAAGATAGCCCGGATTTTGGGCGTTACAGTGACACCCCCAAATCCGGGTACTCTATTCCCACAGTATTTGGTGCTCACTATCTAAAAAAAATTATATCTAACTACCCATAATAAAGGATAAATACATAACTTAAATAATTTAAATAATAATCCTTCACATTAAAGGGTTACATCAACTTAAATCAATCCTAGGTAATCTAATCCTAAATTATTACATAATTCTGCGGAATACATCATAATATAACATAAGTCTTATAACATAATTCATTTACATAAATTCAAATAAATCTTCATCACTTGGACATCTTGCCCTTTCCTTTGCTAGAAGATGGCTCATCAACTTTCTAAATTTTAGCTGCATTGTTAATTGTAAGAGTGAGCAAACAATTGCTCACTAATATAAAGAATAATAATAGCAATAACATGAGATTAGACAACGAATATTGAATATTAGAAAACTTATTCTACGAATCAAAAATTGAAAACAAGTGTAGGATTTATACCTGAGGGTCTTAAGACGACGAACTATGTCCCCGGTAATTAGGTATTATTACCTCGACCTTAACAGTCGTTTAGACTATACAAACCCTTCCTTACATACTTAGGGGGATCAGCCCTTTATACCATGTATTGTGCACGACCATCTAAACGTAAACGCGTATATAATCCCCTATATTAGGGTTGTTCATCTAAGTTTAACTTTAGGATTTCCGCACTAAAGAAAGTTTAGTGTGGAACTAGCTTATTAATAGTCCTAGAATTTTAGAACACTATTCAATTACAGATTAGTCCAATCAATAAGAGCGTGCTTGCTATTCGAAGGTTCAACATAATAATATAGAATTGAACAATGATACTTAAGTCAAAATCGAATAATGATAATATATAATTGAATAGACATGGTATATATGCAAAGTACTACATCCAAAAGAGTTAGGAAATCTCATTAGGAACAATGAAGTTAAACAGTATACACTTTGAATAGTAAAAACGAGTGTTAGGATTGTGAAACTCGCTCAATATAAAGAATTAGAATACAAGAGTTTGTATTAACCTAAAGAAGATGGAACCAATAAGCTTGCTCAACTTTAATATAAGATTTAGGAACTTGCATAATGATAAATTAGAAAGCTTGCTTGACAACAAAAGGTAAACATAGTTATGAAACTTGCATTCATTATAAAGAGAATGAAGTTAGGGAACTTGCTTCGCGTGTAAGCTACACAAGTATATTAAAAGTTCGCCAATTAACCTACATATACCATTGAAATCACAATACCGATTAGTTATACTATCGTTAGCTTTATAGGTTCAATCCATCATCTAAGTCATAACCATTAACTTAATGTCCAACCATGTTGGTTAACCACTCCCACGAATCTGAAAACTCATTATCGCCTAATATAAAGCTTTATCATTCACCTCTAACTCTTGCAAACATAAATTTTCACTCATTACATAAATTGTTAAGTGACTATTTAAAATCTTCACCTTTTTAGTATTACCATACATTACCATCTATTATTATATCTTATGATATGGTTTAACATCTTTATCATGCATAATTAATTAGGTTAGGTCATCATACAATAGACTGTAATAACACAAAACACATTATCTGTGACACCCCCCAAAATAGGTATACATCACCCATCTTGGGTCACCAAATACATGGTACTGGATACAAATACAAACTTAATTATACAACATGAGCTGAGAGTTTTTACACGAATATTGTCTTCAAGATAATATCCAAACTCAAATGGAGTCCTCATTACATTTATTGTCACACTATTTTATATAATAGTGAGGACTACTATAACACCCTCTCGGACCATCACTCCATTCCCCGACTAGTTTCGCCTACGTTCTCATTTCCTGAACAGAACAATGGAAGAAAAAGGGTGAGTTCAACTAGCCCAGTAAGAAATATTATGACTAAGAAAATGTAGAATAAGTTATCATTAGCCTTCAACAATGTTAAACTAATAGAATATAATAGACAACAAGTTTAACTGCAGCGGAACAAGCAATCCATTAGAAGGTCAAGTAGAGCATGATATCTACTATCTTCTATGATTTAAAAAGTTTATCATTAACTTTATCGCTGTGACTCAACTTAATAAATAAATCACATCATCGAATCATCCTTGCACTACGGGCCAAGGATATTCATTAGTATCACGTCCACAAATTATTCTTGCACTACGGGCCAAAAATATTCGTTTAATCATCAATGGTCATGATCATACTGAATTATCCCTGGTCATAATCATACCAATCAACAGTCCATCTATGCACGTAAGCCAAAGATGACTTTCATCACAATATAAGCATGAGGATGATGACAATGATATAAGAATTCAATTAAAAGAAAGTAAAGGATAAATTTTTAAAGATTTATAAGTTAATTTATCTAGAATTCAATAATGTCCAAATTGTCAAAATGATACTTCTTTGTGGAGTAAAATTCAAGAATAATATCCATATATCAAAAATAATTTGGACAGAAAAGAAATAAATTTTTCGGTGAATAGTACCCTGTGAATAGTACTTCGAGAATAGTACACCGTGCATAGTACCTCGACATGAAAAGTGCCCCGAATACCCGAGTGAATAATATTTGAGTGAATAGTAATTGGGTGAATAGTAACCCGTGAATAGTACCCCGACATGAAAAGTGTCCCGAATAACCGAGTGAATAATATTTGAGTGAATAGTAACCAGGTAAATAGTAACCCATGAATAGTAACTCATGAATAGTACTTCGGCATGAAAAGTGCCCCGAATACCCGAGTGAACAATATTTGAGTAAATAGTAATCGGGTGAATAGTAACCCATGAATAGTACCCCAAGAAAAATATTAATATTTAATACGAAAGTTCATATCAATATTCCAATGAAATGATACTGGATGAAGAGCAAAACTCAAGGATATTCCACTAATTTCAGGATTATAGAAGCAATACTTACCATAGTAAGTTTAGATTTAAGAATATGAAAAGAAATAACATACGAAATTGCAAACAGATTTTCACTTGTCATACGGTACATAATCCGTGTAGACAAGTTATTCTGACATATTAAAGGATGAATACAAAAAATAGTATTCCTTATGAATACGAAAGAAATAATACCCCTTACGAATACAACAAATAATATCCCTTACCTTAGTAGAAGGCTGGATACTGCAATAGTTAAGTAGCAGAATACTATTCTTCTTACTATGTATAGTTTCTCTCTCTATAGTTTCTCTTGTGAGTCTCAGTGAATTGGTGAGAATGAAAGAAGAATTAAGCTTCTATTTATAGGAGAATGGACTGAATAGTAACTAATTCACAAATAGTCCAGATTGATTCACTATTAGAACGGATGGTCCATATTAATTACTATTAAAACCACAACTGACGGTCCAGATTGATTTACTTTTAAAACCACCACCGACGGTGCAGATTGATTTAATATTAAAACCACCACCGACGGTCTAGATTGATTTACTATTAAAACCACCACTGATGGTCCAAATTGATTTACTATTAAAACCTCCATCAATGGTCCATATTGATTTACTATTAAAACCACCACCAATGGTCCAGATTAATTTAACTTATTACACTTTGGTACCCATATAGTTTTCCAAGTCTGCATTATTCCCCTCTAACATTTGTGAATCACTTATTTTCAATAAACACATTCTTAATACTTCAACAATTATTCATCATTAATATTATAACTCATAATATTTAACAACCAGATCATTCCCAGGAAAGAGGGGGCTTTCTGATAAGGATTTCTCCCTATCGGCGTGCAATTAGGTGACCAAACCTCTCCTCGACAGAACTTTCTAGACATCGTCAATATTGCAAATAATAATATAAATAACTTTGTCGTCTCAATTATTGATTTAATAATATAAAATATTATACAGATGATATTGTGACAATAATTGAATCAAATAACGTGAGATACTATGCAAAAATTATTATAGTAATAATTGAGTAAACTAAGTGGCTTCTTACGTAAGCATGAATAATCAATACCGTGTGCTACTATGCAAACACGCGTATTACTGTACTTTTACCATCGGGTAGTTCAACCGTTTAACGATAAAACATTCGTTGTTATTTTTATAAAAAGATATTTATGTCATTTTCTAACTACGACAATACTTCCGTTGTGGGGTCCACCAATGATTGTGTCATCGAATGAATATTCCCTGACCAAAAGAATATTCCCCAACCAAATGAATATTCCCCGATACAAAGAATATATTTTATATCAACTTGCTTATTTTGCAAAAAATTTCACATATCACCCTTAACTTTAACCTTTTATTAATTAAACCATTTATTAAATAGGATAATAATTATAAGAAAATAAATACTTTCATTTCAAAAAATTCGTGGTATTACAATCTCCCCTTCTTATGAAATTTTACCCTCAAAATTTACGTACGTACCTAGTATGCCGAAGATGTGACGCCCCCAAATTCGGGTCTCTTACGACCCGACAGATGGTGCTACACGGTACTACCATTCACACATACATTCAATTGAAAAGTCTCCAATGAACGAATATGTCTTCTATATATTCAAAATAATATTATATTTCCCCAGGTTCTTTATAACCTATTCATTCATCCTTGTCATAATATTCAATATATTACAAACATTCACCTATACTATTACATAAGAATTTTATCTATTTGACTTCGTTTGCTAAAATTTAACCTATTAGTTCATTTTTAACAAAAACGATAAATGTTCGTGAACGTTCAACACTCGTTTCTTTGTTCTAACTCGGAATTCGGTCATTTTCGAGTCCGCGACTCTATAATGCCAAATATGATGTGTCTCCATCGAAAACTAACGTTTCCTACTTCAAACACAAAATGCAACTTCCATTCCGAGAATTTCACGAATTCGACGATTATCGTTTAATCGTGTGAATTCTGACGAAACCTCATTACTAATCATTCTAAATGGATTTTATTCTTCACATGAACATTTTAAGTTACTTATTACACCAATTTATCATCAAAGTAGGTTTTGACTTATTCTCATAAGTCAATGACTTATTTAACTTATGAACTACAAATTCCCATGCTTATGACTTACTATGCACTTAAGTCCATCAATCAATGTTCTCATACTATATTGAACATACTAACATCATATGACAAACATATGACAAGTTCTTCATAAGTTTATCAATCCATTTAGGTTCAAGTTGCTTATTCAACTTATTCGGCTTAAGTTCATTCATCAATGACTTATTACATGTTATTATCAAACAATCCCACTTCTCTATCAATCCTAATCATAGAAGAGATAAAGATAATAGAAATGAGTCTTACCCTTGAAGACTATTACTTCACTTCACTTTGGAAAATCTAGCAAAGGTTGAAATGACTTATAAGTGCTTATGTGGCTTATTCTCTCTAACCAATAAGCTACTTAACTTGAGAGAAGTTGAGAGGAATTTAACAACCAACAAAAGAATTATGAAGCCTTCTATTTATAGGCAACTCAAAGTGAGGGCATAATAGACAATAACACATCCCACCTCCTTATTAACCTCCTCAACTTCCACCTCCTTACTATTCATAACCTATCAACAAAGTAAACTTGGCTAGCACAACACTTTATCATCAAACAAAAAGCTTGCCCATCAAGACTACCCACATTTCACTTAGTTTGCCCCATGGATCATGTCCAATTCATTGGGCTTGCTAATTTATCTAACTAATTCCTATTGGGCTTATGCTACAATAGATTGGACTTATGATTTATCAAACACTTGGGCTTGAGTATCACATTCTATTGGACTTCTATCGTTAAGCTAATAATCCTACAAGTTCATTACATTTAATTAACAACTTAACATATATACAGCATGCATAATTCTCGTATGCTAGCTCGTATATTTATTCATAATATAAGTTATTTCATTCTCCATTCTTAGTAGTATAATACTTCGTATTATACTTATTTTCATTACCTCGTCCAATGCATACACATCATACAATTATAACTTTCTTTCCTCAATGCTTAATAAACCTAACGTTCCCAAATTAGGGCTGCATGCAAAATATTACATTTTCCATACTTAGATTATTATTACATAATCAATATCACATCGATATTATAACGTTACGTATTTCTCAGAAGTTCAAAAAAATTCCCGAGCAAAAATCGATGAATAGCGTTTTTTGAAAAATTTCTCGGAAAACTTTTATTTTTGTCTTAGAATTCAAACACTTTAATTCATCCACGTAGTTAATATACTACGACGTTCCGACGTTTCTAGGTTATAGAACGACATTCATCTTATTAACACACAATAATAATAAATAATATTATTTTATTCATTATTAATAATATTTACAAAGGTTCGATTTTCTGGGGTGTTACACTCTCTCCCCCTTATAAGGATTATGTCCCCAGAATCTCGCTAAAAAAAAATTACACAAATAAATGAGGGTAATTCTTTTTCATCATTTCTTCTAACTCCCACGTTGCTTCTTCCGCATCATGGTTCTTCCATATCACCTTCACGGAAGATATGACTTTATTCCAGCAGAACTTGTTCTTTTCTATCGACAATTTGAATCGGCGTTTCCTCGTACGTTAAGTCCTTCTTGATATGAATAGGCCCATATTCTATCACGTGCTTATAATCTGGCTTATAAGGACGCAATACCGATACGTGAAATACATTATGTATTCGTTCTAGGTCTGGAGGTAATATTATCATATATGCTACCTCACCCACCCGTTTTAATACCTCAAAAGTTCCTATAAACCTCGGACTTAACTTTCCCTTCTTTCCAAAATGTATCTTTCCTTTCCAGGGAGTCACTTTTAGAAATACGTACGAACCTACTTCAAATTCTCTATTCTCTATATGTGAATCCGTAAACTTCTTATGTCTGTCTGGAGCTGCTACCAAACACATTCGTATCAGTTTAACAATGTCCGATGTTTGCTGCACCAATTCTGGTCCCAGCATTCGGCGTTCTCTTACCTCATCCCAATACAGTGGCGTTCTGCATTTCCTCCCATACAAAGCTTCGTAAGGCGGCATACCTATGCTTGCATGATAACTATTGTTATACGCAAACTCCACTAATGGTAGATAATTATCCCAACTACCCTTGAAATCCATGACGTAAGATCTTAGCATATCTTTTAACGTCTAAATTATTCTCCTGCTCTGTCCATCCGTTTGTGGATGATACACCGTACTCAGCTTCAACTGCATTCCTAACTGCTCTTGTAGACTCCTCCAAAAGTTTGATGTGAATTGTGGGTCACAATCTGACACAATCGATATTGGTGCTGCATGTCTAAAAATTATTTCCTTAATATAAAGTCTAGCTAATTGGTCTAAGTTATACTTGACCCTAATTGGAAAAAAGTGAGCCAACTTCGTCAACCGGTCCACTATTACCCAAATCTCATTATACCCTTTCTAAGTAGTCAGAAGTCCTACCACAAAATCCATCGTGATATTCTCCCATTTCCACTCTGGAATTTCTAATGACTGTATCAAGCCACTTGGTCTTTGATGTTTGGCCTTAACTCTTTGACAAGTCAAGCACCTACTCACATACTCGGCTATCTCTCTCTTCATGTTCGGCCACCAAAACTTTGTCGAAGATCTTAATACATCTTAGTGCTACAAGAATGAATCGAAAACCTTGAACTATGAGCCTTTTGTAGAACCTGCTTATGACGCCCCCAAAATTAGGTATACATCACCCATCTTGGGTAGTCAGATACATGGTACATAATTTAAATACAACATATTAATATAACTGTCGTGTACAATACGACATAAACTGTGAGTTTGAATACAAATATTGTCTACTAGATATTATACAAACTCAAAAGGAGTCCTCATTACAATTATTATAACACTATTTCACAGAATAGTGAGGACTACTAATGCTATCCTCTGGACCATTACTCCGTTCCCCGACTCGTCCCATTTATGTTCTCATTTCACAAGAGAACGGTGAAAGAAAGGGTGAGCTCAACTAGCCCAAAGAAAAATATTATGACTAAGATAATGCGAGAATAAATTATCAATAGCCTTCAACAAAGGTTAAACCGATAAAATATAATAAACATCAAGTTTAATCTGCGGTGGAACAAACAATCCATTAAAAGAGTCAAGTAGAAAATAAAATCTACTATCTTTTATGATTTAAAAGGTTTTCATCATCATTATAGTTTGAGACTCGACTTTAATAAATAATCCACATCATCGAATCACCCCACTTTACTGACGAGGATATTCTTTAGTATCACGACCACAATTATTCATGCACTACACGCCAAGAATAGTTGTGTATTCATTAATGGTCATGATCATGCCAACAATCGTCCATCAATGCACTACTGCCAATCGAGGATTTTACCACATCATTTGTAATATTACGGTTATGATTACAAATAATCCTCAGTCATAATCATACCAAGTCCATCCATGCTCTACAGTCACGAGATGACTTTAAAAAAATATATAAACATGAGGATGATGACAATGATATAAGAATTCAATAAAACAAGTTCAAGAATTAAGTTATTCAGAACTAATAACATCCAAATCTGTCAACATGATCTTTGCTTTGTAGAGTAAAATTCAAGAATCTCGAGAAGAATATTTCCATGAAAGGATACCGGATGAAGCGCAAATGTCAAGGATATTCCACTAATTTCATGGAGTATAGAAGTCAAAGTTTTAACCAACCGGGTATAATAAAGAATTGAATAACAAAAGAAATCACCATGCATGCGATAGATCGCACGAGGCGAGTTATTCCAACAGAATAATAAATAACGGAACCGAGTCCCATGTAAACACACATGATAATATGTTCCAACAGAATAATAATAAAGATTTTAACCAGGTCCTGTAAAACACACAGCATGGATGTTCCAATGTATAATAATAAGATTTTAACCAGTCCGGTGTAAAACACATGCATGGATGTTCCAATGAATAATAGAAGAATGTCACCAAGTATAGGGTAGATCAGCGTATACAAGGTTATTCCAATGTAATAATAAAGAATGGAACAACGTAAGGATTTCACCAAGTATTGGGTAGTCCACAGTATCTGAGTTATTCCAATGAATAATAAGGAATGGAATAACCAAAGTTCTCTTCATGAATACAATAGAATAATATCCCTTACGTACAACAAATAATATTTCCTACCTTAGAAGAACTGAATATTGGCAAAGTGAAGTAGCAGAATACTTTTCTTCTTTCTCTCTATAGTTTCTCTCTCTAGAGTTTCAGTGAATTCATAAGAAAATAATGAAGGAATGAGCTTCTATTTATAGGAAAATAGAATGCATAGTAATTAATCCATGAACGCTCCAGTTGATTTACTTTAATCGACTAGTACATATTTAAAGCAAAATCTTTTAAATTAAATATAATATATTCTATTTATATAAAAACATTTTTCTATGCAAACACTATGCAAAACACTATGCATAATAAAATATAATATATTTTATTTATAGAATAACTTTAATAAAGTATTACATTTTATATAAAAAGATGTTTCGCTTTATTACGTTAATAATACTGAATAAAACAAAACGTCATTATCGCTATAATAATTCATATTATTAATCGTGATAATGGAATCAAACCGAGTGACTTCTCACATAAGCATCAATAATCAATATCGTAATGCTACTTATGCAACCACACGTATTCATCGTATTTTTACTACCGAGTAGTTCAACAGTATCAATGGTAAAACTTCCGCCGTTATTTTAATAAAATATTTTTGTCGTTTTCTCAATCCGACAATAATTCTGTTGTGGGGTCCACCAATGATTGAGCCGTTGTACGAATATTCCCTGCTAAACCGAATATTCCCCGACCAATCGAATATAATATAACCACTTGCATACTTTGCAAAATTTATAAATATTACCCACAACTATAACATTATATCAAATTATTCTATAATATTCAAAAATAATATTTATAGAAAATTCATCTTTATTTATAAAAGTCAGGGTCTTACAACCTCCCTTCTTATGAAATTTAAGCCCTCTCGAAATTAGGGTACGTACCTGGTATGTCGAAGAGGTAAGGATACCTTGATTTCATTTCAGATTCTAACTCCCAAGTCATTTCCTCAACATCGTGGTTCCTCCACAAAACTTTGACTTGAGGTATAACCTTGGAGCGTAGAATATGTTCCTTCTTATCCAAAATTTGAACAGGAACCTCTTCATACGTCAAATCTTCCGCTATTTCATCCGGTTCTAACTCAATAATATGGTTCGGGTCTTTCACATATTTACGTAACATGGATATGTGAAAAAAGCGTTATGAACACGAGACATATTTGGCGGTAAAAGCAAGTCTATAGGCCACGCTTCCTACTCGATCGAGGATTAAAAATGGACCGATGAATCGAGGATTAAGTTTTCCTCTGTTTCCAAATCTTGTAACTCCTTTCCATGGAGCAACTCTTAACAACACATGATCTCCTATATCGAATTCCACGTCCTTTCGATGAAGATCAGCATAACTCTTTTGTCGATTTTGTGAGGTTTTTATACGTTGTCGATCGTTTGAATCTTTTCCGTAGTCATACGTATTACAACTCCGGTCCCAACAACGTTGATTCACCCACCTCATCCCAAAGATACCGGAGAACGACACTTTCTTCCATACAACGCTTGAATGGAGCCATGCCAATACTTGCTTGATAACCGCTTTTTGTAGGAAAACTCCACCAATGGTAAGAACTTGTCCCAACTCCTTGAAATCAAGGACACGAGTCTTAATAGATCTTCAAGAGTTTGAATAGTCCTCTCCGATTGTTTGTCCGTCTGAGGATGATATGCCGAGCTAAATCGTAAGTGTGTGCCCATAGCTTTTTGCAAACTAACCCAAAATCGTGAAGTGAATCTTGGGTCTCGATCGAAACTATGGATACTTAAGATACCATGCGCCTTACAATCTCGTTTATGTACATACGAGCAAGACGTTCAAGTGTATAAGTTTCTCGTATTTCGGTAAGAAATGAGCGGACTTGGTCAATCTATCAACAATGACCCAAATCGCATCAATGCATTAAGAAACCTTAGGAAGACCGTGAATCTAAATCCATGGTAATGTGCTCCCACTTCTATTCGGAATTTCAAGTGGTTGCAATGGACCTTTTGGTACTTGATGCTCCGCTTTAACTCGTTGACAAGTTAGACACCTTGAGATAAACAAATACTTATCTCTATCTTCATATTGCTCCACCAAAATGTATGACGAATATCATGATACATTTTGGTACTCCCAAGATGGATTGCAAATGGTGTGTTGTGCGCCTCCATCATTATATTATACTTTAAATTAGGGTCGTTAGGAACACAAAAGTCCGAGTTGACTCAAGTATTCCTTCTTCATCGATTCTTGCTTCCTAAGATAGCACCCTTCACACACCTTCTTCCTCATACGCGACGGCTCCGTGTCCAGTAGCTTGAGCAGCTTTAACTTTATCGATTAAAGTCGGTTCTACTCGTATATTCGCTATCATCACATGCGTCCTTGGAGTCTTTAACTCTATCTCCATCCTTTGCAAGTCACACAAAATGGGCCTTTGTGTTGATAATAACGCTTTCGTGCTTGCATACGATCTTCTACTCAATCGTCGGCTACCACGTTCACTTTTCCAGGATGGTATTAGATGGTATGATCATAATCTTTCAATGCAGCCTCAAGCCAACGTCGTTGTCGCATGTTGAGTTCCTTTTGAGTGAAGAAATATTTGAGGCTTTTATGATCCGTAAAGATCTCCACTTTCTCCCCATACAAGTAATGCCTCCAAATTTTAAGTGCAAAGATAATAGCTGCCAACTCCAGATCATGAGTAGGATAATTCCTCTCATATTCTTTGAGTTGTCGCGAGGCATAAAGCTATAACTTTTCCATGTTGCATAAGAACACATCCCAACCCTTTGCTTCAAGCATCATCAGAGATGACAAATCCTCCGAGCCGATGGGTATTGTCGTAACAGTCTTTGAAATAAGTCTCCTCTTGAGTTCTTGAAAACTCTTCTCACATTCTTCACTCCAATCCGAACTTTGTATCTTTTCGAGTCACCGAGTCAATGGAGTAGCGATTCGAGAAAATCCTTCCCTAATCTCCGATAATAACCATTAAATCGAGAAAGCTACGTGCCTTGGTCAACGATTTAGGTTGTTCCCGACTTTGAATAGCTTCAATCTTTGTTGGGTCAACAGATATTCCATGACTTGATACCATCGTGCCCAAGGAATGCTACTTCTTCAAGCCGAATTCGCATTTCTTCAACTTGGCATAAAGCTTATATTCACGAAGCTTTTGGAGTGTCGACCTCAAGTGTTGCTCATGATCTTTACTACTTTTGGAATAAATAAGGATGTCATCAATAAAGACGACCACAAAGTGATCTAAATATTCCTTGAATACTCGGTTCATCATATCCATCCATGAAGGCGGCGGAGCATTAGTCAATCCAAAGGACATGACTAGGAATTCATAATGCCCGTCTGCAGTTCGAAAAGCCGTCTTTGGAATGTCAACGGTTCTAATCTTCAATTGGTGATATCCTAATGAAGATCAATCTTTGAAAATAATTTGGCTCCTTGCAACTGGTCAAACAGGTCATCAATACGTGGCAATGGATACCTATTTTTGATGGTGACATGATTCAACTCCCGATAATCAATACAAAGTCGCATACTCCCATCTTTCTTCTTCACGAATAGAATGTGAGCACCCCAAGGAGAAGTACTAGGGCGAATAAAGCCAATGTCTAACAATTCCTGCGATTGGGTCTTTAACTCCTCGAAGTTCAATAGGAGCCATTCGATATGGGGCTTTGGAAATAGGTTTTGTACCGGGTTCAAGGTCGATACAAAATTCAATTTCACGCTCTGGGGGTAGGCCAGGAAGTTCTTCGGGGAATACGTCAGGAAATTTATTAACAATAGAAATATCACTCAAAACTGACGTATTTTTGTTTAAATCTGTGACATGAGCTAAGAAAACTTGACATCCATTTTTCAATAAACGAATAGCTTTATGGCTTGAGATGACCGTGATTGATTTAAATGGTTTGGCCGTTTGAATTTGGATAATAGGTTGATTAGGAATATGAAAGCTAACAACCTTACGAAAACAATCAATTTTTGCATGATAAGTAGTTAACCAATCAATCCCTAGAATCACGTCAAATGCAAGTATTTTTAATGAAATAAGATTGACATGTAATGTGAGGGTACCGATTTGAACCAAACAAGACTTATAAACAGTGGATGTAATGAAGGTTTCTCCCAACGGAGTTTCCACAGATAAGTCAAAGTCTAATTTCTCCGGAGTCAAATTTAATCGATGAGCGCAAGTAGGAGAAATAAAAGAATGGGTAGAACCCGGTATCAAATAAAGTATGAGACTTCATTAGAGTTTATGATAAGCTTACCCGTAATGACCTCATTCGGGTTCTTTGCTATCTGGGAGGTCACAACAAACGCTCTCCCTTGCACTATCTCCGGTTTTGACTTTTCTGGGACGGCCTTTGGTGCCTCCATCCTAGTTGAATTTGTCTTGATGAAACGACAAAATCGAGCTAAGTGACCTTCTCTTCCACAATTATAACATGCTTTGACGGCATGGCACGATTCGGACCGATGTGACCCTCTTCTCGCATTTGAAGCATATGATAGGTGGTCTTTCTCCTTCCTTAACAACGGTCTTTGGTGTTGACGTCTTTCCATCATTGTTGAATCTCCGCTTGAAATGTCCATTCTTATTGTTTTGGCCTCGATTACCACCGTGGTTACCATATCTCGCCCGTTGATTCCCTCCACGCTTGTTGTCACCGCTCGATGACTACTCTCACCGGTATTATAATTTTGTCCACCGCTCTCTTTTAGTTGCGTTGACTGACGTTATCGCGCTCCACTAATCGAGCCCTATTTACAACATCTCGAATACAAACACGCTTTATGAGAAATAAGATGTTGACGTATCTCCCACTTTAAACCTCTTAAAACATTCGTGCCATTCTCTCTTCATTATCCACCAAGTGGGGACGTAAACCGTGATAACTCGCAAATTTTGCCTCGTATTGCGACACGCGTCATATTATTTTGTTCCAACTTGATAAACTCCACCTCCTTCATGTGGTGAATACTTTCGAAAGTATTTGTCGTTGAATGACTCCCGGAACTTCTCCCAAGATATCTTGATCTGTGAGTTGAGTACGTTTTACCGATTCCCACCAATGTCTCCTCTCTCCGCGCAACATAAAAGCGTGAAAGGGAACCTTTTGCTCTTAGGAGCATCCCAAGACATCAAATATCTTGGTAATCTGCTTTATCCATACTTTCGCCAGAAGTGGTTTTGGCTCTCCCTTAAACTCCGGTGGTCCCAGCTCCTTGAATTGTTTAACGGTGACCGCCGAGAGTTTTCCGTGTTTCCACCTACGTTTTGGACGAGTCGCTCTACTTTCTTTGTTGCATAAATTGCATAAAGCCTCGAACATTTGATAATTCATCATTTGGTCAGTGTTGTTATTTGCATGAGGATTGTCGCCTTCCTGATGCACATTATCCTGATTATTGATATGTGGTGAATCAACGATCGCCTGTGCTCCATTGCTATTCTCAACATTCTAAGATGTCATTTTCAGATACTGCCACAAAACAAAAGGTTAATTGACATATAACAATTATCTTTATATTCTGACCGACCAATAAAATATCACATAAACTTAGGTAGGTCATACTAGCGAAGGTATTCCCCGTCTCTCCCCTCCTAGTACTATTCTCACATCTTAGCCAGGGATCATATCCCTAAGCTCGATACTGTTGTGGCGGCCCCCTCAAAATTAGGTATACATCACCCATCTTGGGTAGTCAGATACATGGTACAGAATTTAAATACAACTTACTAAATAACTGTCGTGTACAATATGACATAAACTGTGAGTTTGAATACAAATATTGTCTACAAGATATTATACAAACTCAAAAGGAGTCCTCATTACAATTATTATCACACTATTTCACAGAATAGTGAGGACTACTAATGCTATCCTCTCGGACCATTACTCCGCTCCCCCGACTCGTCCTAGCTATGTTCTCATTTCAAAGAGAACAAAGAAAGAAAAGGGTGAGCTCAACTAGCCTAGTAAGAAATATTATGACTAAGATAATGCAGAATAAATTATCAATAGCCTTCAACAGTGTTAAACTGATAAAATATAATAAACATCAAGTTTAACTGCAGCGGAATAAGCAATCCATTAAAAGAGTCAAGTAGAAAATAAAATCTACTATCTTTTATGATTTAAAAGGTTTTTCATCACTGTTATAGCTGAGACTCAGCTTTAATAAATAATCCACATCATCGAATCACCCCTGCACTACGGCCAAGGATATTCTTTAGTATCACGACCACAATTATTCATGCACTACGTGCCAAGAATAGTTGTGTATTCATTAATGGTCATGATCATGCCAACAAATATCCATCAATGCACTACTACCATCGAGGATTTTTACCACATCATTTGTAACATTACGGTCATGATTACACCGAATAATCCTCGGTCATAATCATACCAAGTCCATCCATGCTCTACTGTGTCACGAGATGACTTTAAAAAATATATAAACATGAGGATGATGACAATGATATAAGAATTCAATAAAACAAGTTCAAGAATTAAGTTATTCAGAACTAATAACATCCAAACCGTCAACATGATATCGCTTTGTAGAGTAAAATTCAAGAATACTTGAGAAGAATATTTCCATGAAAGGATCTTTGGATGAAGCGCAAATGTCAAGGATATTCCACTAATTTCATGGAGTATAGAAGTCAAAGTTTTAACCAACCGGGTATAATAAAGAATGGAATAACAAAAGAAATCACCATGCATGCGATAGACCATGCAGGCGGAGTTATTCCAATGAGAATAATAAATAACGGAACCAGTCCCGTAAAACACAGACATGTGATGTTCCAAATGTAATAATAATAAAGATTTTAACCGAGTCCGTCCTGTAAAACACATGAATGTGATGTTCCAACAGTAATAATAATAAGATTTTAACCAGTCCTGTAAAACACATGCATGTGATGTTCCAATGTAGAATAATAATAAGATTTTAACCAGTCCTGTAAAACACATGCATGTGATGTTCCAATGTAATAATAGAAGAATGTCACCAAGTATAGGGTTGAGCCACAGATACAAAGTTATTCCAATGTAATAATAAAGAATGGAACAATGTAAGGATTTCACCAAGTATAGGGTAGTCCACAGATACAAAGTTATTCCAACATAATAATAAGGAATGGAATAATCAAGTTCTCTTCATGAATACAAAAAAGAATAATATCCTTTACAGTACAACAAATAATATTTCCTACCTTAGAAGAACCTAATATTGGCAAAGTGAAGTAGCATAATACTTTTCTTTTTCTCTCTATAGTTTCTCTCTAGAGTTTCAAAGAATTAAATAAGAAAATAATGAAGGAATGAGATTCTATTTATAGGAAAATAGAATGATTAACACTATGCATAATAAAATATAATATATTTTATCTATAGAATAACTTTAATAAAAGTATTACATTTTATATAAAAGATGTTTCGCTTTATTACGTTAATAATACGAATAATACAAAACGTCATTATCGCTATAATAATTCATATTATTATTAATCGACAATAATGGAATCAAACCGAGTGACTTCTCACATAAGCATCAATAATCAATACCATGTGCTACTATGCAACCACATCGCACTCATCGTACTTTTTACTACCGAGTAGTTCAACAAGATCAACGGTAAAACTTTCGCCGTTATTTCAATAAAATATTTTTGTCGTTTTCTCAATCCGACAATAATTACATTAGGGGGTCCACCAATGATTGAGCCGTTATCTTGAATATTCCTGCTAAACCGAATATATTCCCAGACCAATCGAATATAATATAACCACTTGCATACTTTGCAAAATTTATAAATATTACCCACAACTATAACATTATATCAAATTATTCCATAATTTTCAAAAATAATATTTATAGAAAATTCATCTTTATTTATAAAAGTTGGGGTCTTACACTGCTCCTTTAATTCCATCTCATTCAGAACCTAAATTCTTCCTTTAAATCTCAATAATCCCTCATTATCAAGACTGTACTTAGTCTCTTTTCCATTGCTTAACCGCTCCTTTAGTCGGTCACACTCATCAGTTCTAAGCTGCACCTCCTTGATTCTCCCTACGATAGTAGATTGCATCTCTGTCGTAAAAAGTATCTGCCCCGATTCACTTGGCAGCTTCACTTCCAACTCCATCCTAGCCATCTCTGTTATTAACTCAGTTTGAGTCGTTAACAAAGAAAACTTTTCCCGACCCTTCCTACTTAAGGCGTCGGCAACTACATTGGCTTTTCTAGGGTGATACAGGATTTCACAGTCGTAATCCTTTATCAACTCCAGCCATCTCATCTTCCTCATATTCAACTCCTTCTGTGTGAAGATATATTTTAGACTCTTGTGGTCCGTGTATATCTCACATTTTTCTCCATAAAGATAATGTCTCCATATCTTTAAAGCAAAAACTACTGCGGCCAGTTCCAGATCATGAGTAGGATAAACTTTCTCATAATCTTTCAACTGTCTAGATGCATACGCAATGACCTTACCATGATGCATGAGCACGCAACCAAGTCCTCTATGCGAAGCATCGCTATAAACTACAAAATTTCGTGTGTCATCGGGCAATGACAAAACAGGCACTTCACTCAAACTCTTTTTCAGTTCTTGAAAACTGTCCTCACACTTTTAAGTCTAGGCGTATTTCACCGCCTTCCTCGTCAAGATAGTCAACGGAGTATCTATCTTTGAAAAATCTTGGATGAATCTCCAATAGTAACCCGCTAACCCTAGGAAACTACGCACCTCAGTCGGCGTTTTCGGTTGTTCACAATTCATCACGGCTTCCACCTTCGCTGGATCTATTGAAATCCCCTCATGGTTAATAACATGACCTTAAAATTATACTTTCTCCAACCAAAATTCACACTTATTGAATTTTGCATACAACTTCTCCTTCCTTAGTGTCTCCAACACTAATCTTAGGTGTTTAGCATAATCTTCTGGCGTCTTAGAATAGACTAAAATATCATCTATAAACACCATAACGAACTTGTCCAAATATTGTTTGAACACTATGTTCATCATATCCACGAATGTAGATGGTGCATTTGTCAACCCAAATGACATCACCAGAAACTCGTAATGACCATAACGAGTCCTGAATGCTGTCTTTGGCATATCCTCCTACCTAACCTTCAACTGGTGATACCCCATTCTTAAATCTATTTTTGAAAAATACTTAGCCCCTTTCAACTGATCAAAAAGATCATCGATCCTGGGCAATGTGAATTTATTCTTTATCGTTAACTTGTTCAACTCTCGGTAGTCGATACAAAGTCTTAACGATCCGTCCTTCTTCTTGACAAACAGTACCAGTTCTCCCCATGATGAGACACTCGGTTGAATGTACTTTCTGTCCAACAGTTCTTGTAATTGCACCATCAACTCCTTCATCTCCACTGGTGCTATGCGATATGGTGCCCTAGAAACTGGTGCTGCTCTTGGTACGATGTCTATTATAAACTATGTCTCCGTATCCGGCAGAAGACCCGGCACATAGCTCTCCTTCTCGTGCCCATGGCCATGAAGTTTCACGATAGAGGCAATGACATCGCATGCCAGGTTTGACACCACCATTTGGCCTTGGGTTGGCGCCGCGGTTCCAACTCTGTGCCTTAGAAAATTTACAACTTTTGCAAATTTGGTGAAACTCCCAGACGCATAACTTCTTCGTTATAAGTCCGAATTGGCTCGTTCAAAAGCCTACAGTTCACAAATTATATAATATATGCGTTCATACAAGAATTTTATCTATTTGACTTCGTTTGCTAAAATTTCACCTATTAGTTCATTTTTTAATGAAAACGATAAACGTTCGTGAATGTTCAATGCTCGTTTCTTCGTTCTAATTTAGAATTCGGTCATTTTTGAGTCCACAACTCTATAATGTCAAATATGACGTGTCTCCATCAAAAACTAACATTTCCGACTTCAAACACAAAATACAACTTCCATTCCGAGAATTTCACAAATTCGACGATTATCGTCTAATCGTGTGAATTCTGGCAAAACCGCATTACTAATCATTCTAAATGGATTTTAATCTTCACATGAGCATTTCAAGTTACTTATTAGACCAACTTATCATCAAAGTAGGTTTTAACTTATTTTCATAAGTCAATGACTTATTTAACCTATGAACTACAAATTCTAATGCTTATGACTTACTATGAACTTAAGTCTATCAATCAATATTCTCATACTATATTAAACAGACTAACATCATATGACAAACATATGACAAGTTCTTCATAAGTTTATCAACTTATTTAGGTTCAAGTTGCTTATTCAACTTATTCGGCTTAAGTTCGTTCGTCTATGACTTATTACATGTTATTATCAAACAATCCCACTTCTCTATCAATCCTATCATAGAAGAGATAAAGATAATAGACATGAGTCTTACCCTTGAAGACTATTATTTCACTTCACTTTGGAAAATCTAGCAAAGGTTGAAATGACTTATAAGTGCTTATGTGGCTTATTCTCTCTAACCAATAAGCTACTTAACTTGAGAGGAGTTAAGAGGAATTTAACAACCAACAAAAGAATTATGAAGCCTTCAATTTATAGGCAACTCAAATTGAGGGCATAATAGACAATAACACGTCCCACCTCCTTATTAACCTCCTTAACTTCCACCTCCTTACTATTCATAACCTATCAACAAAGTAAACTTGGCTAGCACAAAACTTGCTCATCAAACAAAAAACTTGCGCATCAAGACTACCCACATTTCACTTAGTTTGCCCCATGGATCATGTCCAATTCATTGGGCTTGCTAATTTATCTAACTAATTCATATTGGGCTTATGCTACAATAGAGTGGACTTATGATTTGTGACACCCCAAATCCGGGTTACCTGACCCTCGAGTTTGGTGTTCACGATCCACAATATAATATCATCTAACTACCCATTTTAATATAAATAGGAATACATAACTCATTAACATAAATTGTTAATACATAAGTCTCAGGTCTACTAACCTTAACATTATAGACAAACCCCTTTAGATATACAAAAGGGTTTACAATAAAATACAACATAATAATAATATTGTTCATCATAACTAATTCATAATTATTCCTTTTCCTTTGTTCTTCTTCACAACACCTTCTGCAACTTCGTCCCTAGCTGAAAAGTTTTACTTATAGCAAGGGTGAGCAACGAGTTTGCTCCACAAGTTAAGAGATACAATAAGGATATAGAAATTAATATCAAACCTTCTCACATTTTACGCAACAATAATTCGATATTGAAAGAGTACAACGCTTTCAAGGTTTTCTATGATATTCAAATGAATAATCAAGAATTAATTCTACAAAGTAGCAAAGTGGAATGTTTTCCAGATTTATGCTGAGCGATCCATTAGATCTTGAACTTCTCTTCTCGAGTAACTATCAAAGTTAAACATTGATATACCTAGGTGTATCAGATAACCATAAAGATTAAATCATACCCCTCTACAAGTATATAAAGTGATCAGCTTTAGTATACCCTATATTATGCATAATATTTAATCGCGCGCAAAGGCCAAATACTCGACCGATAAAATATTCCCTTTATATAAAAGTTGTTCTTCTCAGTCTCAGAATTAAGATTTTGATTTAACAATAAAATATTGTGATTTCAAATTCTATTTACTTCTCGATCTAGCCAAAATAATTGGCATTGATCTGTCAATAACAATTGAATACTCTTCTCAAACCTATAAAGTTCTAACAAATGTTCGTCTAACCAGAATAATTGGCTAAGACATTTCTCAACATAATTTGATAATAAACAGGAATTATATGTACTGTCAATTCTAGCTTCTACGGATATGTATATCCAACAATAGTTATTCTACGAATGTATATATATATTCTGAATCAGTAATTCAATTTGAATTATTAAGCATGCACTAACTGCGAATAATCAACAATAAGTCCCTTGACATGGTATAATTAGCAATAATTAACCACTATAATCATTGAATGAATATAACTCAAGGTTGAGTTAGGGAACTTTCCTCTTCTGCTGATTACAGCTACACAATAAACTTATCTGCTTTCGAAAGACCTATAACCAATAATATCGGTCTAACAATTAGCACAATCATTTTATAACACATAACACCGTAATTACATTACCAAACTTCTCCTAGGCACATTACCACATAGCCACATCAGTGTTTATAACCTAGATAAACACTTAACGACAGCTATTGTCAATTAAACTTGGTCTCTAAGCTTCAATATTATTTTGGATAAGTCGAAATATCATTTATAATATTTTTCTAAGCTTTAATAATTTATAAACAATTATTATAATTTATAATAATTTTTCAAACATCGAATCATTTTTAAATGATTTAATTATCAAATAATCTCATCATTATTAATATTTAATAATATAAAAATATTAATAACATACTTGTCAAAATATTAAAGTTATTTTAATAACTTAAAATATTTTTAAATCATCAATATTCTACTTAAATGATTTTTAAAATAATTAAAATCATTTTTAAATCATTACCATTAATATTTAAATATTAATGAAATTATCATCAAAATATTAAAAGTCATTAATTATAACTTAAAATATTTTTAAATCATTTTCTCATTTTTAAATGATTTTTAAATCAATAAAATCATTTTAATTCATTTATTTAATATGATTAATTAAATAAATCTAATATCATTAATATTAAATTATTAATGAAAATTCTCTAAAAATATTAAAAATTATATTTTATAGTTCAAAATATTTTCTAACATATTATTCTTATTTAAAATGATTTTTAATAATATTAAATCATTTTTCTCTAATTTATTTAATATACTAATTAAATAAATTAAATATCATTAATATTCAAATAATTATAAATATTAATGAAAAATATCTCAAATAATCAAAAATTATTTTTCATAATTTAAAATATTTTTAAAACCATTTTGGTAATTTTTATAATTTATTTCTATTTTAATCATTTTCCTAGAAATATCGAAAATTAGAAAATAATAAAATCGTCATTTAAAGACCTTTAGTGACACTTGACTATTGTCTTAGGTGTTCTTGGCTCAAGAACACTGACACAATCAGTGTTCAAGGTGCATGGTTTGACCGGCCTTAAATCTTTGTTTAAAATTGTTTCTAGGCTAACTAGAAGTGTGATCGTGTAGCCAAAAATGTAATACTACAATAATCATTCATCATTTAAGTCATAACACCACATAGCATAACGATCTGGGCCCTCATTTAAGTCAGAACATATCTGGGTTTCTCCGAAAAACCGAAACTTCGACTAAACACCTTTTGATCATTTTAAGTTAGGTTACGGTCATGGTTTATGTGATCTTAAGGTTCAAACATGTAGCCCATGTGTCAATAAACATTACTAAAACAACGGTGGTCGAACTACAAAACAATAACAGATTAAGATCCATGAAAACCACACATGAGAAAATTAGCTCTCTGCTTTACGGGTTTTTCCTAGAAAGCTATCTATCATGATCAACCAGCTAAGTTTGACCATTCATTACAACAATTCTGTTTACATTTTATAACATCTAAAAGCATATATCTATAGTACAACTAACAGACTACAAACTTATTATCATAACATCAATAAACAACATCAAACCTGTCAGATCTATGCCTTAGAACGTCTTGTTAGAATCATTTCATACGTTACGGGTTGCTTGCCCATTTTAGCCCGTCGGCGTTGGTCAACCGAGCTTTTTTAGGAATAAAATGAAATCTAGCTATTCAAACACTATGATACCACTTCCAGATTGAAGACAACCTAATAAGCTACCAATCTAACACATAAAACAATACAAAACATGAACATAATAAGATCTACGGTCACTGACATTTCTTGTCAGACCATCATTCTTATGAAAAACTTAACTTTTACCCACTTTGATGCTATGGATCCATCATGGATCAACATAGATCAACTAAAAACAACTTCTAACATGAATCTAAACATATAAACATAATTATTTTCTTAGCATACAAGATCTAGGTTGAGTTTGAGTTTTACCTTCTCTTGTCCAATCTTTGATCCTTGCTCTCCAAATCTGATCTAGGTGTTCTAAGAGGTTAAAGAGTGATTGAATCACTTAACAAATTCATAGCTTTGGATGAGAGAGAGACTTGGGTAGTGTTAGATAGCCAATAAGCTTGATATGTGAACTTTCTCTCTCCTAGATCTCTTATATCAAAGATGTAATGAATCCAAGTGTGCAAGTTGGCAAGATATGGATAAGATTTGATATATAATTTAAGCACATGGGATAATCTTAAGTGATGACTCACTAGATCTTGCAAATCTTCTAACTAAATATCTAAGTAAATGGGTATTTTGGACTTTGTACATGAAATTTTAATAGCATACATGGAATTTAACAAATCCTTATGGTTTGACCCTTAGGGTTTAACCCTAAGGCTCTAACCCTAAAGTTTTACAACTTTTCCTTCTAGGATTTTCAAAATTAGGATCTTTAAAATAGAAAATTAAGATGTTCAAAAATATAATTAGTGTTCCCTAATTATATTAAAGGTTACTAATCATATTAAAGAATACTAATCACTTCAAAGCTTACTAATTAGGATTAGGATTTCTTAATTAGGGTTTAGGATTCCCAAATTAAAAATTAGGGTTTCTCGGCTTTCGATTAGGGTTCCTAACTACGCGTTAGGGTTTCAAATCTTGAGATTAGAGTTTCCAATCCCTTATTAGGGTTTATAAATATTGTACCCTACCCGACCAATCATTGATTAACATTACATATAAGTCTGAACACGTACTTATCAGTATAATTATTTAAATTATATTTTCAATCGAATCCCTATCCGGACTTAGGGTTAGGGTTCCTATTCTCTGTTAAGCACAACTCTACTCTAATTTCTCTGTCAATACACAAATTGTCTACTTCTCGATACTCGTATCACAGATACACAATACAATATTAACAGTCAATATTAAATAAAAAAAAATTTATTCGTGCAATTTGGATTATTCGAAATCCCGGGTTATCACATCCACCCCTCCTTAAAAGGATTCCGTCCTCGGAATCACCGCTTTCTTACTCTCTACAATCTCTTAAAGTTATATCATCAATTCACTTTTAACAACACAATAATAATTTGTGTTTCAAATTCTAACTGTGACTTGAATCTATAAAAGAAAACAATTCACAGCAATAACTAACCAAGATTACTCGAGTAATTAAATTTCGAAACGAAATCGTTACCTGCCACCTCCTGAGTAGTCACTACATCTTACGTCGTCATGTTGAAAGTACAGGCCGTTGGTCTTCCTGGTTGTGCAGGTCCTCGAATCGCCAAGGTTCCACCACCTGGTCTATTGTTGACACTTTCCTTCTCTACATTCCTTTTCAGACAGTTCCATACTATATGATCAGTTGATCCACAGGCAAAAAACCCTTGAATTTTCTTTGGACTGGGACAATTGGGTGACATGTGCCTCTCTTGCCCGCAGTTGTAACAGACTCCTTTCTTCTTTAAACAAACTCCAGGATGGTTCTTTCCGCAGGTCGTGCATGGTTCCCTTCCTTTCCTATTCTCTTTAGTCTTGCTACCCGATTGGGTATTCTCACTCCACTTCCTCTTATTCTGATTACTACCACCACTGCTTCTACCATCATTGGTCTTCTTCTTCTTCTCCTTATGAAATCGAGATGCAGCCTCGCTTCCTCCTTCAGCAATTAACGCTTTCTCCAACAAAGCCGCGAACGTGTTGATCTACAATTCTTCTACCTTATTGAATATCCCCGAATTTAGTCCGTTCTCAAATCTTCTCGCTTTTCTTGCTTATGTGTCCACCTGATGAGGTGCAAATCTTGCTAATTCGTTGAATTTGGCAGCATACTTCGATACCGACATGTTCTCTTGCTTCAGTTCCAAGAACTTAACTTCCATCCGAGCTTGCATACTCGGTGAGAAGTAATTCTCAAAGATCAACTCCTTAAATCTTGTCCATGCTACCATCACTGTACCATCTCTTGTTTGATTAGTCTCCCACCAGTAGTTAGCTTCTCCCTTCATTAAGTATGTTACAAAAGCCGTCTTTTGCTCTTGTGCCACTCGCGCAATGATGAACGCTTTCTCCACCTTCTTTACCCAAGTTTGGGCTTCAATCGGATCCGTGGTTCCCTTGAATTCAGGAAGTCCTACTGCCTTAAAGTTCTTGAAGTTAGCCAATCTGTCGGCTGACTGATTCCTCACTCTTCCTGTTGCAGAAGAAGCTCTATTCTCAATAGCTTCGGCTATCATATTTGCAAAGTTTTGCATTGGGTCAGCTTGACTTCCTTCGTTATTCACCGACTGCTCTTCTCATTGGTTTCGATTCTGTCATCTAGGCGGCATAATTTGATAAAAATCTTATATTAATTTTCTTTCTCCATACAAATTCTTAACACAATAAGATTTCAACACATAGTTCTCATGTAGTCGCATATTTATTCAAATAGCACATAGTACATATAGTACTTAACATATAATACTATCCCTTTTAAAATAATTCTAGGATTAAGATACTCAACTTTACAAAGGAAGCTATAATTCTCCAACTTTACACAAAAAGATGTCATTTACCAAATTCACATATCTAATCCCTATTCATCAAACTTACCACACTTAGGAGTTCAGTAACTTGCCACAATTATATGAGTGTATGAACTTATCCTAGTCAGACCTTTGGCGTCCATTCGCTGAGGGGTTCGAAACATTTCATATAATCATGAGTCATGAACTTACCATAAGTATGAATTTTAAGAACACACAACTTAATCTTAATTTTATATTCATATAGAAAATAAAGATTTCATTCATTTAAACATATATATATTTAGATATGCTTAAATATCATTCTCGATATTATAACACTTACTATCATAAGCTTCTACCAAAAGATACTATTGCATATATCTAAGTTGTCTACCGACCACTCCCTTCACCAGTCTTCTTCTTGTTGTGACACTTGTTAAATCCGTGACCCGTTCTTCCACATGAGAAACACTTCCTCATATTTGGCTTAGGACAATGCAAAGAAATATGTCTTTCCAACTTACAGTTGAAGCAGACGTTCTTCCACATCATACATTCTCCCACATGAGTCCTCCCACACTTGCTACAGGCTCACCTCTTCTTCGGGTTTGAATTTTTAGAGTTGTCGTTGTCGTTGGCCCTCTTTCTCTTCTTCTTGTCTTTCTTGCTAGTTCCTTCAGATGATCTACCACCTTCAGTCTTCATCCTCTCCACCTGCGCCTTCAGCTCGTTCCGTTCTTTAGTCATTTCGCATAATGCCCGCTCTGTCTTCCACAACTCCTCCAAGAGAAATACCTTACTCCGGAGTTCCTGGACTTCTACAGTTAGCTTATCTTGTTCTCCAACTTTGATCTTATTCTTCAACTCCACCTTAGCTTCTTCAGACTCCGCCTCCTCATCACCACTTAGATACATCTCAGGATAATCATCATGATCACTCACGAGATTGATCATTGGTTCATCTTTCTCCACTTCTTCCACTGACTCGCTCTGCGCTGGTACCTCGGCTATTGGCGAAGGTACGATAGCCGCTGGCATCTCCGTACTCATCTTATCTTCTCCCGACATCCTACAATCGGTTTAAACAACTTGATTAGTACTTCACCAGTACACACTCTTCACACTATGTGTCTACTTATCTCACTATCGATACGCTTCTGCAATCCCTCACTTAGTACTCTAAATGAGTATTCTCTATCTCGCTCAAGGTTATAATCCTAGGGATTTTCCCCACCCCAACTAAGGTTTATAACCTAAAGCTTTGATACCAACCTGTGACACCCCCAAATCCTGGTTACCTGACCCCCGAGTTTAGTTTTCACGATCAACAATATAATACCATCTAACTACCCATTTTAATATAAATAGGAATACATAACTCATTAACATAAATTGTTAATACATAAGTCCCAAGTCTACTAACCTTAACATTACAGCCATACCCCTTTAGATATATAAAAGGGTTTACAATACAATACAACATAATAATAATATTGTTCATCATACCTAATTCATAATTATTCCTTTTCCTTTGTTCTTCTTCGCAGCACCTTCTGCAACTTCGTCCCTAGCTGAAAAGTTTTATTTATAGCAAGGGTGAGCAACGAGTTTTCCCCACAAGTTAAGAGATACAATAAGGATATAGAAATCAATATCAAACCTTCTCACATTCTACGCAACAATAATTCGATAATGAAAGAGTACAACGCTTTCAAGGTTTTCTATAATATTTAAATGAATAATTAAGAATTAATTCTACGAAGTAGCAAAGTGGAATGTTTTCCAGATTTTTGCTGAGCAATCCATTGGATCTTGAACTTCTCTTCTCGAGTAACTATCAAAGTTAAACTTTGATATACCTAGGTGTATCAGATAACCATAAAGATTAAATCATACCCCTCTGCAAGTATATAAAGTGATCGACTTTAGTATACCTATATTATGCATAATACTTAATAATAATCGCTAAAGTAGGAATAATACTCGATAGATAAAATATTCCCTTTATATAAAAGTTGTTCTTCTTAGTCTTAGAATCAAGATTTGATTTTAACAACGAAATCTTGTGATTTTAAATTCTATTTACTTCTCGATCTAGCCAAAATAATTGGCATCGATCCATCGATAATAATTTAATTCTCTTCTCGAACCTATCGAGTTCTAACAAATGTTAAATCTAACGAAATAATTGGCTAAGACATTTCTCAACATAATTTGATAATAAGCGAGGGAATTATATGTCTTTCGATTCTATTCTAGCTCTACGGTATATGTATATCCAATGATAGTTATTATTACGAATGTATATATATTCTGAATCAGTAATTCAATTTGAATTATTAAGCATGCACTAACTGCGAATAATCAACATTAAGTCCTTGGACATGGTATAATTAGCAATAATTAACCACTATAATAATTGAATGAATATAACTCAAGGTTGAGTTAGGGAACTTGCCTCTTCCGCTGATTACAGCTACACAATAAAATTACCTGCTTTCGAAAGACCTATAACCAATAATATCGGTCTAATAATTAGCACAATTATTTTATAACACATAACACTGTAATTCACAGTCAAACTTCTCCTAGGCACATTACCACATAGTCACATCAATGTTTATAACCTAGATAAACACTTATCAAGTCTAACTATTTCAGTCTGGTAGGACTTCGGTCCATTCTCGATGATCTGGTCACCCTATCCAACACTTAATACAGCTATTGTCAATTAAACTTGGTCTCTAAGCTTCAATATTATTTTGGATAAGTCAAATATCATTTATAATATTTTTCGGAAGCTTGTAATAATTTTCAAGCAATTATTATAATTTATAATAATTTTTCAAACATCGAAATCATTTTTAAATGATTTAATTATCAAATAATCTCATCCTTATTAATATTTAATAATATAAAAATATTAATAACATACTTGTCAAAATATTAAAGTTATTTTAATAACTTAAAATATTTTAAATCATCAATATTCTACTTAAATGATTTTTAAAATAATTAAAATCATTTTAAATCATTACCATTAATATTTGAATATTAATGAAATTATAATCAAAATATTAAAAGTCATTAATTATAACTTAAAATATTTTTAAATCATCTTTCTCATTTTTAAATGATTTTTAAATCAATAAAATCTTTTTTAATTCATTTATTTAATATAATTAATTAAATAAATCTAATATCATTAATATTAAAATATTAATAAAAATTCTCTAAAAATATTAAAAATTATATTTTATAGTTCAAAATATTTTCTAAACACATTATTCTTATTTAAAATGATTTTTAATAATATTAAATCATTTTTCTCTAATTTATTTAATATACTAATTAAATAAATTAAATATCATTAATATTCAAAAAATTATAAATATTAATGAAAAATATCTCAAATAGTCAAAAATTATTTTCCATAATTTAAAATATTTTTTAAAACCATTTTTGGTAATTTTTATAATTTATTTCTATTTTTAATCATTTTCCAGAAATATCAGAATGTAGAAAATAATAAAACCGTCGCTAAAGCCCTTTAGCGACACTTTCGCGTCATTGTCTTAGGTGTTCTTGGCTCAAGAACACTGACAAAAACGATGTTCAAGTCGTACGTTTGACCAACTTTAAATCTTAGTTTAAAATTGTTTCTAGGCTAACTAGAAGTGTGATCGTGTAGCCAAAAATATAATACTATAATAATCAGTCATCATTTAAGTCATAACACAACATAGCATAACGATGTGGGCCCTCATTTAAGTCAGACCATATTTGGGTTTCTTCGGAAACCCAGAAACTCGACTAGGCACCTTTTTGATCATTTTAAGTTAGGTTCTGGTCATGGTTTATGTGATCTTAAGGTTTAAACATGTAGCCCATGTGTCAATAAACATTACTAAAACAACAGATTGGTCGAACTACAAAACAATAACCAGATTAAGATCGGTCAAAACCCTGTCAGAAAATTAGCTCTACCGTTTCTGGGTTTTTCCCAGAAACTGCTATCATGATCAACCAGCCAAGTTTGACCATTCATTACAACAATTCTATTTACATTTTATGACATCTAGAAGCATAGATCTATAGTACAACTAACAGACTACAAACTTATTATCATAACATCAATAAAGAACATCAAACCTGTCAGATCTATGCCTTAGAACGTCTTGTCAGAATCTGTTTCATACGTTCTGGGCTGCCCAGATTTTAGCACAGTCAACGTCGGTTAACCGACTTTGACCGGGAATAAAATGCAATCTAGCTATTCAAACACTGTGATACCACTTCCAGATTGAAGACAACCTAACAAGCAACCAATCTAACACATAAAACATTACAAAACATGAACATAATAAGATCTACGGTCACTGACATTTCTTGTCAGACCATCATTCTTATGAAAAACTCAACTTTTACCCACTTTGATGCTATGGATCCATCATGGATCAACATAGATCAACTAAAAACAACTTCTAACATGAATCTAAACACATAAACATAATTATTTTCTTAGCATACAAGATCTAGGTTGAGTTTGAGTTTTACCTTCTCTTGTCCAATCTTTGATCCTTGCTCTCCAAATCTGATCTAGGTGTTCTAAGAGGTTAAAGAGTGACCGAATCACTTAACAAATTCGTAGCTTTGGATGAGAGAGAGACTTGGGTAGTGTTAGATAGCCAATAAGCTTGATATGTGAACTTTCTCTCTCCTAGATCTCTTATATCAAAGATGTAATGAATCCAAGTGTGCAAGTTGGCAAGATATGGATAAGATTTGATATAGAATTTAAGCACATGGGATAATCTTAAGTGATGACTCACTAGATCTTGCAAATCTTCTAACTAAATATCTAAGTAAAGGGGTATTTTGGACTTTGTACATGAAATTTTAATAGCATACATGGAATTTAACAAATCCTTATGGTTTGACCCTTAGGGTTTAACCCTAAGGCTCTAACCCTAAAGTTTTACAACTTTTGCTTCTAGGATTTTCTAAATTAGGATCTTTAAAATAGAAAATTAAGATGTTCAAAAATATAATTAGTGTTCCCTAACTATATTAAAGGTTACTAATCACATTAAAGAATACAAATCACTTTAGAGCTTACTAATTAGGATTAGTGTTTCGTAATTAGGGTTTAGGATTCCCAAATTAAAAATTAGGGTTCCTAACTATGCGTTAGGGTTTCAAATCTTGAGACTAGAGTTTCCAATCCCTTAGTAGGGTTTATAAATATTATACCCTACCCGACCAATCATTGATCAACATTCTATACAGTACAAACACGTACTCATCAGTATAATTATTTAAATTATATTTTCAATCGAATCCTATATCCCACTTAGGGTTGGGGTTCTATATTCTCCGTTAAGCACAACTCTACTCTAATTTCTTAGTCAATACACAAATTGACTACTTCTCGATACTCGTATCACAGATACGCAGTACAATATTAACAGTCAATATTAAATAAAAAAAATTTATTCGTGAAATTTGGATTATTCGAAATCCCGGGTTATCACATGATTTATCAAACACTTGGGCTTGAGTATCACATTCTATTGGACTTCTATCATTAAGCTAATAATCCTACAAGTCCATTACATTTAATTAACAACTTAACATATATACACCACGTATAATTCTCGTATGCTAGCTCGTATATTTATTCATAATATACGTTATTTCATTCTCCATTCTAAATAGTATAATACGTCGTATTATACTTACGTTCATTACGTCATACAATGCATACACATCATACAATTATAACTTTCTTTCCTTAACGCTTAATAAACCTAACGTTCCCAAATTAGGTCCGCATGCGAAATATTATGTTTTCCGTACTTAGATTATTATTACATAATCAATATCACCTCGATATTATAACGTTACGTATTTCTCAGAAGTTCAAAAATAATTCTCGAGTAGAAATTGATGAATAGTGTTATTAAGAAAATTTCTCGGAAAGCTTTTATTTTCGTCTTAGAAATTCAAACACTTTAATTCTTCCACGTAGTTAAAAAACTACGACGTTCTGACGTTTCTAGGTTATAGAACGACAATCATCTTATCAACACGCAATAATAATAAATAATATTATTTTATTCATTATTAATAATATTTACAAAGGTCATATTTTCTGGGGTGTTATAGAAGAAATGAGGATACCTCGTTTAGATTCTAACTCTTGAGGTATAACCTTTGAGCGTAGAATATTTTCCTTCTTATCCAAGATTTTAACAGGTACCTCTTCATACGTTAAATCTTCCGCTATCTTGTCCGGTTCTAATTCAATAATGTGGTTCTGGTCGTCCACATATTTACGTAATATCGATACGTGAAAAACGTTATGAGCACGCGACATACTTGGCGGTAAACCGAGTCTATAGGCCACAGTTCCTACTCGATCAAGGATTTCAAATAGACCAATAAAATTGAGGGTTGAGATTTACTCTCTTCGTCGATTCTTTCTTCTAGAATAACGCCCTATTAAACCTTCTTCTTCACATTCATCAGCTCTGAGTCTGTAGCTTGATCGGCTTTAACTTTATCGATTAAAGTCGATTTTAATCATATATTCGCTATCTTCACATAGGTTTTTGGAATCTTTAACTCTATCTCCATCTTTTGTAAGTCATACGAAATGGGTCTTTGTGTTAACAATATCGCACTCGTAGATGCCTACGATCTTCCACTCAACTCGTCAGCTACCACGTTCGATCTTCCACTATGATATTGAATAGTATGGTCGTAATCTTCAACAGCTTGAGCCAACGTCTTCGGCGCATGTTATGTTCGTTTTAAGAGAAGAAATATTTGAGGGTTTTGTATCAGGTTCAAGGTTGATACAAAATTCAATTTCACGCTCTGAGGGTAGGACAGGAAGTTCTTCAGGGAATACGTCAGGAAATTTATGAACAATAGAAATATCATTCAAATATAACGTATTTTTGTTTAAATCCGTGGCACGAGCTAAGAAACCTTGACATCCATTTTTCAATAAACGAATAGCTTTATGGCTTGAGATGATAGTGATTGACTTTAGTGGTTTGGTTGTTTGAATTCGCATAGTAGGATGGTTAGGAATACGAAAGCTTACAACCTTACGAAAATAATAAATTTTAGCATGATGAGTAGTTAACCAACCAATTTCTAAAATCACATCGAATGCAAGTATTTTCAAAGAGATGAGATCGACAGGTAATGTGAAAGTGTCAATTTGAATCAAACAAGATTTATAAAAAGTGGAGGTAACGAAGGTTTCTCCCAACAGAGTTTCAACAGATAAATCAAAATCTAATTTCTCTAAAGTCAAATTTAAACGTTGAGCGCAAGTAGGAGAAATAAAAGAAGGGGTAGAACCGGTATCAAATAAGGTATAGACTTCGGTAGAGTTTATGATTAGCTTACTTGTGATCACCTCGTTCGGATTCCACACTTTTTTAGAGGTTACGACAAACGCTCTACCTTGAACTACCGATTTTGCCTTGTCTAGGACAGCCTTTGATGCCACCGACCTAGCTGGACTTGATTTCGCTACAGGACAAAATCAAGCTATGTGATCGTCTTTTCCACAACTAAATCATACCTTGGAAGGCTGTGGACATTATTTTTATGTCCCTCCTCTCCGCATCTGTAGCATCTAACTGGTGGTCGTTCTCCTCCCCTAGAATTTTTTGCTATTTCTGTTGTTGGTGCAGACGTCTTCCCGTCATCGTTAAATCTTCTCTTCTTTAAACTTCCAATTGAATCATTTCCTCTATTATCTTGGCCAGGATTACCACAGAAGTGGTTACCATTTCGAGCATGTTGATTCTCTCAACGTTTGTTATCACCACTTCGATGACTGCTACCACTGGTATTATCGACTTGTCGGCTGCTCTCTCTTGGTTGGGTTGACTCATTATCGCGCTCCAATAACTCAGCCCTATTTACAACATTTGAATACAAACACAGTTTGTGAGAAATGAGGTATTGACGTATTTCGGGTCTCAAACCTCGCAGAAACATTCACGCCATCCTCTCCTCATTACCAACCAAATGGGATGCAAACCGAGACAACTCGGTAAACTTAGCCTCGTATTGCGACACAGTTATATTATTTTGCTCCAACTTGATAAACTCCACCTCCTTCATGTGACGAATACTTTTGGGAAAGTACTTGTCGTTGAATAGTTATCGGAACTTTTCCCAAGACATTTTGAGTGCGGCAGTCTGAGTACGTTTTACTGATTCCCACCAGTAATCTGCCTCTCCTCTCAATATGAAGGTGGCAAAGGGAACCTTTTGCTCCTCGTAGCATCCCAAGACATCAAATATCTTGGTGATCTACTTTATCTACGTCTCCACCTTAAGCAGTTTTGGCTCTCTCAAAAACTCTGGTGGTCCCAGCTCCTTGAACTGCTTAGCAGTGACCATCCGATAGTTGGCAATGTTTCCACCTGCATTTTGAACAGGAGCCGCTCTCGCCTGATGTTGCATGAATTGCATAAAGCCTCTAAACATCCCATCGTTCATCATTTGATTGGTGTTGTTGTTTACTTGAGGATTATTGTCTTCCTGTTGCACATTATTCTGGGTATAGATCGTTGGGGACTCAACGATTTCATGTGCTTCATTGCTAATCTCGATATTTTTAGATGCCATTTTCAAACAATACCACAAACCAAGGGTTAATTGACATGTCACATATTATCCCTATACTCTGACCGACCAATTAAATAACAAATAAACTTAGATAGGTCATCCTAGTGAAGGAATCACCCGTCTCTCCCCTCCTAGTTCTAGTCTCACATCTCAGCCAGGGATCATATCCCTAAGCTTTGATACCAACTTTGAAGCCCCAAAAATAGGTATACATCACCCATCATTGGTCACCAAATACATGGTACTGAATACAAATACAAACTTAATTATACAACATGAGCTGAGAGTTTTTACGCGAATATTGTCTTCAAGACAATATCCAAACTCAAATGGAGTCATCATTAC
Organism: Panax quinquefolius; assembly: GCA_020205615.1. Classification (NCBI taxonomy): domain Eukaryota; kingdom Viridiplantae; phylum Streptophyta; class Magnoliopsida; order Apiales; family Araliaceae; genus Panax; species Panax quinquefolius. Next base: position 94,423,826 of record CM035155.1, read on the forward strand.
ATTTATTGTCACACTATTTTATAGAATAGTGAGGACTACTATAACACCATGTCGGACCATCACTCCATTCCCCGAATAGTTTCGGCTATGTTCTCATTTCCTGAAGAGAATAATGGAAGTAAAAGGGTGAGCTCAACTAGCCCACTAAGAAATATTATGAGTAAGATAATGTAGAATAAGTTATTATTATCCTTCAATAATGTTAAACTAATAGAATATAATAGACAACAAGTTTAACTGCAGCGGAATAAGCAATCCATTAGAAGAGTCAAGTAGATCATGATATCTACTATCTTCTATGATTTAAATAGTTTATCATTAACTTTATCGCTGGGACTCGGCTTAATAAATAAATCATATCATCGAATCAACCCTGCACTACGGGCCAAGGATATTCATTAGTATCACGTCCACAAATTATTCTTGCACTATGGGCCAAGAATATTCGTGTAATCATCAATGGTTATGATCATACCGAATTATCCATGGTCATAATCATACCAATCAACTATCCATCTATGCATGTAAGCCAAAGATGACTTTCATCATAATATAAGCATGAGGATGATGACAATGATATAAGAATTCAATTAAAAGAAGGCAAAGTTTAAATTTTTAAAGATTTATAACTTAATTTATCCAGAATTCAATAATATCCAAATTGTCAACATGATACTGCTTTGTGGAGTAAAATTCAAGAATAATATCCATATATCAAAAATAATTTGGACATAAAAGAAATAATTTTTTTGGTGAATAGTACCCTATAAATAGTACTTTGGGAATAGTACCCTGTGAATAGTACCCCAACATGAAAAGTGCCCCGAATACCGAAGTGAATAATATTTGAGTGAATAGTAATCGGGTGAATAGTACCCCAGGAAAAATATTGATATTTAATAAGAAAGTTCATATCAATATTCCAATGAAACGATAGTCGATGAAGCGCAAAACTGAAGGAAATTCCACTAATTTTAGTGATTATAGAAGCAATACTTACCATAGTAAGTTTAAATTTAAGAATATGAAAAGAAATAACATACGAAACTTCAAAAGGATTTTCACCTGTTATACGGTACGTATTCTGTGTAGACAGGTTATTCGGACATATTAAAGGATGAATACGAAAAAATAGTATTCCTTATGAATAAGAAAGAAATAATACCCCTTACGAATACAACAAATAATATTCCTTACCTTAGTAGAAGGCTAGATACTGCAATAGTGAATTAGCGAAATACTCTTCTTCTTGTTCTCTATAGTTTCTCTCTCTATAGTTTTTCTTGTGAGTCTCAGTGAATTGGTCAGAATAAAAGAAGAATTCAGCTTCTATTTATAGGAGAATGAACTAAATAGTAACTAATTCACAAACGGTCCAGATTGATTCACTATTAGAACGGACGGTCCATATTAATTACTATTAAAACCACAACCGGCTGTCCAGATTGATTTAATTTTAAAACCACCATCGACGATCCAGATTGATTTACATTTAAAACCACCACCAACGGTCCAAATTGATTTACTTTTAAAACCACCACCGACGGTCTAGATTAATTTACTATTAAAACCACCACCGACAGTCCCGATTGATTTACTATTAAAACCACCACCGACAGTCCAGATTGATTTACTATTAAAACCACCATCAATGGTCCATATTGATTTACTATTAATGTGATGCCCCCAAATACGAGTTACCTGACCCCCGAGTTTGTTGCTCACGATCCACAATATAATAACATCTAACTACCCATTTATATAGAAATAGTAATACATAAGTCATTAACAGAGATTGTTAATATAATAGTCCCAGGTCATCTAACCTTAACATTATAAACATACCATTTAGATATACAAAAAGGGTTTACAAACATAATATAATAATAATATTATTCATAACTAATTTATAACTATGCCTTTTCCTTTGTCTTTCATAGCACCTCTTGCCACTTCGTCCCTAGCTGAAAAGTTTTATTTAGCAAGGGTGAGCAACAAATGTGCCCCTCAAGTTAAGACATACAGTAAATGTATAAGAATCAATAAGAACAGACTATCTAATTTGATAGAATGAAACCAAAGTTCGGGGAACTTTGAAATAGCTGAACAAAGCTTTAATAATTAACAAGTCATCTCGCATTCTATGCAACTGAATAATCTGACAATGAAAGAGTACAATGCTTTCAAAGTTTTTACGATATTCTATTGAATAATCAAGAATCAATTCTACGAATTAACAAAGTGGAATGGTTTCCAGATTTTTGTTGAGCGATCCATTTGATCTTGAACTTCTCTTCTCGAGTAACTATCAAAGATTTTACTTTGATATACCCAGGTGTATCAGCTAACCATAAAGATTAAATCATACCCCTCTGCAAGTACTTAGAGCCGGCCAACTCCTTGTACCCTATATTATGCATAATACTTACACGCGCACAAAGGCCGAATATACGACCAATAAAATGTTCCCTTTGTATAAAAGGTTGTTCTTCTCAGTCTTAGAATCACAATTTGATTTACAACAAAATACTATGATTTCAATATCGAATCACTTTCTCGATATAGACAAAATATTTGGCATCGATCTGTCAATAATAATTAAATTCTCTTCTCGAACCTATCAAGTTCTAACAAACGTTCGTCTAGGCAGAATAATTAGTTAAGACATTTCTCAACATAATTGGATAATAAATAGGAATTATCTGCAATGTTAATAATAGCTTCTATGAATTTAAATATCCAACAACAGTTATTCTACGAATATATATTTTCTTAATCATTGATTCAATTTGAATTAATTAATAAACATGCACTAACTACGAATAATCAACAATAAATCTCAGACGAGGTCTAACCAACAACAATTAACCACCATAATATTTAAAAATTATAACTCAAGGTTGAGTTAAGAAAACTTGCCTTCTGCGTTGATTACAGCTACATAATAAACTTATCTGAGTTCGCAAGACCTATAACCAATAATATCGGTCTCACAATTAGCACAATATTTCATAACACGTATCACTAAAATTTACAGTCAATCTTTCTCCTAGGCACAATACCACATAGCCACATCAATGTTTATAACCTATATAAACACTTATCAAGTCCAACTAGTTCGGTTTAGTTGGACTTTGGCCTATTCTCGATGTACTGGTCACCCTATCCGACAATTTACACATTTATTGTCGATTAAACTTGGTCTCTAAGCTTTAATATTATTTTAGATAAGTGAATTATCCTTTATAATATTTTTCGGAAGCTTTTAATAATTTATAAACAATTATTATAATTTATAATAATTTTTCAAACACTTCAATCATTTTAAATGATTTAATTATCAAATAATCTTATCATCATTAATATTTAATAATATAAAAATATTAATGTTATACTTGTCAAAATAATAAATTTATTATTAATAACTTAAAATAATTTTAAATCATCAATATTCTACTTAAATGATTTTAAAATCATTTTTCAACCATCACCATTAATATTTAAATATTTATGAAATTATCATCAAAATATTAAAAGTCATTAATTATAACTTAAAATATTTTTATATCACTTTTCTCATTTTAAATGATTTTTAAATCAATAAATTAATTTTAATTCATTTATTTAATATAATAATTAAATAAATCTAATATTATTAAAATTAAATTATTAATGAAATTTCTCTAAAAATATTAAAAGTTACATTTTATAACCCAAAATAATTTTAAATACTTTATTCTTATTTAAAATTATTTTTCATAATATTAAATCATATTTAATTCATTTATTTAATATAATAATTAAATAAATCTAATATCATTAATATTAAAATATTAATGATATTTCTCTTAAAATATTAAAAGTTATATTTTATAACTCAAAATATTTTAAATACATTATTCTTATTTAAAATGATTTTTATAATATTAAAATCATTTTTCTCTAATTTATTTAATACACTAATTAAATATCATTAATATTCAAATAATTATAAATATTAATGAAAAATATCCCAATTTGTCAAAAGTTATTTTTCATAATTTAAAATAATTTTTAAAACCATTTTTGGTAATTTTTATAATTTATTTTCAATTTTTAATTAATTTTTGGAAAATCAAAAATTAAAAATATTAAAAATCATCGCTATAGCCTATAGCGACACTAAGCATCGTTGTTGGTGTTTTTGAGCTCAAAAAAACTGACAGCCGGCTTAGCAAGGGGTCAACTTTGACCGACTTTAATTCTTAATCCATACATGTTCTGGGATATCTTTAACCATGATCTTGTAGTGTTTATGTAACACTACAAGAATCAACCATCAACTAAGTCATAACACAACTCAGATGCAAGATCTGAGGCTTGAAACCCACTGTCAAACATTACCTTGATTTTCCAGAAACCCAAGCAGTTCGAGTAGCCATCTTGTAGCTCAATTTTTTAGAAGTTCTGGTTATCGTTCATGTTGTTTAATAGTTCACATTTACAGTAATTGTGTCAAGGAACATTAATAAAACAATAGATCGGTCGAACAATACAACAATGACCAGATTAAGCTCGGTCAAACCCTGTCGAAAATTTCATGCAAACCTTTTCTAGAAATTCCAGAAATTCACAGTCATCGCCAAATGGCCTACTTTGACCAAATGTTACGTTCGATCTGTTGATAGCTTAGACGATCTAAGGCCACAAATATAAATTAAACACGACAGATTACCAACTGGTTACAAGAACATTAACAAACAACTTAAACACTGACAGATCAAGGCGTCATAAAAACTTGTCAGATGCTGGTTTAGCATTTCTAGGTTACCCAGATTTGACTGGTTATGCCCGGTCAATGGGTTTTGACCGTTTATAACAAGAAATCTAGACATCCAATAGCTACGATTTCATTTCCCGACAAAAGACCACATACCAAACTATAGATCCAAAACATAAATCAAGAAAAATAATAAACAGAGAAGAATCTGTGGCTCCTGACATTAGCTTGTCAGACCACATTTCAAGCTCAAGAACAGTTTTTGAAAAATAACATTTTAAGGCACTTTGATGCTATGGATCAATGATGGATCACCATAGATCATCTAAAAACATCTTTTAACGCAAATATAAACACAAAAACACTAACTCTATCTTAGCATACAAGATCAAAATGAGTCTAGGGTTTTATACCTTCTAAATCCAATCCTTGATCTTAGCTCTCCAATCTGATATTAGGTGATCTAGGGATTGGTTATGTGACAGAGAAACTTGATATATTCGGAGGTTTTGAGAGAGAATGAGTTTGTTAAGTGTTTGGTAGCAAATGGACCAAAAGTCTAGACTTTCTCTCTTTTAATTCTCTAAATTAGATACAATGTATGTATGTAATTGCAAGGTGTCCCTCTATATCAGATTGTAGCTGAGATTTTAGTCAAAAGGCTAGCTTTAGTTGGTGAACCACTACAATTTTGGTAAGATTTGCAAGTTAGCTTAATAAAAATATATAAAGGGTAATCTTGTCATTTGCATTTTAATTTTAATGGCGTATATGACATTTCTCCAAACCCTTAGGGTTTAACCCTAAGGTTCTAACTCTTAGGTTTTACAACTTTAGTTTCTAAGATTTTTTTTCTAATTAGGGTTTTTAATTAGAAAAATTAGATAACAAAAATATAATTAGGGTTTTCTAATTAAATTAGGGTTTTCTAATCATATTAAAGTTTAATAATTACATTGGTCATGCTAATTAGGATTAGGGTTTCCTAATTAGGGTTTAGGATTCCCGAATATGTAATTAGGTTTTCCCATCATTTGTTTAGGGTTTTTAACTGTACATTAGGTTTTTTCTAAATCTGAGATTAAGGTTTCTAATCGCTTATTAGGGTTTACAAATTTTAAACCCTATCCGATCAATAACTCAATATAGTTCAAACACATAGCCATTATTTTAAATATATTTTCTATCAAATCCCTATCCAGAATTAGGGTTAAGGTTTTTAAATTCTCGGTTAAGCACAACTCTACTCTTATTTTCTCAATCAATACACAAATTGACTAATTTTCAAAACTTGTATCACAGATACACATCACATTATTGATAATCAATATCAATATTAATTAGAATAAAAAAAATATTATTCGTTAAATTCAGATTATTCGAAATCCCGGGTTATTACATTCACCCCTCCTTAAAAGGATTATGTCCTCGGAATCACCGCTTTCTTATTCTCTACAATCTTTTAAAGTTGTAGCATCAATTCATTTTTTTTATAAACACAATTCTAATTTGTGTCTCATATTCTAAACTATGATTTGGATCTATAAAAGAAAACAATTCACAGAAATATCAAACTCATAATACTCGCGTAATAAAATTTCTAAACGAAATCGTTACCTGTCGACACCTCCTAGACAGCCACTGCATCTTGCGCCGTCATATTTAATGTACGGGCCGTTGATCTTCCTGGCTGTGTAGGTCCTCGAATCGCCAAGGTTCCGCTACCGGGTCCCTTGTTGACACTTTCCTTCTCCGTATTCCTCTTTGGACAGTTCCGAACCAGATGATCAGTCGATCCACACGCAAAACAACTTTGTATCTTCTTCAAATTTTGACAATTGGGTGACATGTGTCCCTCTTGCCCGCAGTTGTAACAGACTCCCTTCTTCTTGAAACAAACTCCAGAATGGTTCTTACCACAAGCCATATATGGCTCTCTTCCTTTCTTATTTCCTTATGTCTTGTTACCCGACTGGGTATTCTCGCTCCACTTTCTTTTGTTTGGATTACTACCACCACTATTTCCTCCGTCATTTGTCTTCTTCTTCTTCTCTTGATGAAATCTAGATGCAGCTTCGCTCCCTCCTTCAGCAATTAACGCTTTTTCCAACAAAGTCGCGAACGTGCTAATCTGCAATACGGCTACTTTGTTGTATATTCCTGGCTTCAATCCATTCTCAAACCTTCTCACTTTGCATAATTCAGTGTCCATATGATGAGGTGCAAATCTTGCTAATTCGTTGAATTTAGCAGCCTATTCAGAAAACAGACATATTTTCTTGCTTCAGTTCCAAGAAATTAACTTCCATCCGAGCTTGCATACTCGACGAAAAGTAGTTCTCAAAGAATAACTCCTTGAATCTTGTCCAAGTTACCACAGTTGTACCAGCTCTCGCCTGATTAGTATTCCACAAGTAATTGGCTTCTCCCTTCATCAAGTACGTTGCAAAAGCTGTCTTTTGCTCCTCCGCTACTTTGGCAATAATAAATGCTTTCTCCATCTCCTTTACCCAAGTTTGGGCTTCAATCGGATCCGTGGTTCCCTTGAACTCTGGCGGTCCTACTTCTTTAAAGTCTTTGAAATTTGTCAATCTATCAGCTGGCTGATTTCTCGCTCTTCCTGTTGCGGCTGGAGCTCTATTTCCCATAGCTTGGGCTACCATATCTATGAAATTTTGCATTGGGTCCGCTTGACCTCCTTCATTATTCACTGACTGTTCTTCTCTTTGATTTCGATTCTGTCGTCTAGGCGGCATTATCTGATTTAAATAAAAATCTTACATTAATTCTCTTTCTTTACACAAATTTTTAACACAATAAGAATTCAAAACATAGTTCTCATATAATCGCATATTTATTCAAATAGCACATAGTACAATTAGTACTTAACATATATAACTATCCCTTTTTAATCAAATATTAGGATTAACAATACAACTTTACACAAAAAGTTGTAATTCTCCATTCACACATAGCTATTCCCAGTTCGTCAAACTTACCACACTTATGAGTTTATAACTTACCACAATTATATGAGTGTATGAACTTATCCTAGTCAGACTTTTGGCGTCCATTCGATGAGGGGTTCAGAAACATTTCATAAAATTATGAGTCATGAACTTACCATAAGTATGAGTTTTAAGAACTCACAAATTAATTTTAATCTTATATTTCATATAGAAAATAAAGATTTCATTCATGCAAACATATATATTTACATATGTTCATACATCATTCTCGATATTACAACCCTTAATATCATAATCTTCTACCAAAAGATAATAATGCTCAAACTTACACTATCTACTGTCCACTCCCTTCACCATTCTTCTTTTTGTTAGGATACTTGTTGAATTCGTGACCCGTTCTCCCGCATGAGAAACACTTCCTTATATTTGTCTTAGGAAAATGTAGGGAAATATGTCCTTCCTGCTTACAGTTGAAACACATATTCTTCCACATCATGCATTCTCCCACATGAGTCTTTCCACACTTGCTACAGACTTGTTTCTTCTTCGGGTTTGAATTTTCAGAATTATCGCTGTTGTGATCCATCTTTCTCTTATTCTTGCCTTTCTACTGCTTGATTGTTCCTTCAGATGATCCACCACCTTCAGCCTTCATTCTGTCCACCTGCGCCTTCAGCTCGTTCCAATCTTCAGTCATTTCGCGTAACGCTCGCTCCGTCTTCCACAACTCCACCAAGAGAGACACTTTATTTTTGAATTCTTGTACTTCTGCAGATTCTTGATCTTTATCCCCAACTTTAGTCTTATTCCCTTTCTCGACCTTAGCTTCTTCGGACTCTGCCTCCTCATCACCACTTAGATACATCTCGGGATAATCATCATGATCACTCCCCAGATTCACCATAGGTTCATCTTTCCCCACTTCTTCAACTGACTCGCTTTGTGTTGGAACCTCGACTACTGGCACTGGTGCAATAGCCGCTGGCATCTCCGTACTCATTTCATCTTCTCTTGACATCCTACAATCAGTTTGAATAATTTGATTAGTACTTCATCAGTATGAACTTCTCACACTGTGTCCACATATCTCACTATCGATATGCTTCGGCAATCCCTCACTTAGTACTCTAAATTAGTATTCTCTATCTCGTTTATGGTTATAATAATAGGGTTTCCCCACCCCACTTAAGGTTTATAACCTACAACTTTGATACCAACTTGTGACGCCCCCAAATCCGGGTTACCTGACTCCCGAGTTTGGTGCTCACGATCCACAATATAATAACATCTAACTACCCATTTATATAGAAATAGTAATACATAAGTCATTAACAGAGATTGTTAATACAATAGTCCCAAGTCATCTAACCTTAACATTACAAGCATACCCTTTAGATATACAAAAAGGGTTTGCAAACATAATATAATAATAATATTATTCATAACTAATTTATAACTATGCCTTTTCCTTTGTCCTTCACAGCACCTCCTGCCACTTCATCCCTAGCTAAAAAGTTTTATTTAGCAAGGGTGAGCAACAAATTTGCCCCACAAGTTAAGACATACAGTAAATATATAAGAATCAATAAGAACAGACTATCTAATTTGATAGAATGAAACTAAAGTTCGGGGAACTTTGAAATAGCTGAACAAAGCTTTAATAATTAACAAGTAATCTCGCATTCTATGCAACTCAGTAATCTGATAATGAAAGAGTACACCGCTTTCAAAGTTTCTACGATATTCTATTGAATAATCAAGAATCAATTCTACGCATTAACAAAGTGGAATGTTTTCCAGATTTATGTTGAGCGATCCATTTGATCTTGAACTTCTCTTCTCGAGTAATTATCAAAGATTTAACTTTGATATACCTAGGTGTATCAGATAACCATAAAGATTAAATCATAACCCTTTGTAAGTACTTAGAGCCGGCCAACTCCTTGTACCCTATATTATGCATAATACTTACACGCGCGCAAAGGCTGAATATACGACCAATAAAATGTTCCCTTTGTATAAAAAGTTGTTCTTCTCAGTCTTAGAATCAGAATTTGATTTACAACGAAATACTATGATTTCAATATCTAATCACTTTCTTGATTTAGGCGAAATATTTGGCATCAATCTGTCAATAATAATTAAATTCTCTTCTCGAACCTATCAAGTTCTAACAAGCATTCGTCTAGCCAGAATAATTAGCTAAGACATTTCTCAACATAATTCAACAATAAATAGGAATTATCTGCAATGTCAATAATAGCTTCTACGAATTTAAATATCCAACAACAGTTATTCTACGAATTTATATTTTTAGAATCATTGATTCAATTTGAATTAATAAACATGCACTAACTGTGAATAATCAACAATAAAACTCAGACGTGGTCTAACCAACAACAATTAACCACAATAATATTTAAAAATTATAACTCAAGGTTGAGTTAAGAAAACTTGCCTTCTGCGTTGATAACATCTACACAATAAACTTATCTGCGTATGAGCTTACCATAAGTATGAGTTTTAAGAACTTAAAAATTAATTTTAATCTTATATTTCATATAGAAAATAAATATTTCATTCATGCAAATATATATATATATATATATATATATTTATATATGTTCATACATCATTCTCGATATTACAACCCTTAATATCATAATCTTGTACCAAAAGATAATAACGCTCAAACTTAAACTATCTACTGTCCACTCCCTTCACCATTCTTCTTTTTGTTGGGACACTTGTTGAATCCGTGACCCGTTCTCCCACATGAGAAACACTTCCTCATATTCGGCTTAGGACAATGTAGGGAAATATGTCCTTCCTGCTTACAGTTGAAACACACATTCTTCCACATCATGCATTCTCCCACGTGAGTCTTTCCACACTTGCTACAGACTTGTTTCTTCTTCGGGTTTGAATTTTCAAAATTATTGCTATCGTGATCCGTCCTTCTCTAATTCTTTCCTTTCTACTGCTTGATTGTTCCTTCAGACGATCCACCACCTTTAGCCTTCATTATGTCCACTTGCGCCTGTAACGGGATGAATTGTTGAGTTGTGATTCTGAGGAAAAAATCCTTTTAAGAGGGGAAAGATGTGACAACCGAGATTTTGTAATTTTATTTTTAATATTTATTGGATTGGATAAATATTTTTTTTTGATGAATTAATTATTAGATTAAATAATTAATTGATGAAATTGTGGTAGATTAATTTAATTATATGTGTTATATTTATTAAATTAATGTGAAGAATTTTTATTATTCAAGTATGTGTTTATGTGAGCTTATTGTATTAAAAGAAATATTGTATAAGCCTAATGATATTTTAATTAATTTAATAATTAATTAGATATTTAATAATTTGACATTATTAACAAATGAGAAATTTAATTGTGTGACTATGTGAATTAATGAGAAATTATTATATTTTATTTAAAATAAATTAAATAAGATATTGGATTTATCTTATGAAGGAGTGTGACATTATTCAAACTATAATATAAAAGTTTTATTAAAATAAATAGTTTTGAAACCTATTATTGCCAGCCAAACAAGGCCCTAAGGGGAGTTGTTAGCAGTTACCCATGACTGGGTAACTGACCACAACGCGTTAGTTCCTTCCTTTATTTATTATGTGTTAGTTGCTTCCTTTATTAGAAGTCTTCTTTTTCTTCATTTTTCTAAGTTTAACAAGGAAATCACAAAGTGAGAATTAAGAGTTTTGGGAGAATTGTGAGTTGTGTAATTGATTGAGAAGGTTTCATCTCTCTTATCTACACTACGATGTGAGTAAATTCTTCAATCCATTATTATTTACGTTGTTAAATTTTTATAATATGGCGCTCAAATTTTCTGTAAAATCTCTGTAGTTGGAGATTGTATTGATTATGTGAATGTATATGTGATATTATGGTAGTATAACATGTTGTTACTATATATTATAGATTTCCATATCATAAGTTTCATAATATTATAACGTATGTTATTTACAGAGTATATTATTTGGCCATATGACCCTTATACGTAAAATTAATATGTCAAACATAAATTGTTCTGCAAAATTCACATTGGTATATGATTATGCATGCTAAAACAAAGTAAACAAAACTTGAATGAATGGATTTGGTGTTATAACGAATCTGTGGTGTTGAATTTTATGAATTATGTTCAAAACCTTCAAGAACATCAAGAACAGTGAAATTTACATATTTTAATTCTTTAATTATGTGTTTTAATGGGTTAAAATCACTCTACAAATGCTGGGTAATGATTATGTAAAAATTCTAGCATCTGGGTATGTTAAATTGGTGAAATTAGTGATCATGTAGTGTTTATTTCGCTGAACTCTGTGTTCTTCACGAACAAAGAATCAAAATCTGGAGTTTCGGCATGTGGCTGAACTCAGAATGAAATCTGCTTGTACATGATACCAATGTGGCGACTGAAGTCTCCATTGCTGCGTGACACAGTAGCCATGACGCCTTGAGACATAATCTGATAGTGGCGCCCATGATGCCACTTAGCGAATAATGAAATGAGTTTTTAAAATGTTTAAGTCTAGCAATGTGTTATTAACTTAATCTAATGAACATGAAAACATGTTAGACATATAATGAGATGTTTAAATAAATTCTTAACACGTCCATAACATAATTACGTGTGAATTGAACGATTGAATGCATAGTTAGCTTATTGTTCGTGAAGTCTTAATTTTGACAATAAGTGTAGTAATTGACTAAGTATAGTCAAGAATTTGAGTTAGACAAAAGAATAAACTTTGATGTTTAGTACGTTATAATTAACTAGTATTGTGAACGTAAATGATATGTAGTATTTAAATCAAGGAACGAGATTAATTAAAGTGTAATCTACGCACGAGGCAAGTTTTCTAACCTTACTTGTTATCATTTTATATGTTGATAAATTCACCTCTCTACATTGAGAAAGTTCTCATTATTATTGATCAAGTCTGTTTTGTTATATCAAAGTTTATTAATCTTTCAAGCATGATGCTGCTATACAATACTTATTCTATTGTATACTTTATGAGATTTTATTCAAATTCAGTTATCAATTACTGTTAAACCTTGTTAGACTAGCGAACCCTTAATGATTCGACTAGTCCATAGTTGATGAGCGTTCTAAATTTCAGAACCCTTGATGAATTATCCAAACCAAACTTCCTTTGGTGCGGACTCTAATGTTAAACTGAGATGAACAACCCTGTATAGGGGATTACTTATGCGTTAGCGTTAAGATATTATGCCGCAGATATGGTACTAAGGCTGATCCCGCTAAATGCGAGAAGAAGAGTCCATAGTCTTATGACTGTTAAAGGTTTCAAGTATAAACACTTGACAACCTAGGACACAGTTCAAGGTCTTATGACCCTCAGAAGTTCTTTCGTTTCTTGTTATTTGTTCTTGATTCAAAAGTTGAGTTTCCTATTTCAGAAGTCTTTGATTTATTCGTATGTTATTATTCATTTGTTATAATGTTATATTTGTGGGAAATCATGCTCTCTCTTGCTTAATAATAACATTGCAGTTAAGAACGAAAGAGCAGACGAGCCTTCCACTAGTAAAGGCAAGGGCAAGATTAGCAAGTAATGAAGATTGATTATTTATGTGGTTATGTAATGATATTTAGACTTGATGTTACTTAAGACTTATTAATTGTTTATGATTCCGCACAGATGTCTAAGGTTAGAGCAACCTGGGATTTTTATTTATTATGCAGTTGATGTAACCCCATATTGGGAGATTTATTTATATTTTTATCTATTGCATGGTTTGCATTTATTTATGGGTAGATAGATAGATGATGTTTGTACAGTGAACACCAAATCTTGTGGAAATGGAAGTACCGGATTTGGGGGTGTCACAGGTTGGTATCAAAGCTGTAGGTTATGAACCTTTGGTGGGGGAAACAACCTTAGGTAGTAGCCTTGTAGGAGATCGAGAACATAGTGGTGGTAAACTCTTATCAAGTTCTAAGAAATAAATTTCTAAATTCATTGAAGATAATAAAAGACTTTATGTACTTATGTGTTAAATTATGTGTTCACTAGCACGGATTAGTAACTAAAATTTAAATTTTTGTTGTCAGGATGTCGGATGTTGGAGGAGCTAGTCGAGCTGGGGAGGAGGAACCCCGAGTACCTACAGAGGATGAGCCCCGAGACATTCATGTTGTCAGGGAACAGTTAGTACAGAGAGAGCCATCTCGGTTGATCACTGTTGTTGGTCGGGAGCATGAGTCTGAGACTGATCCAGAGGAGGATTCTGATGAGGAAGAGGAGGAAGAGGAGTTCCCACCGAACTCCATTGATGTTCAGATGTATGATGCACTTTATGACCGTAACATAGAGTTGCAGGACACTGTTTAGGAGCTGAGGGAGAGGATTGTTATGCAGCAGAGTACCATCGAGCAGAAGGATGAGGAAATTGTGACTCTTCACACATGTTTGGGAAACGTGGAGTGGGATTTGGTTCACAAGAAGGGTCAAACTGAGGATAAGACCGAAGAAATAGAGACGTTGAAGAAAGATTTGAAAGAGAGCTCAGAAAGATTAGCTTTAGCAGAGGAGGGCTGGGTAAGAGAGTCACGCCAGTCTCGATCTCGAGAAGAGAGGATTGTCGTCAAAGAAGGCTAAGCTTGGGAGAGCGTACTCTACACTTCACAATGCAATGGATGCGGCCCATGATCGAGTTATGAAGTATCCAATCCAGTTTGAGGGTCTACCATCGTATATGCTTGATCGTAGGACGATGTCCTGCATTATGGAAGAGGAACGTGGCAAATATCCAAATACTTTAATAAGCGATAATAATATTAGTTTAATTATGTGAAAACTATTTGGTAGTTAATGATGAAAATTCCGATGTGTTATAAACAAAGGAATATTTTGATGTTTTAAATCTTGTAGATTCTTTATCTCGGGATAGTTGATGTAAATAGCAGTGATGCTATCTTATGATGTTAAAACTTTTGAATTAAATAAAATGTCAGAGTTTATTTGAATTGATGTGTTAAGTAAATTATGATTGAATGTTTTAGTTAAGCCCTGAATGTTTAAGAGATTGAATAAAGACCTAATAAGCGTATGTTCTTAACAGAAATATGCTGCCTAGAAGAAGACAATGAATAACAATGATGCCAATGCTAACAATGACGCCAATGCTAACCCTGTTCAGCAATTGGTGAACCTTTTAGCTGGAGCAATTAACAATCAACCACAAGCTCTACCAAACACCTCGTTCAAGGATTTCAATGTGGTGGGACCGCAAGAGTTTAAGGGTTCCATAAACCCAATTGAGGCGCAAACCTATGTGATGGAGATGGAGAAGGTGTTCGATGTCGCTAGAGTAAGGGAAGATTAAAAAACTGCGTATGCAACATTTATGCTGAAGTCTGAAGCTAGTTATTGGTGGCAGGCAAACAAAGTACGGGGAGGTGAAGGTGTAATAACTTGGGAGAGATTCAAAGAGATGTTCTTCGAGATGTACTTTCCGACCAGTTCACAAAATCAGATGGAAGTTCAGTTTCTAGAGTTGAAACATGGGAGTATGTCAGTAGCTGATTATGCGACAAGGTTCAACTAGTTGGCTAGGTTTGCCACATACCAAGTGCATCTGGAGATGAGAGGAAGCGAGAGAGCGATTGACGGGGGATTGAAGCCTGGTTTGTATAGCAAAGTGTCAATGTTCTAATTGAACACTTTTGCTGGAGTGTTATAGAAGGCCATACTCGCTGAGGGTGGAAGCGATGCGGTAACGAAATATAATCAAGATCAAAAGAAGAAAAATAGTTAGAATGAAGGTAATAACAAGAGTGGTGGGAGTAGCAGTGGGGGTAACCATAATCAGAAGAGGAAGTGGTCTAATAACTCATTAGCTGTAAGTCAACAAGGAAGGCAGAAGAAGAAGATCGAAGCGTGCCCAACCTGCGGAAAAACTCATTTGGGAGTTTGCATGAAAGGGAAGCGAGTGTGCTACAATTGTGCTCAGGATGGCCACATAGAACCAAACTGTCCAAACCCGAAGAAGGACGCCTGTTTCACTTGTGGCTCAAAGGACCATCTTGCAAGGGATTGTCCTAAAAAGGGATCTGGATGGACGAATTCAGGAGGAAATAAAGGAAATACTGGTTGAAGCACTCTGACTATCGCAGGACCAACTACAACCAACCGATCGACTGCCAGAACATTCAACATGACAGTACAGGATGTAGTGCAGTCTCGCGATGTGGTGTCAGGTATCATTCCGATCAATAAAGTTAATGATTATGTGTTATTTGATTCGAGTGCTACTTGTTCATTTATATCTGATGACTTTGCTAAGAACTTAGAATTGCTTAAGGACGAGTTAGAATACCCCATGAACATAGAAACTGCGAATAGAGAAATAATCCCTGTTAAGTATATGCTTAAGAACTGTAGAGTGGATATTAAGGGTAATATCATGAATGTAGATCTTATCCCTATTCGACTTGGAGAATTCGACGTTATTTTGGGTATGGACTGGCTATCCAATTGTGGGGCAGTAATTGACTGCCAGAAGAAGCGCATTAACCTCACGACTATGTCAAAGGTTGTGTTTTATGGTAGCAATTCGCCTGGACAAGCAAGTTGTCTGACAATGATGCAGACCAGGAGGTTGTTAAGGCAAGGCTGTGTAGGATATCTAGCTTATATAGTCGATAGTCATAAAGAGAATCCAAAAATAGATGAGATACTAGTAGTGAGAGATTTCGCAGACGTGTTTCCAGATGATTTGCCAGGACTTCCTCCAGATAGAAGCGATTGAATTTGTGATCGATTTGGCTCGAGGCGGCTCCAATATCGAAGGTACCGCATCGAATAGCACCGGTAGAGATGAAGGCCCGATGGTCCAACTACAAGAATTACTGGACAAGAAGTATATCCAACCAAGCGTATCACCGCGGGGAGCGCCAGTTTTATTTGTGAAGAAGAAGGATGGAACAATGCGACTCTGCATAGACTACAGAGAACTGAATAAGGTCACGATTAAGAATAGATATCCATTACTGGGAATTGACGACTTGGTAGATCAGTTAAAGGGAGCAAGATACTTTTCAAAGATAGATTTGAGGAGTGGTTATCATCAACTGAAGGTGAGACCAGAGGATGTACCGAAGATAACATTCAGAACATGATATAGCCACTAAGAATTTTTGGTAATGTCATTTGGTCTAACAATTGCTCCTGCAACATTTATGGGCTTAATGAATGTAGTGTTCAAACCGTTTTTGGACAAATTCGTAGTGGTATTTATAGATGACATTTTGGTATATTCGAAAACCAAGGAAGAACATGAAGAACATTTGAGGGTGACATTAGAGATGTTGAGAAGAGAGAAGTTGTACGCTAAATTTTCAAAATGTGAGTTCTGGATTGAAAGGGTACAATTTCTTGGACATGTGATCGATATGGACAGAAATTCGGTGGATCCCTCCAAAGTTGAAGCTGTGATTAACAGGGATCAGCCGAAGACGCCGTCGAAAGTAAGAAGTTTTCTTGGATTGACAGGTTATTACAGAAGATTCATTCAGGATTTTTCCAAGATCGCAACTCCATTGACGAATTTGACTAGAAAATCAGTGAAATTTGTTTGGACAGAGAAGTGTGAGGAAAGCTTTCAAGAATTAAAGAAGAGGTTGAGTACAGCACCTGTGTTTTCTCTTCCAGATGACACAGGAAATTTTGTGGTTTATAGTAATGCATCGCATAAAGGACTTGGCTGTGTGCTTATGCAAAACGGCAGAGTCATTACGTATGCGTCAAGACAACTGAAAGATTATGAGAAGGGGTATCCTACCCATGACTTGGAGTTAGCTGCAGTGGTTTTTGCTTTGAAAATCTAGAGGCACTATCTCTACGGGGAGAAGTGTGAAATATATACAGACCACAAGAGTCTGAAATATATTTTTACACAGAAAGACTTAAATATGCGCCAAAGAAGGTGGTTGGTGTGACGCCCCCAAAATAGGTATACATCACCCATTCTGAGTTGTCAATCGATGATACAGTTTATAACTTTATTATTACAAATATTATCTTTAAATACAAATATTATCTTCTACTCATCTATACTCAAATAAATCCTCATCACATTTATTGATACATTATTTTACAAAAATGGTGAGGACTACTAAACAACTCTCTCTAGAACCTTCATTCCATACCCAGGCTACGTACTCACTATATTCTAGCCTCCACAGAGAAAAATGGAAAAAAGGAAAAGGGTGAGCTCAACTAGCTCGATAAAGAATATTATGACTAAGATAAATACAACAAATTACCGTTAGTCTTCAACGGGGAAAAATCTAATAGAATCTGATAGACAACAAATTTTAAAACAATATTACATGGCCGAAATAATAATTCATTAGAAGAGTTAAGTAGAGAATGCAAACTACTATCTTCCATGTATGAATTTAAAAGTTCATCGTCTATCTTTTATCCTGTAACATCAATCAATATATATCTGAATCACATATTCATCTTTTTCTGAGGCCAAAAGATATTTATCGATTAATCATGTTCATCTAAACACTGTTCATCTTTTTGCACTACTGAGGCCAAAGATATTCTTGAAAATCATTCATCTTTGCACTCTGAGGCCAAAGATATTCCATAATATCATCATTTAAGGCGAAGATGATGAAAAATATTTTTAAAAAAGCGAATCGATGGAACAAAATGACGAGGATTAAGGATTAAGGATTAGTACTTTGTTTTATTCACGTCCAAAAATACCTCAAAAATAATCGCGGTGGTGTAAAATTCAAGAATGATCAAAACATGGATACAATCAAAGCTAGTATCCGAATAGATATTTTGAGCGAAAAGAAAAATTTTCATTTTTCGATGAATAGTCTTAAATGATAAGTGAATAATAGTGTAAGTATCGTGAATAGTCTTGCCAGTATCGTGAATAGTAACTCAGACACCAAAAGTTCCAAATTTGATAAAAACTTGAGATCAATATTTCAACATAATGATATTGAAGAAATAATATCATTCTGAAAAAAATAATATCCACTTACCTCGAAAAGATCGATCTTACAAATTTGAAACACTTGGATATAGGCTATGACTTGAACTTGCAAGAATAGCAATACTCAAATTATACTCAAAATACTCACAAGAATAAACTCGATAATATAGAGAGAAAAACTTGATTTAAATTGTGATTTTCAATTCTAACCTAAGCACCTATTTATAGGAAATTGCTTAGAACACAAAAGCGAAAATTTAATATAATATTAATATATTATATATAAATTCCTACACACAATCTATGATCTGAATTCAGCCATGCTTGACAACAAATAAGTCTACCAAACAAATCAAAAACGTTTTTATTATTTAAAATAATTAAAACTTCCAAAATCAATTATTAGAATTTGAACATCAATAATTCATAATAAATAGCCCTTTTATCAAAAAATTTGAATCTCATGAGTTTTTATAGGAAATTCAATTCTCTACAACTTTGCGAAAGAAAGTTTTCCAAATTCCAAGCGAAATTGGCCAAAAATCCACAAGCAGGCGATTTTACAAATATAATCAAATTTCGATCGATAAATGGGGTCCACAGAGCATGTTTAACATGTTTTAAACATTTATTGTAACAATAATACTCTTCCTCCTCGTATACTCATATATCCCACATTAGTTGTGTAAAAATATCACCATTATTATATTATTAAAATATAATAATACATTATCTTATCGAAAAAAGATAAAATTTCAATTTTCAACAATTGTCACATTAAAATTTTTCTCCATCTATATCCATATAAAATCAATATTTTCCTCATCATATGAATCAATAATTAATTATTCACAAATAATATTATAGAATCACAATATTGACAACCGGTGGGTTCAGGAAGAGGGGCTTTCGATAAAATTTCTCTCTTCTTGGCGCGCTTGATTAGGTGACCAAACCTCTCCTTAGACAGAACTTTCTAGATATTGCCAATAATGTTATCTAATAATATTATTCAGATAATATGAATTATTGCTTCGATAATGAAAAATATTGTGTAATGACAATTATTGAAACAACAACAATATAAAAATATCAACGCAATTGACAATTATTGAATCGATAAAATCTTTGAGCGATAATTCTTTGTAACCATTATTGAGTAGTGCCTTCTTACGTAAGAATCAATAATTGGTGCAATCTGGTATGTCTTCTTGTGTTTTAACCACAAGAGTATTTTAACGATATTAATGGTAACAACTTCTGTAGTTATTTTTAAACCAACTTATATTTGTCGTTTTCTTCATCTAATCGCTTTTTAGTTATGGGGCCCACACATGGTTGCTGTCGTCGTCACGAATATTCCCAAACGATCTGAAAATATTCCACGACCAAACGAATATTCCCAAACAACAATGAATATTTTATAACCACTTGCTTATTTTGAAATATTTGCGTATTTTACCCTAACTATCCACATTAATCACATCAACCCTTACTATTTCAAAATAATAAATAGAAAATTAAATTTCATTAATAATAAGTTGGGGTCTTACAACCTCCCTCCTTATGAAATTTTGTCCTCGAGATTGGCGTGCGTACACAGTGTTTGAAAAGGTGAGGATACCTCGCTTTCATTTCCGTTTCCAATTCCCGGTCATTTCCTCTATAGCATGATTCCTCCACAAAACTTTAACTTGTGGTATGACCTTTCTTGGCGTAGGACATGCTCCTTCCTATCCAAGATCTTGGCAATTACCTCCTCATACGTTAAGTCTTGGCTTTTTAAATCCGGTTCTAATTCTATAACGTGGTTGGGTCTTTCACATATTCTGAAGTAGAGATATGTGAAACACATTATGAACACGAGACATACTTGGAGAAACGAAGTCTATAGGCTACATTTCTACTTTCGGTCAAGAATTTGAAATGGACCAATAAATGCGTGGATTGAGCTTTCCTCTCTTCCCAAATCTTGTAACTCCCTTCCATGGAAGCAACTTCATGACAATACATGATCCCCACACTAAATTCCACGTCCTTTCGATGAAGATCCGCATAACTCTTTTGTCGATCTTGTCTTGGTTTGTATCGTTGTCGAATCATTTGAATCTTTTCGGTGATCATCATATACGTACTAACTCGGTTCCCAACAATGTTGCTTCACCCACCTCATCCCAACATATTGGAGAACGACATTTTCGTCCATATAATGCTTGAATGGAGCCACACCTATACTTGCACGATAAGCTTGTTGTTGTAGGAGAATTCCACCAATGGTAAATACTTATCCCAACCTTGCCCTTGAAGTCTAGGACCACGAGTCTTAATAAATCTTCAAGAGTTTGAATAGTCCTCTCGATTGTCCGTCTGGTTTGGGGATGGTATCTTAGAACTAAATCGCAAATCCGTGCCCATAGCTTTTTGCAAGCTAACCCAAAATCTTGAAGTGAATCTTGGGTCACGATCCGAAACTATGGATCTGGCATGCCATACGACCTCACAATTTCATTCACGTCATATACTAGCAAGGCGTTCAAGGAATAAGTCTCCGTGTCGGCAAAAATGAAGCGAGACTTGGTTAATCTATCAACAATAACCCAAATAGCATTGATGCCTTGAGAAACCCGTAGGAAGACCCGTATGTGAAATCCATGGTAATGTGTTCCCACTTCCATTTGAATCTCAAGTGGTTGCAGCGGACCCTTAGGTACTAGATGCTCCGCCTTTACGTTGGCAAGTTAAACACATCGAGATAAACTTTGCAATCTCTCTCTTCATATTGTTCCACCAAAATTTATGTAGAAGATCATGATACATTTTAGTACTTCGGGATGGATTGCAAATGGTGTATTGTGTGCCTCCATCATAATCTTGTACTTCAAATCGAGTCGTTAGGAACATAAAGTCTAGAGTGGACTCAAGTATTCCTTCTTCATCAATTCTACGCTTAGGAATAGCTCCTTCTTGTACTTTCTTCTTCATACATACGCATCGGCTCTCAAGATTGGTGGCTTGAGCGACCTTAACTTTTTCTATTAAAGTTGGCTCTGTCATATACTTGACATCATCGCTTTTCGTTCCGCATATGATCTTCTACTCAGCGCCTCGGCTACCACGTTAAACTTTTCGGGATGGTATTGAATAGTGTGGTCGTAGTCTTTCAATAGCTCGAACCAGCGTCATTGCGGCGTGTTGAGTTCTTTTTGAGTGAAGAAATATTTAAGGCTTTTATGGTGCGAATATATCTCCACTTTCTCCCCATATAGATAGTGCCTCCATATCTTTAAGCGCAAAAAATTGCTTTACTTGACTCTAGATCATGAGTAGGATAATTCCTCTCATACTCTTTAAGTTGTCGCGAGAGCATAGGCTATGACTTTCCCACGTTGCATGAGAACACATCCTAACCCTTTGCACGAAGCATCATTTGTAGATAACAAATCCATCCGAACCAGATGGTATTGTTAGAAACAGTCTTAAAATAAGTCTCCTCTTAAGCTCTTGGAAACTCTTCTCGCATTCTTCACTCCAAAGCGAATTTTGTATCCTTCCGAGTTAAATTGGGTTAATGGAGTAGCGATTAGAAAACCCTTCCACGAATCTCAGATAATAACCGGCTAAGCCCAAAAAACTCGTGCTTGATCACCGACTTGGTTTGCTCCCACTTTGTATTGCTTGATCTTCGTCGGATCAGCGAGATACTCCATGTTTTGACACCACGTGCCCAAGAAATGCTACTTCCTCGAGCGAACTTCGCATTTCTTCAATTTGGCATATAGTTGGTTTTCACGAAGCCTTTGGAGTACCGACTTCAAATGGTGCTCATGATCTTCACGGCTTTTGGAATATATGAGGATGTCATCAATAAAGACAACAATGAATTGATCCAAATATTCCTTGAATACTCGGTTCATCATATCCATGAAAGCGCGAGGAGCATTAGTTAGTCAAAAGACATGACTAAGAATTCATAATGCCCATACAGGAGTTACGAAGGCGGTCTTTGGAATATCCTCGATTCTAATCTTGGTGATGATATCCGAAGCGAAGATCGATTTTGAAAAAAATTGTGCCCCTTACAATTGGTCAAACAAGTCATCAATACGAGGTAGAGGATACCTATTCTTGATGGTGACATGGTTCAATTCGATAGTCGATACAAAGTCGCATACTCCGTCTTTCTTCTTTCTGAATAAAATAGGAGCACCCCAAGGAGATGTCTTGGGGCCAGAATGAAATCGATGTCCAACAATTCTGTAGTTGGACCTTTAACTCTGAAGTTCAATAGGAGCCATTCGATATGGGGTTTTAGAAATGGGCTTTGTACGGGTTCAAGATCAATAAAGAATTCAACTTCACGTTACGGGGGTAGGCCAGGAAGTTCTTGAAATCGTCGGGAAAATCGATAACAACAGGAATATTATTCAAATTTGGCGTGTCTTTATTCAAATCCATAACATGGGCTAAGAAAGCTTGACATCCATTTTTTCAATAAGCGAATAGCTTTATGATTAGATATGATAGTGATTGATTTTAATGGTTTAGTTGCTTGAATTAAATACAACGGGTTGGTTAGGAATATGAAAACTAACAACCTTACGAAAACAATCAATTTTGGCATGATGAGTAGTTAACCAATCAATCCCTAAAATCACATCAAAAGCAAGTATCTTTAAAGAGATAAGGTCAACGGTAAGGTGATGGTGCCAACTTGAATCAAACAAGATTTATAAGCAGTGGATGTGATGAAAGTTTCTCTAACGGAGTTTCCACGAGATAGGTCAAAGTCTAATTTCTCCGGTCAAGTTTTAAGCGTTGAGCACATGCGGGAGAGATAAATGAATGGGTATACCGGTATCAAGTAAGGTATAAACTTCATGAGAATTAATAAATAGCTTACCCGTGATCACCTCGTTTGGGTTTCTCGCATTTTGACCGATCCTGAACAAACGCTTTTCCGGAATCATTGACTTTGACTTTTACGGGACGATCTTTTGAGTCACGAATCCCCATTGAACTAGGTTTATTCTGCGTACTGATCTCGGCGATATGTCCTTCCTTTCCACAATTATAGCAAACCTTGAACTGTTGTGGGCGGTTTGGTGATATGTCCTCTTTTCGCATTTGTAGCATATAATGGGTGGTGGTGGTTCTCCTCCCTTAGAACTAGTTCTTTGCTTAAACCTTTATCGTCTTCACATGTCATTGTTAAATCTCCTCTTTTAAAATCTCCTCTGACTTCGCTTCTTCTATTTTCATGGTCATGATTACCACCGGAGTGGTTACCATTTTTGTCCGTCTGTTTCTTTCTCATTGGTTATCATTATTACATTGTTGCTATCTACTGATGCGATCCTGGTTATGGTCCTTGGTTGAATATACTCGTTATCTCGCTCTAACAATTGAGCCTGTTAACAACATCTGAATAGAGAAAAATTTATGAGAAATGAGATATTATGCGTATCTTGGGTTTCAAACCTCTCGAAACATCCGCGTCATCGTTCCTCATTCTCCACCAAATGAGGTCTGAACACGGATAACTCTGTAAACTTTGCCTCGTCTTTGAGACACGTCGTGTTGTTTTGTTCAATCGATGAACTCCACTTCCTTCATATGAACACTTTCGGAAAAGTATTTGTCATTAAATAGCTTCTGAAGCGTCTCCCAAGACATCTTTGAGTCTTGGTGGATGGAGTGCCTTCACAGACTCCCACCGATAGTCTGCCTGCCGCCATGGAACATAAAGGTGGCGAATGGAACCTTCATTCCTCCGTGCATCCCAGACATCGAATATCTTGGTAATTTGCTTGACCCATGTTTACGCCATGATCGGATCGGCTTTCCCTTAAATTCGGTGGTCCCAACTCTTTGAAGCTGCTTGCATTTGTGACAACCCGTGAATTGCTATCATTTCCTCCTGTATTTTGAACACGAGTCTCCTCGTGCGATTTTGCATGAGCTGCAAAAAACTTCTAAACATCCCTCGTTCATCATCTGCTTTCGATGGTGTTGTTCACGGGAGGAACATTGCCCGACTGTTACGTTCTCCTTGTTGGTGAGTCTGAGGCGTCTCCACGGTCTCATTTCCATTGTTAATATTCTCGATCGACATTCTCAAATCTTTGTCATAAAACAAAGGTTAATTAAGGAAATCAATATATCACATAATATCCTATATCTTGACCAACTAACAAATAAGCTTAGGTAGGACACACTAGCGAAAGGATTTACTCGTCTCTCCCCTCTAGTTCTATTCTAGATCTCATGGAGATCATATCCTAAGCTCGACGATACCAATGTGTGGCGCCCCCAAAATAGGTATACATCACCCATTACGAGTTGTCGATACATGAGTACGAAACAACTACAACTTTATTATTACAACGATAAAAGCTGTGAGTTTAAATACAAATATTATCTTACAAATGATATCTATACTCAAATAAATCCTCATCACATTTATTGATACATTATTTTACAAAATGGTGAGGACTACTAAACAACTCTCTCTAGAACCTTCATTCCATACCACTCGCTACGTACTATATTTATATTCTAGCCTCCACGAAAAAATGGAACAAAAAGGAAAAGGGTGAGCTCAACTAGCTCGATAAAAAGATATTATGACTAAGATAATATCTGACAACAAATTACAGTTAGTCTTCACGGGGAAAAATCTAATAGAATACGATAGACGACAAATTTTAAATCAATATTAGCGGCGAAATAATAATTCATTATAAGAGTTAAGTAGAGAATGCAAACTACTATCTTCCATGTATGAATTTAAAAGTTCATCGTCTATCTTTTATCCACAGTAACATCAATCGATATATATACGGAATCACATATTCATCTTTTCACTCTGAGGCTAAATATATTCATCGATTAGTCGTATTTCATCTAAACACTGTTCATCTTTGCACTGACTGGGCCAAAGATATTCTTGAAAATCATTCATCTTTGCACTTACTGAGCCAAAGATATTCCATAATATCATCATTTAAGGCGAAGATGATGAAAAATATTTTTAAAAGCGAATCCGATTGAAACAAAATGACAAGGATTAAGGATTAAGGATTAAATACTTTGTTTTATTCACGTCCAAAAATACCTCAAAAATAATCGCGGTGGTGTAAAATTCAAGAATGATCAAAACATGGATCTGATCAAAGCTAGTATCCGAATAGATATTTTGAGCGAAAAGAAAAATTTTCATTTTTAGATGAATAGTCTTAGTGATAAATGAATAATTATAAGTATCGTGAATAGTCTTGCCGTATCGTGAATAGTAACTCAGACACCAAAAGTTCCAAATTTGATAAAAACTTGGATCGATATTTCAACATAATGATATTGAAGAAATAATATCATTCTGAAAAAAATAATATCCACTTACCTCGAAGATCGGTCTTCAAATTGAAACAGGATATAGGCTATGACTTGAACTTGCATAGAATAGCAATACTCAAATTATACTCAAAATACTCACAAGAATAAACTCGATAATATAGAGAAAAACTTGATTTACGGTGTGATTTTCAATTCTAACCTAAGCACCTATTTATAGGAAATTGCTTAGAACACAAAAGCGAAAAATTTAATATAATATTAATATATTATATATAAATTCCTCACACACAATCTATGATCTGAATTCAGCCATGCTTGACAACAAATAAGTCTACCAAACAAATCAAAAACGTTTTTATTATTTAAAATAATTAAAACTTCCAAAAATCAATTATTAGAATTTGAAACATCAATAATTCATAATAAATAGCCCTTTTATCAAAAAATTTGAATCTCATGAGTTTTTATAGGAAATTCAATTCTCTACAACTTTGCGGAAGAAAGTTTTTCCAAATTCCAAACAGAAATTGACCGAAATCCACAAGCAGGCGATTTTACGGTATAATCAAATTTGATCGATAAATGGGGTCCATGCAGACATGTTTAACATGTTTTAAACATTTATTGTAACAATAATACTCTTCCTCCTCGTATACTCATATATCCCACATTCGTTGTAAAAATATCACCATTATTATATTATTAAAATATAATAATACATTATCTTATCGAGAAAAAGATAAAATTTCAATTTTCAACAATTGTCACATTAAAATTTTTCTCCATCTATATCCACATAAAATCAATATTTTCCTCATCATATGAATCAATAATTAATTATTCACAAATAATATTACGAGAATCACAATATTGACAACGAGGCGGTTCAGGAAAGAGGGGCTTTCAATAAAAATTTCTCCTTCTTGGCGGCGCAATTAGGTGACCAAACCTCTCCTTAGACGAGAACTTTCTAGACATTGCCAATAATGTTATCTAATAATATTATTCGAGATAATATGAATTATTGCTTCGATAATGAAAAATATTGTGTAATGATGATTATTGAAACAATGATATAAAATATCAACGCAGACAATTATTGAATCGATAAAATCTTTGAGCGATAATTCATAACCATTATTGAGTAGTGCCTTCTTACGTAAGAATCAATAATTGGTGCAATCTGGTGTAATCTCTTGTGTTTTAACCACAAGTATTTTAACGATATTAATGGTAACAACTTCTGTAGTATTTTTAACTTGACTTATATTTATCGTTTTCTTCGTCGATCGATAAACTTTCCGTTATGGGGCCCACACATTTACATGCTGCCGTAAATACGAATATTCACAAAGCGATCTGAATATTCCACGACCAAGCGAATATTCTGAAATGAAACAATGAATATTTTATAACCACTTGCTTATTTTGAAATATTTATGTATTTTACCCCTAACTATCCACATTAATCACATCAACCCTTACTATTTCAAAATAATAAATAGAAAAATTAAATTTCATTAGTAATAAGTTGTGGTCTTAAAAGTTAATTAAGGACTACATTGTGAGATTCTATACCATCCGAAGTGGCAAATGTGGTGGCTTAGCGTCTTAAGTAGAAAGGGTCTGAGGAACCGATGTTGTTGTTGGCCGTCTTTGGAAGAGTTAATTTCAAAGAATGGAGAAGCTTTGGAATTAGAAGTAAAGTGTCCTATGGAGGTTGATGAGAGAGGCTATTTAGGATGCAATGCAGTGCAACTCTACTAGACAAGGTTAAGGAGGCTCAACTTCATGATGACGAATGTCAATCGGTGAAAAAGAAGATATCCGAAGGAACCGAATCAAGATTTAAGATGGATAAGGAAGGAATACTGAGATTTGAGAATAGAATTTGGGTACCGTCATTAACTGAGATTAAGGAAGAAATTTTGAGCGAGGCTCACAACTCAAGATATTCGATTCACCCTGGTAGCACCAAGATGTATCAAGATCTTTGACAACATTTTTGGTGGCCAAATTTAAAATGAGAGGTTCCAGAATGTGTTGCCAAATGCTTGACATGTCAGAAAGTGAAAGTAGAACATCAGAGGCCGAGTGGGTTACTACAATCTTTAGAGATTTCAGAATGGAAATGGGAACATATTACGATGGATTTTGTGGTTGGCCTCTGAAACCTTTCGAAAGGCTACTCTGACGCGTATATGGGTTATTGTTGACCAATTGACGAAATTCGCACACTTCCTTCCGATCAAAATCAGATTCAACTTAGATCAGTTGGCAAGGTTATATGTAAAAGAGATTATTTCAAGGCATGGATTTCCGATGTCAATTGTTTCTGATAGAGATCGGCGTTTTACGTCGAACTTCTGGAAACGTCTATAAGAATGCATGGGTACACAGTTACGAATGAGCACGACATATCACCCTCAGACAGATGGACAAAGTGAAAGAACAATTTAGACATTGGAAGATATGTTAAGAGCTTGTGTAATGGACTTCAAAGGAAATTAGGATGATCATCTACCACTCGTAGAGTTCGGCTACAACAACAGTTACCACACTAGTATTGGCATGCCACCTTATGAAGCGTTATATGGCAGAAAGTGCAGAACTCCGCTATACTGGGATGAAGTTGGCGAAAGACAATTACTAGGCCCAAAATTGGTACAACAAACAACAAAAATAGTCAAAGTGATCCGAACAAGATTGACAGCAGCTCAAGATAGACAGAAGAAATATGCCGATCCATACCGTAAAAATGTTGAGTTCGAGCCGGGTAGTTATGTGTTTTTAAAGTTCTCTCCCTGGAAGGGAAAGATCAGATTCGGAAAGAAAGGGAAATTAAGCCTAAGATTCATTGGACCCTTTGAAGTTCTATGAAGGGTCGGAGAAGTTGCTTATGAGGTTGCCTTACCTCCAGCTCTAGAGAATGTCCACAACGTTTTCCATGTCTCTGTTCTACGACCCTACAAACCTGATTACAAACACGTGATTGAATATGAACCCCTACATTTCGACAAAGACTTATCTTACGAAGATATTCCAGTTCAAATTGTCGACCGAAAAGAACAAGTTCTGAGAAATAAAGTCATACCTTCTGTTAAGGTAATTTGGAGGAACCACAACGCTGAAGAAGCTATGTGGGAACTCAAAGAGAATATGATGAAGAATTAACCTCATTTATTTACTTAACTTATGTGTGGCGATTACGGGGATGAGAATCTTTATAGGGGGAGAATGTAACGGGATGAATTGTTGAGTTGTGATTCTGAGGACAGAATCCTTTTAAGAGGGGAAAGATGTGACAACCGAGATTTTGTAATTTAATTTTTAATATTTATTGGATTGAATAAATATTTTTTTTTCCGATGAATTAATTATTAGATTAAATAATTAATTAATGAAATTGTAGTAGATTAATTTAATTATATGTGTTATATTTATTAAATTAATGTGAAGAATTTTATTATTCGAAGTATGTGATTATGTGAGCTTATTGTATTAAAAGAAATATTGTATAATCCTAATGGTATTTTAATTAATTTAATAATTAATTAGAGATTTAATAATTTGACATTATTAACAAATGAGAAATTTAATTGTGTGACTATGTGAATTAATGAGAAAATATTATATTTTATTTAAAATAAATTAAATAAGATATTGGATTTATCTTATAAAGGAGTGTGACATTATTTAAACTATAGTATAAAAGTTTTATTAAAATAAATGGTTTTGAAACATATTATTGCCAGCCAAACAAGGCCCTAAGGGGAGTTGTTACCAGTTACCAATGACTGGGCAACTAACCACAACGCGTCAGTTCCTTCCTTTATTTATTATGCGTCAGTTGCTTCCTTTATTATACGTCTTCTTCTTCTTCTTCTTCTTCTTCTTCTTCTTCTTCTTCATTTTTCTAAGTTTAACAAGGAAATCACAAAGAGAGAATTAAGAATTTTGGGAGAATTCTGAGTTGTGTGATTAATTGAGAAGGTTTCATCTCTCCTATCTACACTACGCTGTGAGTAAATTCTTCAACCCATTATTATTTACGTTGTTAAATTTTTATAATATGGCACTCAAATTTTCTGTAAAATCTCTGTAATTGGAGTTTGTATTGATTATGTGAATGTATATGTGATAATATGGTAGTATAACATGTTGTTACTATATATTATAGATTTCCATATCATAAGTTCATAATATTATAACGTATGTTATTTACAGAGTATATTATATGGTCATATGGCCCTTATACGTAAAATTAATATGTCGAACATAAATTGTTCTACAAAATTCAAACTGGTATACGATTATACATGCTAAAATGAAGTAAACAAAATTTAAATGGATGGATTTGGTGTTATAACGAATCCGTGGCATTGACTTTTATGATTTATGTTCAAAACCTTCAAGAACATCAAGAATAGTGAAATTTACATATTTTAATTTTGTATTTATGTGTTTTAATGGGTTAAAATCACTCTATAAATGTTGGGTAATGATTATGTATGAATTCTAGCATATGAATATGTTAAATTGGTGAAATTAGTGATCATGTAGTGTTTATTTCGCTGAACTCTGTGTTCTTCGCGAACTGAGAATCAAAATTTGGAGTTTAATGCATGCAGTGCCAACTCCAGAATCTGAAATCCCATAAGCAAGACACCACAGCGCCACAGTAGCTAAGTCTCCAAATACATGGCCTTGAGACATAATACAACAAAGGTGGCCATGATGCCACTTAGCCGAATGACCCAGAAATGAGTTTTTAAAATGTTTAAGTCTAGCAATGTGTTATTAACTTAATCTAATGAACATGAAAACATGTTAGACATATAATGATATGTTAAAATAAATTCTTAACACGTCCATAACACAATTACGTGTGAATTGAACGATTGAATGCATAGTTAGCTTATTGTTCG
This sequence comes from Panax quinquefolius, assembly GCA_020205615.1. Classification (NCBI taxonomy): domain Eukaryota; kingdom Viridiplantae; phylum Streptophyta; class Magnoliopsida; order Apiales; family Araliaceae; genus Panax; species Panax quinquefolius. The sequence goes on from CM035155.1 coordinate 94,454,866, forward strand.
TGAAGTCTTAATTTTGACAATAAATGTAGTAATTAAGTAAGTATAGTCATGAATTCGAGTTAGACAAAAGAATAAACTTGTGATGTTTAGTACGTTATAATTAACTGGTATTGTGAACGTAAATGATATATAGGATTTAAATCAAGGAACGAGTTTAATTAAAGTGTAATCTACGCACGAGGCAAGTTTCCTAACCTTACTTGTTATCATTTTATAAGTTGATAAATTCACCTCTCTACATTGAGTAAGTTCTCATTATTATTGAGCAAGTCTGTTTTGTTATATCAAAGTTTATTAATCTTTCAAGCATGATGCTGCTATACAATACTTATTCTATTGTATACTTTTTGAGATTTTATTAAATTTCAGTTATCAATTACTGTTAAACCTTGTTAGACTAGCGAACCCTTAATGATTCAACTAGTCCATAGTTGATGAGCGTTCTAAATTTTAGAACCCTTGATGAATTATCCAAACCAAACTTCCTTTGGTGCGGACTCTAATATCAAACTGAGATGAACAACCCTGTATAGTGGATTACTTATGCATTAGCGTTAAGATATTGTGCACAGTATGGTACTAAGGGCTGATCCCCCTAACTACGAGAAGAAGAGTCCATAGTTCAAGGTCTTATGTCCCTCAGAAGTTCTTTCATTTCTTGTTATTCGTTCTCGATTCAAAAGTTGAGTTTCCTATTTCAGAAGTCTTTGATTTATTCGCATGTTATTATTCATTTGTTATATTGTTATACTTGTGGGAAATCATGCTCTCTCTTGCTTAATAATAACATTGCAGTTAAGAACGAAAGAGTAGACGAGCCTTCCACTAGTAAAGGCAAGGGCAAGATTAGCAAGTAATGAAGATTGATTATTTATGTGGTTATGTAATGATATTTAGACTTGATGTTACTTAAGACTTATTATTTGTTTATGATTCCGCACAGATGTCTAAGGTTAGAGCAACCTGGGATTTTTATTTATTATGCAGTTGATGTAACCCCATAAGGGGAGATTTATTTTTATTTTTTATCTATTGCATGGTTTGTATTTATTTATAGGTAGATAGATTGATGATGTTTGTACAGTGAACACCAAATCCTGTGGAAATGGAAGTACCGGATTTGGGGGTGTCACAGCGCCTTCAGCTCGTTCCATTCTTCAGTCATTTCGCGTAACGCTCGCTCCGTCTTCCACAACTCCACCAAGAGAAACACTTTATTTTTGAGTTCTTGTACTTCTACAGATTCTTGATCTTTCTCCCTAATTTTAGTCTTATTCCCTTTCTCCACCTTAGCTTCTTCGGACTCTGCCTCCTCATCACCACTCAGATACATCTCGGGATAATCATCATGATCACTCCCAGATTCATCTTTCATCTTTCCCCACTTCTTCAATGACTCGCTTTGTGTTGGAACCTCGACTCACGGCATTTGGTGCAACAGCCAATGCAGCATCTCCGTACTCATTTCATCTTCTCTTGACATCCTACAATCAGTTTGAACAATTTGATTAGTACTTCACCAGTACGAACTTCTCACACTATGTCCACATATCTCACTATCGATATGCTTCGGCAATCCCTCACTTAGTACTCTAAATGAGTATTCTCTATCTCGCTTATGGTTATAATAATAGGGTTTTCCCCACCCCACTTAAGGTTTATAACCTACAACTTTGGTACCAACCTATGACGCCCCCAAATCCAGGTTACTTGACCCCAGAGTTTGGTGCTCACGATCTACAATATAATAACATCTAACTACCCATTTATATAGAAATAGTAATACATAAGTCATTAATAGAGATTGTTAATACATAGTCCCAAGTCATCTAACCTTAACATTACAAGCATACCCTTTAGATATACAAAAAGGGTTTACAAACATAATATAATAATAATATTATTCATAACTAATTTATAACTATGCCTTTTCCTTTGTCCTTCACAGCACCTCCTGCCACTTCATCCCTAGCTGAAAAGTTTTATTTAGCAAGGGTGAGCAACAAATTTGCCCCACAAGTTAAGACATACAGTAAATGTATAAGAATCAATAAGAACAGACAATCTAATTTGATAGAATGAAAACAAAGTTCGGGGAACTTTGAAATAGTTGAACAAAGCTTTAATAATTAACAAGTCATCTCGCATTTTATGCAACTCAATAATCTGATAATTAAAGAGTACAACACTTTTAAAGTTTCTACGATATTTTATTGAATAATCAAGAATCAATTCTACGCATTAACAAAGTGGAATGTTTTCCAGATTTATGCTGAGTGATCCGTTTGATCTTGAACTTCTCTTCTCGAGTAACTATCAAAGATTTGACTTTGATATACCTAGGTGTATCAGATATTTATAAAGATTAAATCATACCCCTCTACAAGTACTTAGAGCCGGCCAACTCCTTGTACCCTATATTATGCATAATACTTACACGCGCGCAAAGGCCGAATATATGACCAATAAAATGTTCCCTTTGTATAAAAGGTTGTTCTTCTCAGTCTTAGAATCACAATTTGATTTACAATGAAAAACTATGATTTCAATATCTAATCACTTTCTCGATCTAGCCGAAATATTTGGCATCGATCTGTCAATAATAATTAAATTCTCTTCTCGAACCTATCAAGTTCTAATAAACGTTCGTCTAGCCAGAATAATTAGCTAAGACATTTCTCAACATAATTCGATAATAAATAGGAATTATCTACACTGTCAATAATATCTTCTACGAATTTAAATATCCAACAACAGTTATTCTACGAATATATATTTTCAAAATCATTGATTCAATTTGAATTAATAAACATGCATTAACTACGAATAATCAACAATAATTCTGAGACATGGTCTAACCAACAACAATTAACCACCATAATATTTAAAATATATAACTCAAGGTTGAGTTAAGGAAACTTTCCTTCTGCGTTGATTACAGCTACACAATAAACTAATCTGCATTTGCAAGACCTATAACCAATAATATCAGTCTCACAATTAGCACAATATTTCATAACACGTATCATTAAAATTTACAGTCAATCTTTCTCCTAGGCACAATACCACATAGCCACATCAGTGTTTATAACCTATATAAACACTTATCAAGTCCAACTAGTTCGGTCTAGTTGGACTTTGGCATATTCTCGGTGTAGGTCACCCTATCTGACAATTTACACATTTATTGTCTATTAAACTTGGTCTCTAAGCTTCAATATTATTTTAGATAAGTGAATTATCCTTTATAATATTTTTCGGAAGCTTTTCATATTTATAAACAATTATAAATTATCATCATTAATATTTAATAATTTTATCAACTCATTTTTATACCATCATCATTAATATATAAATATTAATGAAATTATCATCAAAATATTAAAAGTCATTAATTATAACTTAAACCATTTTTATATCACTTTTCTCATTTTAAAAGATTTTTAAATCAATAAAATTATTTTTAAATCATTTATTTAATCTGATAATCAAATAAATCTAATATCACCAATATTAAATTATTAATGAAAATTCTCTAAAAAAATTAAAAGTTACATTTTCAACTCAAAATATTTTTAAATACTTTATTCTTATTTAAAATGATTTTTCATAATATTAAATCATTTTAATTTATTTATTTAATATACTAATTAAATAAATCTAATATCATTAATAATAAATTATTAATGATAATTCTCTAAAAATAATAAAAGTTACATTTTATAACTTAAAATATTTTTAAATACATTATTCTTATGAAAAGGGTATTTTGAATTAATTAATTAACAAGAATAAACTAATAAGAATAAACAATGAATAAAAAGCTTGATTCTTGATTCAAAGATCACCTTTTTATAATAATAGATTAATCAAGTGTAACATTATTTACCCTTCAATGAAACTAATAGTCCTAGGTAACAACAAGCTCTGCTACCCGAAACTCCCTTTAGATTGTCACTCAGTGAAACAAGCTCTTCACAAGATTCTAACAATTATATAACCTAGAATAAGCTCTCTAGATTTAATATAATAACAACATTAAGAACTAGGGAATTAGACTATTCCAAGCAACAAACATATAAGCTCGGATTGTTTAACTTGTGTTCTGATAATCATAGCAATACTCAAAAGCTTGTTCACAATTAGGTATTACTAATTACTACTTGTGATTAGAAACAATATCAATTACACGTAATATTATTCCTTGATCTAGCATATGATATTCGTTAACCAACTCAATCCTGTAGAAATCAAATCAGTTAAACCAAATAGCATTCATAAATTAAATCAGATTATCAAGAATGAATTTCATGTGAGAAGAAATAAATAATGAATACTCAATTAACCATTAATTATAAATAAGGTTCAACATTCCTTAGAACTGAATAAAAATAACTTAGCTCATGTCTTCAATCCTCCAATGTTGTAGATGAGAGAATGTAGTAGATGATTGAATTACTAAAACCCTGACTAGCATCCTCTATTTATAGTTCTAGACAAAGTCCCAAATCCTATAGGAAGTAGAAATCCAAATCCTAAAAGGAATTACAAATCATAATTAGTTTCCATAAAGAAATAGAATCTAATTTGGAAATAAATCTTAGTATAAAGTAAATCCTAAAGCTAATAGAAATATCAATCCAATTCCATGTAGAAGTATGCCAAAATCTGCATTTAGAAACTTTCCAAAAATCCAAGATTTCCCAATTTTCCCGCTCAAATTCGCTGGGGCAAATTTATATTTCCTGTTGCGACGTCCTTTGGTAAAACAATCATAACTTTTGATCCTTGAGGAGTTACGGGGCCTGCTACCTATCAAAACGAAGATATCGACGAGATATACAAATTTCATGCTTTGAGAATTGACAGACTCCGGAAAGCTAAAGAAGAGCTCTATAATAAAATTCAAGTCCCAAGCCTAGACCATGCATCCAACTCAATGCTAAAAACCCTGCAATTTTCTATTTTTCCTCATTTCAGCTCCAATTCTTCCTGAAATCATTAAACACCTTAATAAGCTTATATACACATGAAACATGCAATAAAACTAAATATAATGGAATCAAAATAAATGAATAATATGCACTTATCAAATTCCCCCACACTTAGCCTTTACATGTCCTCGTGTAATCCAAAAGTTTGATTTCCAAAAAAAATTCTATTCAAACATCATGTCAAAAGATTTCAACGTACAAATCATGATTATTAACACTAAATTTGCAAAAATCTAATCAACGCCTTATCAATCAACTCACAATTACCAACCTTACCATTTCACCAATGAATTTCATTAAATAAAACTATAACCACATAAGTAACTTTCCCAAAATCATCATACTTACTTAACTTAGTTACCATGGAGCAAAAACCGTGCACACTGACTCACAACCAAGAATAATTTTTTCTTGCTTTTTAAGTTTTTTCATAGAACCTTCTTTTTAGCACAGATGAATGTATTTTCATGCTTCTTTTTTTCGTATATATTTTTTTCTTTTCTTGACATGTGCAATGTCTCCTTTTCTTAGGCTTTTCAGAGTTACCCATTAGCGAACTTTCCACCAACGACTTCCAAACCAGATGATCTTAGGGCGCTAGGTGTAGAGACACCCCTAAGGCTTACTTATTCAAGTAACAAAGATCACAAAAGTTGACTAGTCAAGCTACTTTTATCCATCACACTTTTCAGCGTAAATACCGATGCTTCCCGAGGCTTAGATACCCAGTTATTTCGCACAATGGACATTGAAGCATATTTTCTTTTTTCTTTTTTTTTTCATTCATCATTATTTCACATGGTTCTGCAACAACATAAGCTTGTTAAACAGTTCTAAGTCATGAAATCAGTGCACATAGACAACTCCACAAATAACTTTGCCAAATAAACATGATTCTCATATGCAAGTACTCATGTATCACAAATTCAATTTAAATCTATTACTATGGATCGTGGCCTAGTTTTCATCATTCATTAACAAATTAAGCATCAAACTGATTTTGAATTTTAGCATCAATTTTCAATCTTTGACTTTAATCTTTTTAACACATAGGCAGATAGAATCATGAAATCAAAATTTTCAAAAGCATTAATTTTTTTTAAATTGCCCATCAAAATCGGATCAATATTCCTAAATAAAATAAAAACCTAAATCTTCCCCCCACACTCAAACCTTACATTGTCTCCAATGTAAGAAAATCATGTAAAGAAGAAAATACTACTAGCTAACATGCAATAAAAAAACTAAAAAGTAAAGGGATAGAAAAATCAAATATGAGATCTTGGTTTGCCTCCCAAGCGGTACCCTTGTTTTTGTCATCATTGGCTTGACATCATCCTTCTCATTCTATGTAATTGGACTTGTGAACTTCAAGTGGACTGGTAACATCTTCAATTCTTCATTAGGAGCATCCTTCAGATCCTGATTTTTCTCCTTTCCAACCCTCAAATCCTCCTTGTATATTTTCTCAAGAGATTCCTGCACCGTAAAGTCAACAACATCAATAGAAAAAATAGAATTAACATTACTAAGATACCTCTTAACTTTATATATCTTAGGCCGGACATTTAAGGTCGTCTAATTCCATGTGTAAGGTCCCATGGTGTTTATCATTGTGTGTTGTTGCTGGTACAAGGAAAGTATCATCATCTATGTCCTCCTTATAGAAATCTGCAGGAATTATTAATTCTTCCATCTCTGCCTCTTGTTCATCCTTTTCAGACTTTGAATACCTGATTTGTTCAAATTTAGCAATAGTCTCGAGCACATCCAAATGGTTTCCACTAGTGAACTCCTTATCATCTTTAAGTTCTTGTTCACTATTCGCCATTTCTTCATGGAATTTTTCATTAGACTCTGTATACCACGTTGCATTCTTTCCAACTTTACAATTCCTTGTTAGAACTTGGGGAAAAGGTAGTTTCAGTTCATAAATTGAAAGAGGTGGAAATTTGTGCTTGAGTACATCACTGCTGCCTATTTCACTATTGTTGGATTTGCTTTGTATTGACTTTTCTTGCTGTTGATCCTCTGCACCACATCTCAATGTTATGGCACTTACATTTTCAACAGTTTGTGAAAGTGACCTTCCTACTGTGGTTGCAAGTTGACCAACTTGGTCCTTCAGATCTTGAACAGAAGTTCTTGTCTCCTGCTGGAATTGTTGTGTCTGACACATGAACTGTTGTGTTTGGTTCATGAATGCCTTAAACATATCCTCAATAGATGTCCCAGAATTGGCAGGTACTTCTTGATTTTCTATGTGGTACTGAGGTTGAGCTTGCTGAATACCTTGCGTATTCTTTGCAGCCATTTGTCGAACCAAAGCAGTTAAATCAGAAATCTGCTGCTCCAAGTCTCTCGTGCTTACCCCATTTACCCTTTGTAGTGTGTGATCCATCTTAGTTCCATACTGATGTGAGTTAGCTGCCATATTTGCAATTAAAGTCCTTGCCACTTCTGGAGTCTTGTCTAACAGTGCTCCTCCACTTGCTGCATCAATCATGCTTCTTTCCATTGGTAGCAACCCCTCATAGAAGTACTGGATCAAGTAATGTTCATCAATTCCATGAGGTGGACAGCTGGAACACAACTTCTTGAACCTCTCCCAATACTCATAGAGATTCTCTCCATTGAACTGCCTGATTCCAGATATCTCCTTTCTTATATCGGTAACTCTTGATGCAGGAAAATACCTCTCCAAGAATAACCTTTGCATATCAGTCCATGATCGTATTGATCTAGAAGGTAGATAGTATAACCAATCTTTAGCCAAATCTGCTAATGAGAATGGAAAAAGTCTAAGCTTGATCTGCTCCTCTGCCACTCCTTGTGCTTTCATCGTGGAACACACCACATGGAACTCCTTTAGATGCTTATATGGATTTTCACCTATACGACCACGAAAAGTAGGCAAAAGATGAATTAGTCTAGAGTTAAGTTCAAAAGCAACATCTAAAATAGGATACTCAATACAAAATGATGATTGATCAAGATCGAGAGTATCCAGTTCTTTTAAAGTCCTATTTTTGTTTGGCACCACCATCTTTTTCTCTTCAAGTGATGGAACAAGAGTTTCTTCTATATCTGCAGTTTTCTCCATCTCTTGAACAAAATTTAAGTCAATAGAGTGAGAGGATTAAGTTATAAAATAAAAATAAAAACAAAATAATAAATAATAAAAATAAGTGAAAACAAAGAATAAACAAAACAAATAACACTCCCCGGCAACGACACCAAAATTTGGGAGATGTCGTTTACACTCCTAAATTAACCTCACTTTTACTTTACAAATTTAAACAATTAGCACAGTAGTAAGCAAGGATCGATTCCACAGAGAGTGATTTGTTTTATATTTATCCTATGATTTCTAATGAAAAGGGGATTTTGAATTAATTAATTAACAGGAATAAACTAATAAGGATAAACAATGAATAAAAAGCTTCAGTTCTTCAGTTCAGTATCACCTTTTTACAATAATAGATTAATCAAGTGTAACATTATTTACCCTTCAATGAAACTAATAGTCCTAGGTAACAACAAGCTCTGCTACCCGAAACTCCCTTTAGATTGTCACTCAGTGAAACAAGCTCTTCACAAGATTCTAACAATTATATAACCTAGAATAAGCTCTCTAGATTTAATATAATAACAGCATTAAGAACTAGGGAATTAGACTATTCCAAGCAACAAACACATAAGCTCGGATTGTTTAACTTGTCTTCTGATAATCATAGCAATACTCAAAAGCTTGTCCACAATTAGGTATTACTAATTACTACTTGTGATTAGAAACAATATCAATTACACGTAATATTATTCCTTGATCTAACATATGATATTCGTTAACCAACTCAATCCTGCAGAAATCAAATCAGTTAAACCAAATAGCATTCAGAAATTAAATCAGATTATCAAAAATGAATTTCATGTGAGAAGGAATAAATAATGAATACTCAATTAACCATTAATTATAAATAAGGTTCAACATCCCTTAATACTGAATAAAAATAACTTAGCTCATGTCTTCAATCCTCCAATGTTGTAGATGAGAGAATGTTGTAGATGATTGAATTACTAAAACCTTGACTAGCATCCTCTTTTTATAGTGCTAGACAAAGTCCTAAATCCTATAGGAAGTAGAAATCCAAATCCTAAAAGGAATTACAAATCATAATTAGTTTCCATAAAGAAATAGAATCTAATTTGGAAATAAATCTTAGTATAAAGTAAATCCTAAAGCTAATAGAAATATCAATCCAATTCCATGTAGAAGTATGCCAAAATTTGCATTTAGAAACTTTCCAAAAATCCAAGATTTCCCAATTTTCCCGTTCAAATTCGCTGGGGCGAATTTATATTTCCTGCTGCGACGTCCCTTGGTAAAACAATCATAACTTTTGATCCTGGAGGAGTTACGGGGCCTGCTACCTATCAAAAGGAAGATATGGACGAGATATACAAATTTCATGCTTTGAGAATTGACAGATTCTGGCTGCATCAAGGTCGAAATCAGGCTCCAAGTGACTGCTGTGTAAATTGCAACTTCCAAACTTTGAGATTCAACGTCTGTTTAGTAAAAAGATCATAGCTTTTTCATATGAACTCCAATTGGGATGGTTCAAAATGTTCCGGAAACCTAAAGAAGAGCTCTACAATAAAATTTCAGTCCCAAGCCTAGACCATGCATCCAATGTAATGCTAAAAACCCTGCAATTTTCTCTTTTTTCTCATTTCAGCTCCAATTCTTCCTGAAATCATTAAACACCTTAATAAGCTTATATACACATGAAACATGCAATAAAACTAAATATAATGGAATCAAAATAAATGAATAATATGCACTTATCACATCCACTATTTATAAGTCTTGTTTGGTTTAAATCAGTACCCTCACATTACATGTCGATCTTATTTCTTTGAAAATACTTGCATTTGATTTTATTCTAGGGATTGATTGGTTAACTACTCATCATGGAAAAATTGATTGTTTTTGTAAGGTTATAAGCTTTCATATTCCTAACAAACCTATTATGCAAATTCAAGCAACCAAACCATTAAAAATAATCACTGTCATCTTAAGCCATAAAGCTATTTATTTATTAAAGAATGGATGTCAAGCTTTCCTAGTTCATGTCACGAATTTAAACAAAAATACGTTAGTTTTGAATGATATCTCTATTGTTAATAAATTTCCTGACGTATTTCCTAAAGAACTTCCTGGCCTACTCCTAGAGCGTGAAATTGAATATTGTATCGACCTTGAACCCGGTACAAAACCTATTTCCAAAACCCCATATCGAATGGCTCCTATTGAACTTCAGGAGTTAAAGACCCAACTATAGGAATTGTTAGACATCGGTTTCATTCGTCCTAGTACGTCTCCTTGGGGTGCTCCTGTTCTATTCGTGAAGAAGAAAGATGGGAGTATGCGACTTTGTATTAATTATCGGGAGTTGAATCATGCCACCATCAAAAATAGGTAACCATTGCCACGTATTGATGACCTGTTTGATGAATTGCAAGGAGCAAAATTCTTTTCAAAAATAGATCTTCGTTTCGGATATCACCAATTAAAGATTAGAACCGATGACATTCCAAAGATGACTTTTAGAACTCGGTACGGGCATTATGAATTCCTAGTCATGTCCTTTGGATTGACTAATGCTCCTGCTGCATTCATGGATATGATGAACCGAGTATTCAAGGAATATTTGGATCACTTTGTGGTTGTCTTTATTGATGACATCCTTATTTATTCCAAAAGTCGTGAAGATCATAAGCAACACTTAAGGCTGATACTCCAAAAGCTTCGTGAATATAAGCTTTCTGCCAAGTTGAAGAAATGCGAGTTCTGGCTTGAGTTAGTAGCATTCCTTGGGCACGTAGTATCAAGTCATGGAATATCTGTTTACCCAGCAAAGATTGAAGTTATTCAAAGCTGGGAGCAACCTAAATTAATAACCGGCAAATCGTAGCTTTCTCGAACTTAGCAAGTTATTATCGAGATTAAGTAGAAGGGTTTTCTCGAATCGCTACTCCATTAACTCAGCTGACTCGAAAAGATACAAAATTCAGTTGGAACGAGGAATGTGAGAAGAGTTTTCAAGAACTCAAGAGGAGACTCATTTCAGCACCTGTTCTGACAATACCATCTTGCTCGAAGGGTTTTGTCATCTACAGTGATGCTTCGGGAAAAGGGTTAGGATGTGTTCTCATGCAACATGGGAAAGTCATAGCCTATACCTCTCGACAACTCAAAGAATATGAGAGGAATTATCCTACTCATGATCTAGAGTTGGCAGCTATTATTTTCGCACTTAAAATTTGGAGGCATTACTTGTATGGGGAGAAAGTGGAGAACTTTACGGATCATAAAAGCCACAAATATTTCTTCACTCAAAAGGAACTCAACATGCGACAACGATGTTGACTTGAACTGTTGAAATATTATGATCATACCATCCAATACCATCCTCGAAAAGCGAACGTGGTAGCTGACGCATTGAGTAGAAGATCATATGCGGGTACGAGTGCGATATTGACAACGCAAAGGCCCCTTTTGTGTGACTTGCAAAGGATGGAGATAGAGTTAAAGACTCCAGGGACCCATGTGATGATGGCGAATGTACGAGTAGAACCGACTTTAATTGATAAAGTTAAAGATGCTCAAGTTTCAGATCTGGAGCTGATGCGTATGAGGAAGAAAGTTTAAGAAGGTGCTATGCCAGAAGAAAGAATCAATGAAGAAGGAATACTTCGAGTCAACTCCAGACTTTGTGTTCCTAACGACCCTGATTTAAAGTATAAAATCATGATGGAGACGCACAACACACCGTTTGCAATCCATCCTGGGAGTACAAAAATATATCATGATCTTCGTCATACATTTTGGTGGAGCAATATGAAAAAAGAGATAGCGTTGTTTATCTCAAGGTGTCTAACTTGTCAACGAGTCAAGGCGGAGCATCAAGTATCAAAGGTCCATTGCAACCACTTGAAATTCCAGAATGGAAGTGGGAGCACATTACCATGGATTTTGTTATTGGTCTTCCCAAGGTTTCTCAAGGCATAGATGCAATTTGGGTCGTTGTTGATAGATTGACCAAGTCTGCTCATTTCTTATCAATACGAGAAACTTATACACTTGAACGTCTTACTCATACGTACATAAACGAGATTTTAAGACTACATGGTATGCCAGTATCCATAGTTTCTGATAGAGACCCAAGATTCATTTCACAATTTTGGGTTAGTTTATAAAAAGCTATGGGCACGGACTTACGATTTAGTTCGGCATATCATCCTCAGACGGATGGACAATCAGAGAGGACTATTCAAACTCTTGAAGATTTATTAAGACTCTGTGTCCTTGACTTCAAGGGAAGTTGGGACAAATTCTTACCATTGGTAGAGTTTTCCTACAACAGTAGCTACTAAGCAAGTATTGGCATGGATCCATTCGAAGCGTTGTATGGAAGAAAGTGTCGTTCTCTAGTTTACTGGGATGAAGTGGGTGAAGCAACGTTGTTGGGAACGGAGTTGGTACGTATGACTACAGAAAAGATTCAAACGATACGACAATGTATAAAAACCTCACAAGATCGACAAAAGAGTTATGTTGATCTTCATCGAAAGGACGTGGAATTCGATATTGGAGATTATATGTTGTTACGTGTTGCTTCATGGAAAGGAGTTACGAGATTTGGAAATAGAGGAAAACTCAATCCTCGATTCATTGACCAATTTTTAATCCACGATCGAGTAGGAACTGTGGCGTATAGACTCGCTTTACCGCCAAGTATGTCTCGTGTTCATAACGTTTTTCATATATCCATGTTACGTAAATATGTGGAAGACCGAACCACATTATTGAGTTAGAACCGGACGAAATAGCGGAAGATTTGATGTATGAAGAGGTTCCTATTCAAATTTTGGATAAGAAGGAACATATTCTACGCTCCAAGGTTATACCTCAAGTTAAAGTTTTGTGGAGAAACCACGATGTTGAGGAAATGACCTGGGAGTTAGAATCTGAAATAAAATCAAGGTATCCTTACCTTTTTGGCATACTAGGTACGTACCCTAATTTCGAGGGCAAAATTTCATAAGAAGGGGAGGTTGTAAGACCCCAACTTTTTAATAAAGATGATTTTTCTATAAATATCATTTTTAAATATTATGGAATGAATTTGATATAATGTTATAGCTGTGGGTAATATTTATAAATTTTGTAAAGTATGCAAGTTGTTATATAATATTCGATTGGTTAGGGAATATTAGTTTTAACGGGGAATATTAGTATTACCAAGACAATCATTGGTGGACCCTACAATGTAATTATTGTCGGATTGAGAAAACGACAAAAATATTTTTATGAAAATAACGGTAGTTTTACATTAAAACTGTTGAACTACTCGGTAGTAAAGAAATACGATGTCTACGCATGGTTTGCATAGTAGCACACAATATTGATTATTGATGCTTACGTGAGAAGTCACTCAGTTTTGTTCAATTATTGCTTCAGTAATTATTGCATAGTATCTCACGTTATTTGATTCAATTATTGTCGATATTTTATATATTATTAAATCAATAATTGAGATGACAGAGTTATTAATATTATTATTTGCAATATTAACGATGTCTAGAAGTTCTGCCAAGGAGAGGTTTGGTCACCTAATTGTGCGCCAATAGGGAGAAATCCTTATTGGAAAGCCCCCTCTTTCCTAGGAACGACTTTGTCAATTAATATTGTGAATTATAATAATAATGATAAATGTTGTTAGATATATTGAAGTGTCTTTTTATGAAGTCACGGAAGTTTATATATATATATATATATATATTATATAAATTTTGTTTTATTAGTATTATTAATGTAATAAAACAAATAAACTTTTTATATAAAATGAATACTTTTATAAAGTTATTTATTTTATTAGATAATAATTAGAATATATTATATTCTATTATGCATAGTGTTTTTGCATAGTAAAATCTTTTTATATAAAAAAGAATACTTTTATAAAGTTATTTGTTTTATTAGACAATAATTAGAATATATTATATTTTATTATGCATAGTGTTTGCATAATGTATGCAGATAGTAAAATCTTTTTATATAAAATGTAATACTTTTTATAAAGTTTTGTTTTATTTGATTATAAATAGAATATATTATATTTTATTGCATAGCGTAGCATAGTATCCTTTTTATTTTTCTATAAATAAGATGCTTAGTTAGAATTGAAAACCATACCAGAAGTTCAGAGAATTCTTCTATAATCTTGAACGTATTTCTTTAGAGTTTTTAGATGCTTTGAGCGTACTACAAGTTTTCTTCAAGAATATCCCCGCCCTACCAGTCAGAATACTCTTCTTTTATGGTAAGGGTTTTATTTCTTTGTATTCATGAAGAAAACTTACATTATTCCATTCTTTATTATTACATTAGAATAACTTTTGTATCTGCTGAGCTACCCTATACTTGGTGAAATTCTTACATTATTCCATTCTTTATCATTATGTTGGAATAATCATGTCATCACAATATCGTATACATGGTGAAATTCTTTTGTTATTCCATTCTTTATTATTACATTTAGAACATCACATGCATGCGTTTATGCATAACTTTGATTATTGTTATTTATTATTACATTGGAATATCCTATCGGTCGTATTACGCTTTGACAGTTCCATTAATTATTATTCTTTTTGAATAACCTGGCTGTGCTGTCTATCGCATGCATAGTGATGTCTTTTGTTATTCCATTCTTTATTATTCTGTTGGAATATCCTATCGGTGCGAATTTCGCCTGACCTTGTTTCGTTATTTATTATTACATTTGGAATAACTTTTATGCATGCTGATCATCGCATGCACGGTGATTTCATTTGTTATTCCATTCTTATTTATACTCAGTTGGTTAAAGTTTTGACTTCTATACTCCATGAAATTAGTGGAATATCCTTGATATTTGCGCTTCATCCAGTATCTTTTCATGGAAATATTCTTCTGAGCATTCTTGAATTTTACTTTACAAAGAAGTATCATGTTGACAATTTGGACGTTATTAGTTCCTGGATAAATTAATTCTTGAACTTGTTTTATTGAATTCTTATATCATTGTCATCATCCTCATGTTTATATTATGTTGAAAGTCATCTGTGGCCTGTAGTGCATAGATGGACTTGGTATGATTATGACCAGGGATTAATCGATATAATCATGACCGTAATGTTATAAAGGATGTGGTAAAAGTCCTCATTGGCCCGTAGTGCATTGATGGACAGTTGTTGGTATGATCATGACCATTGATGAATACACGAATATCCTTGGCCCGTAGTGCATGGATAATTTGTGGTTGTGATACTAATGAATATCCTTGGCCGTAGTGCAGGGATGATGTGGTTTATTTATTAAGCTGAGTCTCAAAGAATAAAAGTGATGAAAACCTTTTAAATCATAAAAGATAGTAGATTTTATTCTCTACTTGACTCTTTTAATGGATTGCTTGTTCGATTCAGGTTAAACTTGATGTCTATTGTATTTTATCAGTTTAACATTGTTGAAGGCTAATGATAATTTATTCTACATTATCTTAGTCATAATATTTCTTACTGGGCTAGTTGAGCTCACCCTTTTACTTTCATTGTTCTCTTCAGGAAATGAGAACGTAGCAGGGACTAGTCGGGGAACAGAGTGACGGTGCAGACGATAGCATTAGTAGTCCTCACTATTCTATGAAATATTGTGTTAATAAATGTATTGAGGACTTATTTTGAGTTTTAATACTTTCTAGAATATAATATTTGCATTAAAACTCACAGCTAATGTTGTATATTTAAGATTGTATTTGTATTTTGTACCATGTTTTTGGCGACTCAGAATAGGTTATGTATACATATTTTGGGGGCATCACAATTATCCAGTTATTGAAGATATACGATTCCTATTATTCAAGCATGTCATTTAAAAGGAATTGTTGTACTTGCTGAGCTTGTCATGCTCATTCTTGCTTAAACCATATGAATGCAGCTAAGATCGAACGAACCGAGGGATCCGACAAGGATAAAGGCCAGACGAAGATGAACGATTAGTTTACCTTGTAATAAACTAGTAAGTTGTATATATTATAGTATGATGAACAAAGAATGTAATGGTTTTAGAACCTGGGAACAGGATGTAATATTATTAATGTAATAAGAATGTCGTTGATACACTCATTTTGATGTCGTTTCAATAGAATGAATGTACAGTTATGAGTACCGTGTAGCACCATCTATCGGGTTGGAAGATACCCGGATTTGGGGGCGTCACAAGATGTGTAATTTTCTTCTGAGTAGCCAAAAGATTGAGAACATTCTTGAGCGAATCCCATAGGGGTGTGAACACTCGATTACATCAGACTTCTCCACCCTTTGGCAATGTGGGGTTGGAAGATTGTATTGGAAAAAGGGAGTAGTTTCTCCTTTTGATAGGCATATTCTGACTGCCTTTCTGACCTTATAGTATTAAGGAAACATCCTCCTCTTTCTTTTTATGAACCCTCTGGAGGTTGTTTCCATAAGTTTCGAACCGAATGTGCTCAGCAACAGCGTTCAGAGCGGCTAGGTCTTGATTTTTTCCTGACTTCAATCCCATCTCATCCATCTCTCCATGTTTAATCATTTCAGAAAATGGCTTACCAATGCCAGCTAAGACAATCTCATAGAAAGGAGCTTCTTGTATGTCTATGAAAGTCATCACCATTTCTGACTCTATCATAGAAGGAATAACTTGAGCAGCAAGGCGCCTCCACCTTTGAGCATATTCTCTAATTGACTCATTAGACTATTTCTTGACCTTGGTAATTTGGTACCGGTCAGGAGCCATCTGAGACTGGAAGCTGTACTGAGTGAGGAAGGTATGAGCTAACTCTTCTCAGCTATGTATTTTAGAATGGTCTAATCTTGTATACCATGATCGGGCTTCTCTAGTTAGACTCTTTTGAAACAGCTGCATTCTGAGCTTTTCATTCTCGGCATAAGATCCAAGTTCTCCAATGAATACCTTCAAATATGTGTAAAGATCTCCTAACCCATCATACTTTTCAAAGTTAGGAGTCTTGAACTATAAGACCCCAGATTTTATGAATAAAGATTTAAATTTCTTGAAATATTCTTTTTTAATGTTATGGTGTGTATTTGATATAATGTTATAGTTGTGGGTAATATTTATAAATTTTGCAAAGTATGCAAATTTTTATATTATATTCGATTGGTCGGGGTATATTCTTTGTGTCGGGGAATATCCGTACGACGGTACAATCATTGGTGAACCCCACAACGGAATTATTGTCGGATTGAGAAAACGACAAAAGTATTTTATTGAAAATAACGGTGGATGTTTTACCGTTAAAACTGTTGAACTACTCGGTAGTAAAAGTACAGTAATACGCGTGGTTGCATAGTGGCACACGGTATTGGTTATTGATGCTTACGTGAGAAGTCACTCAGTTATACTCAATTATTGTTATAGTAATTGATGCATCATATCTCTCATATTATTGATTCAATTATTGTCACAAGATATCATCGCATAATATGATATATTATTAAATCAATAATCGAGGCGACAAAGTTATTCATATTATTAAATTGCAATATTTACAATGTCTAGAAGTTCTGTTAAGGAGAGGTTTGGTCACCAAATTGTGCGCCATTAAGGAAAAATCCTTATTGAAAAGCCCCCTCTTTCCTTGGAACGACCTGGTTGTTAAATATTGTGAGTTATAATATTAATGATGAATAAGTTCATGTTGATTAAAGATGAATTTTATAGTTCCATTGTGTTGGGATTATTGGTGTTAGTTGAAATCGATATCTATTCTGATGATAATTGATGTCTGGGGGTTATATTGATAAATCGGGTAATTTATCGGATAAATGAGAAATTAATTTCTACTAATTCACATACTTATATAACTATTTGTTCACATGTGTGTACTATTAAGTCACATTCACTTACTATTAGGGGAGTTGGTGCAAGATTGATAATACTTGCATGACTAAGTTAAAGATGGAGGTATAGATGGAGGTATTATATTGTAATTAATTTTTTCACATGTTTAGAACTATTGAGTCACGTGATTTATTATTGAGTCACATGATTTTACTATTGATTCACATGGTTTACTATTAGGGGAGTTGGTGCAAGTTTGATAATACTTGCAGGACTAAATTAAAAATGAAAGAAAAGTTGGAGGTATTGTACTGTAATTTTTTGAGCCCCAAAACGTGCAATTATCGAAACTATATTTTTCTATAAATAGAAGCTCATTCTTCCTTCATTTCTCACCAATTCACTAAAGCTTTAGAGCCATTACTATAGAGAAAAATTATATAGAGAAAGAAGAAGAGAAGTCTGTTCCCTCACTATTCCAGTATCAAGTCTTCTTTTGAGGTAAGGGGTATTATTTTTTTTTCATATTCATGAAGAGAACTTCTATTATTCCATTCTTTATTTTTCTTTTGGAATAACCTGTATACGCTGGCTACCCTATACTTGGTGAAATTCTTCTGTTATTCTATTATTTATTATTCTGCTAGAATAACTTGTTTATGCGAAGTACCGCATACATGGTGAAATTCTGTTCTTATTCCATTCTTTATTATTACATTGGAATATCCTCGTCTGTATTTTACTGTGGGACTGGTTTAGTTATTTATTATTACTGTTGGAATAACTTTGTCTACATCATGCAATCTGATGCATGGTGATTTACATTTTTATTCCATTCTTTATTATTCTATTGGAATATCCTGTCTCATGCGTTTTACACCGGACTGGTTCCGTTATTTATTATTACATTGTTGAATAACTTTGTCTATCTGAAGTACCGCATGCATGGTGATTTCTGTTGTTATTCCATTCTTTATTATTATTCTGTTGGAATATCCTGTCGGTGCGTATTACGCCTGACCTGGTTCCGTTATTTATTATTCTATTGAGATAACCTGTCTATATGAAGTACCGCATGCCTGGTGATTTCTTTTGTTATTCCATTCTTTATTATACTCAGTTGGTTAAAGTTTTGACTTCTATACTCGTCATGAAATATCATTTTATTTGGTATTTTTTATTACGAGATACTATTTACGGGTTACTATTCACCCAGTTACTATTCACTCTAGTATTATTCACTCGGGTATTCGGGGCTCTTTTCATGCTGGAATACTATTCACTAGTTACTATTCACGGGTTACTATTCACCAAAATTACTATTCACCCGAATATTATTCACTCAGGTATTTGGAGTACTTTTCATGTCGGGTTACTATTCACGAGATACTATTCCAGAAGTACTATTCACTGAGTACTATTCACGACGAAAAATTGATTCTTTTCTGTCCAAATTATTTTTTGGTGCATGAATATTATTCTTGAATTTTACTCTACAAAGAAGTATCATGTTGACAATTTGGATGTTATTAGTTCTGGATAACTTAATTCTTGAACTTGTTTTATTGAATTCTTATATCATTGTCATCATCCTCATGTTTATATTTTGTTGAAAGTCATCTCGCGGCTTCAGAGTGCATAGATGGACTTGGTATGATTATGACCGAGGATTATTCTTGGTATAATCATGACCCTAATGTTACAAATGATGTGGAAAAAGTCCTCATTGGCTGTGTAGTGCATTGATGGACGCTTTTGGTATGATTAGGGCTATGGATTCTCTTGACGAGGGAGCAGATGAATTATTTTACTGGCATGATCGATCTTGTTTATGAAAACACGATTATCTTTGGCCCGTAGTGCATGGATAATTAAGTGGTCGTGATACTAAATAATATCCTTGGCACGTAGTGCGGGGATGATTTGATGATGTGGATTATTTATTAAGTCGAGTCTCAGCGATAAAAGTGATGAAAAACTTTTTAAATCATAAAAGATAGTATATTTTATTCTCTACTTGACTCTTTTAATGGATTGTTTGTTCCGCTGCAGATAAACTTGATGTCTATTGTATTTTATCAGTTTAACATTGTTGAAGACTAATGATAAATTATTCTGCATTATCTTAGTCATAATATTTCTTACTGGGCTAGTTGAGCTCACCCTTTCCTTCACTGTTCTCTTCAGGAAATGAGAATATAGCTGGGACTAGTCGGGGAACGGAGTGATGGTCCGAGATGGTGTCTTAGTAGTCCTTACAATTCTGTTAAATAGTGTAACAATAAATATAATGAGGACTTATTTTGAGAGTGGATACTGTCTAGAAGACAATATTTGTATTAAAACTCACAGCTCTCTTGTTGTATATTAAAGATTGTATTTG
Source organism: Panax quinquefolius (assembly GCA_020205615.1). Classification (NCBI taxonomy): domain Eukaryota; kingdom Viridiplantae; phylum Streptophyta; class Magnoliopsida; order Apiales; family Araliaceae; genus Panax; species Panax quinquefolius. The sequence continues at coordinate 94,475,192 of CM035155.1, forward strand.
TATTATGTACCATGTATTTGGCGACTCAGAATTGGTGATGTATACCTGTTTTGGGGGCGTCACATGAACTTCTCTGGATAATGAACACCAGGGAATATACACAGATCAGCATAGGAAACACTCTCGTGTGCTCCAATCCTTTTTATAGACCGAATGGTCTCTTCCATTTGAAGGACTTTTTTCCTAATATCACTGGTGTCTAGATCTCCTTTGAGATGGGTGTTTTCAGGAATTTTGTTGGTCGTATCCAACTGAAGTTCCAAAATTGTTTTATCCAAACCTTGTGTTCCTCCCTGTTTAGAGGATTCTGTATGTAAGAGTATTCGTGAACCCTAAGTAGACTGGTGTAATTCTTTTAGCAGAATAGCCAAATCTATAATTTGCTTGCTTAATCCGTCAAACTCTTCTCGAGAGACATGAGCAGGATTAGACTGGTCAGATGAAGACATAATTGGCTGTAGGCTCGTGGCATTTTTGGACTTTGAATGGGTAACAGGCCCAATTGTTTCCCTGCAAAAACTTATGTAGTTTAGTCTTAGGGAATGTATAACATGTTTACATGCTATCATAATGTGTCCATTTTAGGAATATTATCCTATAAAACGGGTGTCATTTGATAACATATCAAGCTTTAATATGCATTTACACATATTCTTCATATTTTTCATTACATGGAGATTAACATGGAATGAAATTACAAGTAATTGTTTTTACAGGTAATTGAAAATGGAAACCATGAAGTAACTTTCCTCTGCATTTGGTTTATCAGAGGCTAACCTATCTTAGGTTACTCTCGCGACTTTTTAGCATGAAGGTTCCGAGATCATCGCAATTTACTTGACAGGAAGTTAATCCGGTCTTTCAACTAGAGCGATTATGGGTGGTGCCTTTCCGGATCCTCGTTGAAATCAGTCACCCTATGAGTCCAGTAATCAAACACCGATAGGATAGCCTCCTGGTAGAGGAACCACACAACATACATTCACATGCAATGTGTCTCACTGTTATGGGAATGATGACATTTGTGAAGCACTAATATCACAGATAGATATATTGTAGTGCAGCAAGTAAAATGCATTTATACACATTCATCAAAAAAAATGTAAATGCAACATCCACACACAAGCATGTAATAGTTTTGAAAAGCTTGTAGTAGAAGCTTAAGTCCTCTTACTGGAGTCCCCAGCAAAGTTGCCACCTGTCGACGTCGGGATTTTTATTGTCCCTCTTCTATTCTTATCTTTTGGTTTTCTCGTATTAGGTGAGATTTGTTTGAAAAAACAAGTTGTGAAAAGGTCCGACATTTATATGTCGACGATTTGACTGTAAGAGTTACCAATTGGTTTTTTAAATGGTTGTACCAACACAACCGAGAAAAGGTTTGCACATTGACCCAGTGATGTGACACTGCTAAATGAGTCTGTGAAACCGAGATTCTTTAGGGTATGGGGACTTTCTTATACCGAGGGAAGGTGTTAGGCACCCTCCGACATCCGTGTTACCACGGTTACCGCCACTTTTCAATTAAACTATTATATGAATGTGTGTGTGGGGGGGGTCAATGTGCAGTTATTTGAAAGTAGTGTTATGCCTCGTTCGCACCTATATACATAGGGTTTGAATTTGTATAAAAATTCAGTTTTAAACAAGATATAGCAATGAGGTTTTATAAAAGAGGTTTTTCAAACCCTGTACTCAATAGTAATTGAGGCCTTTGATACTTCCATTTTATTAAATGATCGGCTTGATTGATTTTATTTTTCAAGATGCGAAGCATTTTTGAGAAAATAATATATAAAGAAGTGCCGAATTCCTCATGGGCATGAAAGCCATCTAATGAAATTCAAACACCGTGAATAATTTACAAGCTACTTACAGCTGAAAATGTCCATCACGGGAACTGAATCTAGATTTAGTAGACTGAATCTGTGATCACATGATTCCTAGGCTCACATGATGCCGCAATTTATATGAAAGAAATAAGTAGTTATATATATAAAAGTTGTAAGTATATATATACAGACATCATCAACCACCACAAAGCACCTCCATGGGGGATCAGAAATGTAAATATATAAAAGTGGTAAATATATATAGAGAGACATGATCAACCACCACGAAACACCTCCATGGGGGATCAGAAATGTAAATAAAGCAATAAAGATGATCAACTACCACGAAGTAAACTCATGGCCGGAAGGAATGTAAATAAAGTAGTAAAAACGATCAACCGCCACGAAGTAAGCTCCAGGCTAGACAGAATGTAAATAAAGCAGTAAAAGGCCGCGAAGTAAACTCAAGGCCTGACAGAAATGTAACTATATATATATTACAAAGGAAATAAAAGCCACGGACCGAAGTCCGGGCATACACATGTAACACGACTCTTAATGTGAAGAACGGTGTGTGCAAAGTAGAAGAGAAAGGCTTTAAAGTGTGTAAGAAGGCTTACAGTGGAATGCCAAAGAAGACTTCTATAGCTTTAAATAGATGAACACTCGGCTCCCACCGGTAAAAATATGACTGAATATAAGTTCACAAGTGTTTAAAATGAGAAAACACTCAATTTAGGGTGTGTATAGAGCAAATTGGACAGGGCTTCCTCGCCATTTTCTCTTACAAAATGGCCACCCCAACCCCTCTATTTATAGAGGGGGGAGCCGCAGGTACACCTGCAATAGCTCCAGATGCACCTGCAACTGCACGGTGTGCCCCGGGCTCCGCGGGTCCCGCCGTCTCAAAGTATGTTCACGCGTGCAACGTTTTATCCGCTCGAACATACAGAACTTCAATATAAGCCTCCGATTGAGGTGTATAAGACCTTTTACGGAGTGTTGTTGTCGAGAGCTACGCCATGACATGGGATTAGAGGTTGTCAAAAGTCAGAAAGATGGGACCATGTCCTTGATTTTCAAGCTTCAAATTCTATCCGGTGTGCTGCCTTGCATAGTAATCACTCGAGATTGTAACTCATTGGTTCTTGTGGGACATTTCTATGTAGAATGTATGCTGAGCTGTTATATTCAGATGGTGAAATGTTGGATTGAGTTGGCAAAATAAAAATTTTACCCATCACTGGGGTTATCTCCAGTTTGGGCTGATAAAGCAGTCGTTGCTCAGGGTTATCTCTGAGATTGGGCTTCTATAAGTACTGGATATCCTCAAGGTTATCTCTGAGGTGTGTCTGACCTCCCGGGGTTAACTCTAGGACTGTTGTTGAGTGCCTCAGTTTGGTTTCTGATGTTGAAGCTGACTGTATAGGTTAAAACGAGCATCTCCGAGGTTATCTTTGAAGCCGCAACTACACTCCTTGGGGTTATCTCAAAGGTTGACATTGTCTTTCCCGGTGTTGTTTTCGGGACTAAGACTGAGTATATCGGGGTTATCTCCGAGATGAAACGGCCTTCTCCGGTGTAATATTCGGTATTGAGCTGAGCTGTCCTCCAGGGTTATCTCTGAAAGATGATTCTGCCCTCCTGTAATGTTAGTAACAGGTATGTAGAAAACTTTGAGTGTCTATAACACATTTTTAATCTATTAACAATTATTCATCATTAATATTATAACTTACAATATTGACAACCAGATCATTCCCAGGTAAGAGGGGGTTTTTCGATAAAGATTTCTCCTTATTGGCGCGCAATTAGGTGACCAAACCCCTTTCCTCGACAGAACTTTCTAGACATTGTCAATAATTTAAATAATCTTATGAATAAATGTGTTTCCTCAACTATTGATTTAATAGTATAAAATATTGTACAGGTGATACTGTGACAATAATTGAATTAATAATATGAGATACTATGCAATAATTGTAGTTATAATAATTGAATAAACTGAGTGGCTTCTTACGTAAGCATCAATAATCAATATTGTGTGCTACTATGCAATGAAGCGTATTACTGTACTTTTACCCCTGGGTATTTCAACAGTTAACGGTAAAACTTTTGCCGTTATTTTATAAAAAGTTATATATGTCGCTTTCTATATCCCGACCAAACGAATATTCCCCGACAAAATGAATATTTTATATCAACTTGCTTACTTTGAAAATTTTTCACATATCACCCTTAACTTTAATCTTTTATCAATTTAACCATTTATTAAATAGAATAACAATTATAACAAAATTGGATACTTTCATTTCATATAATTCGGTGTTTTACAACCTCTCCTTATAAAATTTCATCCTAAATATTTATGTACGTACCTGGTATGTCGAAGAGGTGGGGATACCTTGATTTTATTTTTGATTCTAACTCCCAGGTCATTTCCTCAATATTGTAGTTTCTCCACAAAACTTTGACTTGGGGTATAACCTTTGAGCGTAGAATATGTTCCTTCTTATCAAAGATTTTAATAGGTACCTCTTCATACGTTAAATCTTCGGCTATCTCATCTGGTTCTAATTCAATAATGAGATTCGACTTACTTGCATAGATGGACTGTTGATTATTGGTTTTACAGTTGTATATCTTTGGCTTACGTGCAAAGATGGACTGTGGATTATTGGTTTTATAGTTTTATATCTTTGGCTTACGTGCAAAGATGGACTGTGGATTATTAGTTTTACAGTTGTATATCTTTGGCTTACGTGCAAAGATGAACTATTGATTGATGATTATCTTTGGCTTATGTGCATAAATGAACTGTTTATTGGTATGATTATGACCAGGGATCATTCGGTATAATCATGACCCATAATGTTATAGATGATGTGGGAAAAGTCCTCATTGGCCCATAGTACATTGATGGACAGTTATTGGTATGATTATAACCAAGGATTATTCGGTATAATCATGACTATTGATGATTACATGAATATCCTTGGCCGTAGTGCATGGATGATTCGATGATGTGGATTATTTATTAAAAGTTTAGTCTCTCAAATGATAAAATATTGATTATACACTTTTAATTCGTAAAAGATAGTAGATATCATGCTCTACTTGACTATTCTAAAATATAGTTGTATGTCTTTGGCATGTAGTGCAAAGATGAATTGTTAATTAATATCTTTGGCCGTATTGTAAAGATGAATTTACTAGTATGATTATGAGCAGGAATTGTGATTTAGCATAACCATGATTCTTGATGTTTCAGGTGAAGATAGGTGATGAAAATTATCTTCGTCCTGGGTGCGAAGAAGAATTTAGAATCGCAATTATGATTATGAGTTATTCATATGTTTGTGGACAGGAATTGTTGATTGATGTTACAGGGATAAAACATTATTGGTGGACTTTTAACATGGAGAAGGTAATAGACCTGATGGTCTATTTGACTCTTCTAATGGATTACTCGTTCACTTCTGACTATGGTTGAAAATTTTTATCATCTACCATATGTTCTAAATCTCTGATTTATTACTGATGAAGGCTATTGATGATGTAAATTATCTTTAGTCAGTATATTCTTTACTGGGCTAGTTGTGCTCACCCTTTTTTCTTCACAATTCCTTTCAGGTAATAAGAGTGTAGCTGGGTCGAGCGGGGATAACAGGGGAATAGAACGGTGGTCTATAGCTGTTGAGGTTCTCCCTAAATAGTATGAAAATAATTTTATTGAGAACTTTAGATAAGTGTGTCGTATTGTATATGTCATTTGATATTTAATTTTGGTGAACCGAATAGGGTGAGGTGAACCCAACTTGGGAAGGGTGTTTTGTCACTATCACACAAGATGTCTAATGACATACAACCTCGTGTTATCATAAGACAAGGTTGTGCACATCCACTTGCTGAGTATATCTATGAGCACTACCTATATGATCTTGGAGTTTATTTGAAATATAATTTTCAATTGGAGAAAACGAAGATAATTATATATCAAGAGAAGACTCACCATTGGAAAGAAGATGATAGCAATCTTCTTGTTTTTCTTTGGGGACTATTGGGTCAACCAAGGATAATTCTGTGGACATATGATATCTATCATAACCTAGACGCATGGCCTCCCATGTACGAAGGTTTCTTTGAGCACTTCCCAAAGATTTTAATTTCTAAAACAATTTTTGACTATAATTTTATGTAAAGTACCATTGTAAGGTTGTGGTCGAGGCACCATGAGAGTTACATATATTTGTATTAAAACTCACAGTTTAACTGTGGTCATATTCTGCACGACAGTTCAACAGTTGTATAAATGAAGTTTATATTTGATTTTTATAGTATAATATCTGGCGACTCAGAATGGGTCGTGTGGACCTATTTTGGGGCGTCACACTTTATCCTTTGTTATGGGTAGTTAGATGTAATGGTTTTGAATAGTGAACACCAAATCCTGTGGGAATGGAGTACCTGGATTTGGGGTGTCACATTACCCGTGATAACTTCATTCGGGTTCCTCGCTTTTTGGGAGGTCACAACAAACGCTCTCCCTTGAACTACTGGCTTTGACTTCTCTAGGACAACATTTTGTGCCTCCATCCCAGCTGAACTTGACTTTACTGCATGACAAAATCGAGCTAGGTGACCTTCTCTTCCGTAATTATAACAAGTTTTGGACTGATGCGTACAGTTTGGACTGATGTGTCCCTCCCCTCTGTATTTGTAGCATACGATCGGTGGTCGTTCTCCTTCCTTAACAACGGTTGCTAGTGCTAACGTCTTTCTATCATTATTGAATCTCCTCTTCTTGAAATTTCCACTTCTATTGTCTTGGCCATGATTACCATTGAAGTGGTTACCATTTCTAACATGTTGATTCTCACCACGTTTGTTGTCACCGCTTCGATGACTGCTACCACTAGTATTTTAATTTTGCCAGCTGCTCTCTCTTGGTTGGGTTGACTCATTATCGCGGTCCAATAACTGAGCTCTATTCACAACATCTGAGTACAAGCAAAGTTTGTGACAAATGAGGTATTGGCATATCTCGAGTTTCAAACCTCTTAGAAACATCTACGTCATACGCTCCTTATTATCAACAAAATGAGATGAAAACTGGGACAACTCCGCAAACTTAGCCTCGTACTGCGACACAGTCATATTAATTTGCTCCATCTTAATGAACTCTACCTCTTTCATCTGACAAATACTTTCGGGAAAGTGCTTGCTGTTGAACAATTCTTGGAACTTCTCCCAAGACATCTTTAGTGCGGTAGGTGGAGTACGTTTTACAGATTCCCACCAGTAATCTGCCTCTCCTCGAAACATGAAGGTGGCAAAGGGAACCTTTTGCTCCTCGAAGCATCCCAAGACATCAAATATCGTAGTGATTTGCTTTATCCATGTCTCCGCCTTAAGTGGTTCTGGCTTTCCTCAAAACTCTGCTTGTTCCAGCTCCTTGAACTGCTTAGCGGTGACCATCCGAGAGTTGCCAGTTTTTCCACCTAAATTTATAACAGGAGTCTCCCTCGCTTGATGTTGCATGAATTGCATAAAGCCTTTGATCATCCCATCGTTCATCATTTGGTCGGTGTTGTTGTTTACATGAGGATTATTGCCTTCCCGATGCACATTATCCTGGTTATTGATCTGTGATGACTCAACGGTCTCCTGTGCTCCATTGCTTATCTCAACATTTTCAGATGCTATTTTCAAACACTGCCACAAAACAAGGGATAATTGACATGCCACATATTACCCCTATATTTTAACAGACCAATTAAATACAAATAAGCTTAGGTAGGTCATACTAGCGAAGGATTTACCCGTCTCTCCCCTCCTAGTTCTAGTCTCACATCTCAGCTAGGGATCATATCCCTAAGATTTGATACCAATTGTGATGCCCCCAAAATAGGTATACATCAGCCATCTTAGGTCTCCAAATACATGGTACAAAATTTAAATACAAACTTAATTAATACAACTGTCGTGTAAAATATGACAAAACATAGCTGAGTTTTTACACGAATATTGTCTCATAGACAATATCCAAACTCAAATTCAATATTCATTACATTTATTATCACACTAAATAGTGAGGACTACTAAAACAACCATCTCAGACCATCACTCCATTCCCCGACTAGTCCCGGCTACGTTCTAATTTCATGAAGAGAACAATGAAAGCAAATGAGTGAGCTCAACTAGCCCAGTAAGAAATATTATGACTAAGATAATGCAGAATAAATGATCATTAGCCTTCAACAGTGTTAAACTAATAAAATACAATAAACATCAAGTTTAACTACAGCGGAACAAGCAATCCATTAGAAGAGTCAAGTAGAGCATGATATCTACTATCTTCTATGATTTAAAATGTTTGTCATCAATTTTATCGCTGGAACTCAGCTTAATAAATAAACCACATCATTGAATCATCCCTGCACTACGAGACAAGGATATTCATTAGTATCACGTCCACGAATTATCCCTGCACTACAGGCCAAATATATTCGTGTAATCATCAATGGTCATGATCATGCCAACAACTGTCCATCAATGCACAAAAAAAATCAATTTTTTTGGTGAATAGTACCCTATGAATAGTACTTCATGAATAGTACCCCAACATGAAAAGTACCCGAGTGAATAGTAATCGAGTGAATAATAACCCGTGAATAGTAACCCATGAATAGTACCCCGAGTGAAAATATTGATATTTAATAAGAAAGTTCAGATCAATATTTCAATGAAATGATACTGGATGAAGTGCAAAACTCAAAGATATTCCACTAATTTCAGGGATTATAGAAGCAATACTTACTATAGTAAGTTTAGATTTAAGAATATGAAAAGAAATAAAATACAAAACTACAAATGGATTTTCACCTGTTATGCGATACGTAATCCTCGTAGACAGGTTATTCTGACATATTAAAGGATGAATACGATAAATAGTATTCTTTACGAATACGAAAGAATAATACCCCTTACCTTTAGTAAAAGACTTGATATTGCAATAGTGAAGTAGCAGAATACTCTTCTTCTTGCTCTCTATAATTTCTCTCTCTATAGTTTCTCTTGTGAGTCTTAGTGAATTGGTGAGAATGAAAGAAGAATTAAGCATTTATTTATAGGAGAATGAACTAAATAGTAACTGATTCACGAACGGTTCAGATTGATTAATTTCAAAACCACCACCGACGGTCCAGATTGATTTACTTTTAAAACCACCACCGACGGTCTAGATTGATTTACTATTAAAACCACCATCAACGGTCTAGATTAATTTACTATTAAAACCACCACTGATGGTCCAAATTGATTTACTATTAAAACCACCACCGACGATCCATAAAATTAGTAAATCTTCCCATGAAATACTAAGTCAAACTTACAACAAACGCCTCATAACAAATCCCTATATTTATATCACAAAATTAAATAAATATTTACCACAAATCATTTATCTTTAATAAACACATTTTTAATCTATTAACAATTATTCATCATTAATATTATAACTTACAATATTGACAACCAGATCATTCCCAGGTAAGAGGGAGCTCTCCGATAAAGATTTCTCCTTATTGGCGCGCAATTAGTTGACCAAACCCCTTTCCTCGACAGAACTTTCTAGACATTGTCAATAATGTAAATAATCATATGAATAAATGTGTTTTCTCAACTATTAATTTAATAATATAAAATATTGTGCAGGTGATATTGTGACAATAATTGAATCAATAATATGAGATACTATACAGCAATTACTGTTGTAATAATTGAATAAACTGAGTGGCTTCTTATGTAAGCATCAATAATCAATATCGTGTACTACTATGCAACCATGCATATTATTGTACATTTACCACTGGGTATTTCAACAGTTAACGGAAAAACTTTTGCCATTATTTTTATAAAAAGTTATTTCTATCGCTTTCTATATCCGACAATTATTCCATTGTGGGGTCCACCAATGATTGTGTCGTCGTACGGATATTCTCCGACAAAAAGAATATTCCCGACCAAACGAATATTCTCCGACATAACGAATATTTTATATCAACTTACTTACTTTGAAAAATTTTCACATATCACCCTTAACTTTAACCTTTTATCAATTTAACCATTTACTAAATAGAATAACAATTATAACAAAATTGGATACTTTCATTTCATATAATTCGGGGTCTTACATCTGTCCTTATCATGTGCCCAAGAAACTGTACACGTTTCAACCAAAACTCACATTTTGAGAATTTAGCGTACAACTTCTCTTTTCTCAACATCTCCAATGTCACCCTTAAGTGTTCAACATGTTCCTCCTCGATCTTAGAATACAACAATATATCATCAATAAACCGCACCACGAATTTTTCTAAGAATGGTTTAAACACCCTGTTCATCAAATCCATGAATGTTGCAGGTGCATTAATTAAACCAAATGACATAACCAAAAACCCGTAATGACCATACCGAGTTCTGAATGCCATCTTCGGTACATCTTCTGGCCTCACCTTCAGCTAATGATAACCACTCCTCAAGTCTAACTTTGAGAAATATCTCGCTCCTTTCAGTTGATCGAACATGTCATCGATTCTTGGTAATGGATACTTATTTTTAATCGTGACCTTATTCAATTCTCAGTAATCAATGAAGAGCCGCATCGATCCATCTTTCTTCTTAACAAATAAAACCAGCGCTCCACATGTTGATACACTCGGCTGAATATACTTCTTGTCGAGTAATTCTTGCAATTACACCATCAACTCTTTCATTTCTACTAGGGCCATTCTGTATGGGGCTTTTGATATTGGGGTCGTTCCTGGCACAAAATCAATCACAAACTCAATTTCTCGGTCTGGCGGTAGTCCAGGCAAATCATCTGGAAACACATCCGCAAATCTCTAATAACCGGTATCTCTTCTAGCTTCGCACTCTTCTTCTGTGTATTGACTATGTAAGCTAGGTATCTTATAAATCCTTGTCTCAGTAACTTCTTAGCTTACATCACTGTCATACAACTTGCTTGTCGAGGTGACTTGCTGCCATAGAACACCACCCTTGACGGAGTCATTAGGTTAGCACATTTCATTTTGCAATCAATTACTGCCCCGTAATTGAATAACCAATCCATTCCCAATATAACATCAAATTCCCCAAATTTAATTGGTATCAAATCTACCATCATCTAGTGACCCTTTATAACCACTCTATAATTCTTGTATATAAACCTAACAGGAATCACTTCCCTATTCCCAATCTCTATGCTTAAAGAAAATTCATATGGTTTTGCCGGTGCAGATCCTCCATTGTATAGGCCTGACATCCCCATTGATGGAGATCCAGTGACTCAGGAGGAGATACATCAGGTGGACATGATTGATGATCTAGATATTGACACCATTTTCTTCTTCTGATGTATATTCTCGTTATATCTTTTGATAGGCTTCTGTTAGACACTGGGTGGCTGTGCCCCATTCTCGATATATCTTTTGATAGTCCTCTGTTAGTAGTTGGGCCTCTATGCCCCATTTCCCTGTATTTTTAGTTGTACAGAGATGTATTAAATCATGATGTACTTAGGAATGTATTTATTGTTATTCCTTACATCATATTGCCATCTATTGTTTATCATGCATGTATTATGTTATGCATATGTATGTATATCCAGAGAGATATTTAGCATTGAGCCCTTGATGGTCTTTTGACACGGCCCACACAGATATTGCAGCATACTATGACTCTCCTGATGTTTTAAGTTCTCACAGGCTTTGTAGAGGATATGCTAGAGCATTGGATACTGGAGAGGCAGGTTTTTTGGTTTGGTATCCATGAGTTAACTCCTACCTTGGAGGAGTACGCATCGTTGACGGCACTGCCACCGGACAAACTTTGCACGCAGATGGCTATCAGCGACATGAGCCGACAGTTTATGACCCTCATCAGGCTGCATCGTAGATTTGTGCAGGATGCGATCACATCCGACCACGTGGTATCCCAACATTTTTTGATGGACAGATTTGGCTCAGAGGATAGCTATACACGACATTCCAGAGATTTTACTATGCCGGAGGATCATTGGCATTTGGCCAGAGTAGATATACTGCTTCTGGGCATATTGTCATATGTATACATGCCACGGTACATGGATGAGTTGGACATTAGCATCATTATGGTAGTGAGAGCTCTCAAGAAGGATCACACCATTGTACCAATGATTATAGCAGAGACGCTGAGATCGGCTACATATTGCAGCACCTACCCTGCAAGGGTATTCACAGGTAGTTCAGTCATGTTGTATGTGTGGTTCATGTCACACTTGAGACCGATTGGCATATTCTGATGGCATAGGTATTGTTTTTCCCATGAGATAACCATGTTGTACTCCTTTCACCCTGCAGAGTGTACAAATCCTGTATCTTGGTCCGTTTTTCCTGGCAAGGATTGGAGATCCATTTGATATATTGCCGTGTACAGAGCTCAGTTCACCCTACAGCTTCATCACTCATGCTCCGGGCATGGATTATCTCCCTCTAGCTAGTATGAGGGGCATGACTACTTATCACCCACAGGCTGTGATGTGTCAGTTTGACCAGTTCCAGAACTTCCATCCTTTTAAGGGGGCATTGAGTCAGCGCTTGGCTTCTCACCACTTGTCAGCAGAGGATAAATCTAGGGTGTATGCATGTTGGGATCAGCATGAGCTAGCTGCATTTTCTATTAGCCATCCAGGTTGTTCCACAGAGTATTCCGCATGGATATAGACAAAGACTACATTGGCTGCGGTAGTATCCACATCACCGGGGATTGATTCTAATGATGCGGAGCCCATAAAGGACATTGATATTCCCACAAACGAGGAGTTATTCACTGGGTTGCCAGCAGCTCATGCAGATTCTCCCAGTACGAGTGCTACTATGATTCAGCATTCAGCACAGTATTTAGAGTAGAATCTTCATCTGATGACCTTTGAGAGAGATCAGGCTAGGGCCTTGATATTGACATCTCTTGATGGGAGAGACACTGCTCTATTGGAGATAGATGAGTCCAGATCAGCCAGAGATGCATTGATTATTGAGCGGGATGCTGCCCTATCTACCCAGAATGTGGCCGTTACAGATAGTACTTCAATGAGATTCCTTACTACAGGCATGCTTGCCGATATGAGTGCATATATTGATGAGCATTATGCCACCATACAGTTGGCTGCGGATCTGTTAGCTCGTGCAGATACCCTTGGGCATGAGCTTGAAGCGTTACCTCCTTCTTCGAAAAGAGATGCCATATTGGACTTGATAGTTCGTATATCCACAGGATTGTAGATAGACTTGTATTTTCCTGTACATACTAGCTTAGCCATTTTGTCATATACAACACATATTTTATATATCAAACAACATTATATATGGCAGGGAAATATATTTTGGCACACTCCCCTTTTAGTTATGCCTTGATACTTGCTTGATATTTGTCGGCTTCTTCAGGGCTTGTGATCTTGATGTATTCTGAACTTATCCTTGATAGGTGGACATTGAGACGTCTCAAGATCTTTCAGAATAGATCATTGATCTGTATGTATCCCTACCCTCTTTGGTGTCTTGGGACTGGTTTCTGTATGTAGATGTGGGAAGGAGTGTGGCTTTTCATCTCTGAGATTGACCGCACCATAGATGGTCACCAGTACTCCTATTCAAGAGGAGCCTAGTTAGTTCCATCTCTTATGGATTGGGGTTGCTCTTCGAGGAATCAACAACAGCGTAGATGGTCGCCAACTCTCCCATTTATGGAGAAGCCAGGTAGTTCCATCCCTTTGGTCTGAAGCCGATGAAATGTGGTGGATTGAATTTTGATCCCAGTACCATTGATAAGTATTTGTTTTGGTAGGGGTAAGATCGAACCATAAATTGCTGCCAATGTACTCCTATTGAAGAGGAGATCAGGTCTGCGTAGTTCGAACCTAGTGTAAGAGGTTCAACGCTGAATGGTGTAAGGGTAGAAAAAGTGTAGAAATGTTTTTGTTGTTTTTGTTTATTGAGAATGGCATATAAATGTTTTTGTTATTTTTGTTTTATTATGACCGAGCAATATAAAATGGTTACCTACATACTCCCAGGTATCGGGGAGATCAGGTCGACGTAGTTCACCCCATGTTCAGGATGATTTGCAGCCGAAAAAGTTTGATCGAATGTTCAGGACAAATTATGGGGAAAAGTTTGATCCCATATTCAGGAAAAACTGCGGGTGTGAAAAAGTTTGATCCCATGTTCAGGAAAAACTATAGGGGAAGGGTGCAATCCCTGGTGGGATAACCGAAATTGTATGAGATGTGAAATGAGGGTTTTGATGATCCAAAACCAGGTTGCTGGCCTGAAGAGTGTGTTTCCCTGATGGGGAAAATGGGTATAAAGAAAGGGTTGTGTGTAATAAGGGTTAGAAAACCTGAAATAACTGGTGATCCAAAACCAGGATGTTTGCTTGATGGGAACTTTAGATATTGTATCGTTTCACGGTGTCTGAGATGATGAGCTGTGGAAATTTTTTGCCATCCATTTCCTGTAATCTGAGAGCACCTCTTGTCATTACTTCTTTGACAATAAACGGGCCTTCCCAGTTTGGAGCAAATTTTCCCTTTGCTTGATATTGGTTGTCAGTGATCTTCTTCAAAACCAAGTCATGTTGTTTAAATTGCCGTAGTCGGACTTTCTTGTTGTAGGATTGGGTGATCCTCTATTGGTATAATTGACCATGGAAGATAACATCACTTTGCCTTTCGTCTATTTGAGACAATTGGTGATATCTGTCTTGTAACCATTGGTCTTCATCCAGCTGAGCGTCAATCAACACTCTTAGGGATTCCATTTCCACTTCTATGGGGAGAACTGATTCCATCCCATAGGTCAATGAGTAGAGGGTTGCCCTAGTGGAAGTACGCATTAAAGTTCTGTAGGCTAACAGAGTAAGAGGCAAGAGGTCAGGCCATCCTTTGTGATTGGCGGACATCTTTTGCATGATCTTCTTGATGTTATTATTTGCTGCTTCAACAACACCATTCATCTTTGGACAGTAGATGACGGATTTAAGGTGTTTGATGTGGAATTTACTGCACAACTCCTCCATCATCTTATTGTTAAGGTTTTTAGAATTATTTGACACAATCACCTCTAGTTGTCCATATCGACAAATGACATTGTTTCTGATGAAAACAATGATGACTTCTTTGGTAACCCTTGGGAAGGAGGCTGCCTCTACCCATTTGGTGAAGTAGTCGATCGTGGTGAAGATAAATTGATGCCCATTACTGGCTTTGGGCTCGATGGGCCCGATCACGTCCATTCCCAACATTGAGAAAGGCCAAGGTGAACTCAAATTATAGAGTTCCCTCGAAGGGGCGTGGAAAGCATTCCCGTGAATTTTGCATTGATAGCACCTCTTGACGTTATCATTACAGTCAGCCTTAAACGAGAGTCAGTAATGCTCTGTTCAGAAGATCTTTTTAACAAGTAGAGGGTCGCTCATGTGCGGGCCATATACTCAACCATGGATTTCATCCATGAGCCTCTAAGCTTGGTCCTTGTCCAGACATCTGAGGAGACCTTGTCCTACATCTCTTTTGTAGAGTGCATCTCCGCTAAGGTAGAACTTCATAACCAGTCGATGGATCTTCCTTCTTTCAGTTGGGCTCACCTCAGCGGGTGTAGATCCATCTCGCAAGTACTCCTTGATGTGCTGATACCAAGGGTGTTGGATGGGAGGTAGCTTATCCGATACTTCTCCAATGTAATTCCCGTAGGCTAGAGCCTTTTGTAGGGCAAATGGGATGCTTGGCATGTTTTCCTTGTTATGTATGTTGATCAAGGAGGCCAAAGTAGCTAGCGCATCTGCAAAATCATTCCTATTCCGAGGAATGTGGAGGAAGTTTATTTCTTTGAACTACGAAGCCATCTATAAAACTTGCCGATGGTAAGGCAGCAAATGTAGCTCTTTGGTATGATAGATTCATGTGGTCTGTCTGATTACCAATTCTAAATCCCCAAAGACAGTTAACCGCCTGATTCCCATTGATTGGGAAAGTTTGAGTCCCATGATACAGCCTTCATACTCAGTTGTGTTGTTGGTGCTGACAAATTGTAATTTGATAGAGACGGGATACTGCTCCCCTGTACCGGATACTAGAACTGCTCCAACTCCAGAACTATCCATGTTTACAACTCCATCAAAATACATTTTCTATGACTGGTGTGTATCGTATTGATGGTTTTGTTGCATTGTCATTAACCCTTCATCGGGGCAGTATGTTTCCAAGGGTTTAAAATCCCCTGCAGGTGCGACGGCTAGTTGATCCACAATTCCTTGATCTTTAATAGACTTTTGTGTCACATAGACGATGTCAAATTGTTGCAGGATCAACTGCCATCTGGAAAGCCGATAATTCAATATGGGTTTACTGAACACGTACTTGAGAGGATCCACAAGGGATATGAGATGGGTTTTGTGACCATGGAGGTAATGTTGTAACCTTATGGAAGTCCATGTTAAAGCACAACAAGTTTTCTCAATCAGAGTGTACTTGTGTTCACTACTACTAAATCTTTTGATGATGTAGTAGATAGCTCGTTCTTGGCCTCTATCATATTTCTATTCCAGCATGCAGCCCATGGCATTGCCATTAATGGACAGGTACATAAGCAGGGGAACATCATCCCTGGGTGGAACCAAAACAGGAGCGTTAACTAGCTGCTTTTTGATTGTAAGGAAGGCTTTTTGACACTCATCATTCCATTTCATGGAGGATTTCTTCCTTAACAACTTGAAGATAGGCTCACAAGTTGCTGTGAGTTGAGAAATGAAACGACTAATGAAGTTGATTCTTCCCAAAAATCCTTGTATTTCATTCTCTGTCTGAGGAATGGGCATTTCTTTGATGGCCTGGATTTTAGTGGGATCCAGCTCAATCCCTTTTGTGGCTGACTAGGAAACCTTGCAACTTGCATGATTTAACGCCAAATGCGCACTTAGCTGGATTCAACTTCAAGTTGTACTTACGCAAACTATTGAAGAGCTTTCTGAGATGGTGTAAGTGTGGCGCCCCCAAAATAGGTATACATCACCCATCTTGAGTCGCCAAATACACGGTAAAAAATTCAAATACAACTTAATTATACAACAGTCGTGTAAAATACGACAAAACATAATCTAAGAGTTTTAATAAGAATATTGTCATCTAGACAATATCCACACTCAATAGAGTCCTCATTACATTTATTGTCATACTATTTAATGTAATAGTGAGGACTACTAATGCTATCATCCGGACCGCCACTCGTTCCCCGACTAGTCCCGCCACGTTCTCATTTCTGAAGAGAATAAAGAGAAAGGGGTGAGCTCAACTATCCCAGTAAGAAATATTATGACAAAGATAATGCAGAATAAATTATCATTATCCCTCAACAATGTTAAACTGATAGAATATAATAGACAACAAGTTTAACTGCATCGGAACAAGCAATCCATTAGAAGAGTCAAGTAGAGCATAAAATCTACTATCTTCTATGATTTAAAAAGTTTTTCATCAACTTTATCGATGAGACTCAGCTTAACAAATAAAATCAAATCATCCCTGCACCACGGCCAAGGATATTCATGTAATCATCAATGATCATGATTATACCGAATAATCACTAGTCTTAATCATACCAACAACTGTCCATCAATGAAATACAGGCTAATGAGGACTTTTACCACATCATTCATTACATTACGGTCATGATTATACCGAATAATCCCTGGTCATAATCATACCAAGTCCATCTATGCACGTAAGCCAAAGATGACTTTCATCACAATATAAGCATGAAGATGATGACAATGACTTAATAATTCAACAAAACAAGTTCAAGGATAAATTTTAAAGATTTATAATTTAATTTATCCAGAAATCAATAACGTCCAAATTGTGAACATGATACTACTTTGTAGAGTTAAATTCAAGAATAATATTCATATACCAAAAATAATTTGGACAGAAAAAAAATATATCTTTCGGGTGAATAGTACCCCGTGAATAATACTTCGAGAATAGTACCCCGTGAATAGTACCCCAACACAAAAAGTGTCCTGAATACCCGAGTGAATAATATTCGGGTGAATAGTAATTTGGGTGAATAGTAACCTGTGAATAGTAACTCGTAAAAAAAATACCAAAGAAAATGATATTCCATGACGAGTAGAAAAGAAATGATATCTCATACGAGTATAATAGAATATACGAAACTGCAAATGGATATTCACCCGCTATGCGGTAATCCACGTAGACAGATCATTTCTACAATTTAATAAGGAATGAATACGAAGGATCATTCACCATGCATGCGGTAATTCACATAGACATGTTATTCCAACAGAATAATAAAGAATGGAATAACGAAGAATTCACCGTGCATGCGATAAATCGCATGCATGTGTTATTCCAACAGAAAAATAAATAATGGAACCAGGTCATGCGTAATACGCACAGACAGGATATTCTAACAGAATAATAAAGAATGGAACCAGGTCATGCATAATCCGCATAGATAGGATATTCCAACAAAATAATAAAGAATGGAATAATCGAAGAATTTCACCATGTGTATGCGATTGCCGCGCATAGACAAGTTATTCCAACATAATAATAAAGAATGGAATAACGTAAGAATTTCACCATGTATACGGTATTGCAGATGACAAAGTTATTCCAACATAATAATAAAGAATGGAATAGCAAAAGCTCTCTTCATGAATACGAAAGAAATAATACCCCTTACCTCAAAAGAAGACTGGATACTGGAATAGTGAGGTAGCAGACTTCTCTTCTTCTTTCTCTCTATAATTTCTCTCTATAATAATTGCTTTATAGCTTTAGTGAATTGGTGAGAAATGAAGGAAGAGTGAGCTTCTTTTTATAGGAAAATATAGTTTCGATAATTGCACGTTTTGGGGCTCAAAATATTATAGTATAATACCTTCCTCTTTTTCTTCATTTTTAATTTAGTTCTGCAAGTATTATCAAACTTGCACCACCTCCCCTAATAGTAAATAATGTGAATCCATAGTAAATCATGTGAATCAATAGTTCTAGACATGTTTAAATACGAATTACAATATAGTACCTCCATATATACCTCCATTTTTAACTTAGTCATGCAAGTATTATCAATCTTACACCACCACCCCTAATAGTACAAGAATGTGAATCAATAGTACACATATGTGATCAAAAAGTTATAATCATGTGAATTAATAGCAATTAATTGGTCATTTATCCAATTAATTACCTGATTGGTCAGTATAACTTCCAGACATCAATTAATATCGAAATAAATGTCAATTTCCACTAAGACTAATAATTCCAACACAATGGAACTATCAAATTCATCTTTAATCAAGACGAACTTATTCATCATTAATATTATAACTCAAAATATTTAACAATCAGATCGTTCCAAGGAAAGAGGGGGTTTTCGATAATGATTTCTCCTTATTGGCGCACAATTAGATGACCAAACCTCTTCTTGACAGAACTTCTAGACATTAAATATTGTAATTTAATAATATAAATAACTTTATCATCTCAATTATTGATTTAATAATATATCATATTATGCAGATGATTCTGTGACAATAATTGAATCAATAATATGAGAGATATGATGCAACAATTACTTTAGCAATAATTGAGTATAACTGAGTGACTTCTCACGTAAGCATCAATAATTAATACTGTTTGCTGCTATCCAACCACGCGTATTACTGTACTTTTACTACCGAGTAGTTCAACAGTTTTAACGGTAACACTTTCGCCGTTATTTTTATAAAAGATAATTCTGTCGTTTTATGACAATACCTCCGTTGTGGGGTCCACCAATGATTGTGTCATCGTACGAATATTCTCCGACCAATCGAATATTATATAACCACTTGCTTACTTTGCAAAATTTGTAAATATTATCCACAACTATAATATTATATCAAATCCAGACTATAATATTCTAAAATATATTTCGAGAAAATTATTCTTTATTCATAAAAGTTGGGGTCTTACAGTAAGTGGTCTTCTTCCCTTTTGGATTTGACAATGATGTCATCCACGTAGATCTCTATCTCTTTGTGCATTAAGTTATGAAAAAGAGCCATCATAGCTCGCTGGTAGGTTGTTTTGGCATTAATGAGGTTGAATGACAATCGTCTATAGCAAAAGGTTCCCCAAGGCGTGATGAATGCAGTTTTCTTACGATCCTCCTCGGCAACCATAATTTGATGATACCCCACAAAGCAATCAGCAAAGGAGTACATGTCATACTGAGCAGTACTGTCAATGTGAATGTGGATAAATGGCACGGGAAAGCTATCCTTAAGGCAAGCTTTATTCAAATCCCGGAAATCCATGCAAACTCGCACCTTTCCTCCTGGTTTAGGCACAGAGACTATTGTAACGACCCCAAAATTCATACAATTTAATTCTCCACTTCAGTCGTTAACAATACATTCAACCTCTAATTTTACATCATTAAACAATAATACAACCATTGAAATTTGTGAAATAATTAAAATTTTCTATTACAAACTATTCTCATTCCCAAAACTTTCAACCTTTATATCTAAATATCTCAGAATCATTTTAATACTACAAGAGTTTACATCGCAAAATGATATTATAATTCAACATCAACACATTACTCGGAACCTTAAACATGGTTCAAATAATAATAACTCAGCCAAAGTATATAAATCTTCAAGTATCACATCTAATTCATATCTTTACCTTAAATCTTTAACCTGTAAAAGTGGTTATTTGCAAGGTTGAGCTCGACAGCCCAGCAAAATCTAACAGTTTTCATGCATCACACAGCACCTAATAATATGCTCAACATACATATCCTAATAACTAAAGTAACATGGCATACATGCTTTAATTCACATAGAAAAAATATAAAGATTGAGTTCCTTACTCAATCATCATTATTTAACAAAAACAATGTAGTCATATATTGACTTTAACATTTCACAATTACAACATGTATAACATATCATGCTCACTTACAATACATATATCATATCATGTAATTTAAAACAGTTCATCAAGTCCACGTAGAAAATAAGAACCGAAAGACTTGGCTTGATCGTTGTTTACCAATAACAATTTAACAACTTATAGCTATCTACACTTCACGTGCCCTACACAATTATATAATCATACACATCAACTATTAGTCACATAGCAACGCATAGTAGTTGTAATGTAAACTTTACTCTATATCTCATATGTCCGATGACATCCAACTTTGGATATGCTATAAACATCATATTAACCTATTTTTAAAAGTTATTGGACACCCATTTTGGATAAGATAGACTGTCCAAAACAGTGTTCAAAAAGTGGCGTGCAAAACTGTTTTTCATTCTTTCCCACCTTTACCCTCTCTCGCAAAAACAGTCATAACTTTTTTGTTTCAAAACATTTTTGAGCGATTCTTGAACCACGCGAAGCTAAATTCTGGGAATACAACTTTTATTCTTTGATCTTCTCCAAATTCTAAACACAAAATTCTAGAAAATTAGTTCAAGGTGACTGCCCCGAGTTGGTTAGACAATTTTGACGCGACTACTTTGAATGGTCATAACTCTTTGCTCCGAAGTTGAAATTAGTCCGTTACGGAGTCTATGGAAAGTTTATTCAGTGTACTATAGCATACCAAAAGCCCAGAAGTTTCTAAACAATCTAGCTAACCCCGAATTATAGTTTTTTGATCAGCAGTCCACTAGTTTTTGGACTTCTCGTTTTGGCATCCAAAACTCGCCTCGACTCGTTCCAACCCAACTTTCTTTACAAATAATTCTTATTTAACATAATCAGACTTGTCAAAGGTCTCGGCTCCATATCTCTAATTACAATCATTAGAACTCATTTACATAATCAATTCAAAGCTAAAATAAACATAGTAAACTAACTAGTTTACTAACAAATCTAACTAAACTTACAAAATTCAAACTTTAACTAAGAAACATAAGAAACATACCTGAAAATACGAATTCCACAAACTGAATACGTACTCGACCAAGATTTAACTAAGGAGATCTTTATAAAAAGTCCTCCCACAACAAAGCCTTTCTCAAAATTGGAGGCCTTATTGTTAGTGAATGAAACAAAGGGTCAAGCCCTTCTATTTATAGGTTTAGAAAAGGGGTAAAGTTCTCAATTTAGTCGATGTGGGACTGGGTTTATACTAATTCTAATTGGTTTATACTAATTTTACATATTTTTAACATGCTAAGTGTATTCATTCATCACGAATTCGTTTCTTAACCAATTCGATCCGTTCAAGTTGCATTGTTTTCGTTTTATAGAGGAGAACAACAATCATCCATCAATTTAAAGTTTTAATCATGAATTCATCATCAGTTTTAGTCTCAAAGTACACCAAAACACACATTACCATCAATACCCAAATTCCTCTTCTTTAACATAAATACATGAATTTGATTTCTGAAAAATCATTTTTTAGATGACCATTATGAAATTATAAAATCTAATAACATATATAACATCATAACCCACAAATTCATTAACCAAAACCCCAATTTTAAAAGAAACTCAAAAACACATAAAGTAGAAATATAAACTAGATTATGTACCTTTAATTCCTTAAGAAATAAAATTAACATTATCAGTAAAATTATAATTTTTATTCAACCATTATAATCATAACATTATTTAACAAATTCTCACTCCTCTAATTTAATTAAATTAGAATATCACCATTATACTCGCGTAATAAAATACGTATAAATCTCATCTATTTTATCACACTTAAATAAACTTCCCATAACAATTTTCATCAAATATTTATTTAATACCATAAATATTCATTTTATTCCATAAAGTTTCCAACTAAAATATTTAATGTACTTAATAAATTTCCATTGCCCATAAGGCATAACAATTAAAATTATATTATCTCATAACATAATTTCAACTTAATTCAATTAACTAATATTATTTAATTTTTTTAATAGTTTGATTAACTATTAAATCTCACATTCTCCAGCATATGAATATATAATTCTCTTCACACCAAATAACATAATTCAAAATATATACACCTCATAATAAGAATTTTAATGATTAAATTCTTATTTTAATAACTTATGAAAATTCGGGCTGTCACAACTATGTTGGATAGCCATTCAGGATATGTGGACACCATGATGATGCCGACTTGAAATTGTTTCACAATTTCTTCTTTAACCTTTAAACTCTACTGAGGTTTTAATCGCCTGAGCTTCTACCTGACTGGCTTGAATCTCTCTTTAATGGGAAGGCGATGGATGACGATGTCCGTGGACAAACCCACCATGTCTTCGTGAGACCATGCAAACACATCCTGGAATTAGGTTAATAGTGCAACCATGTCATTCCTTTGGTTTTGAGTGAGGTCTGTACCATTCTGGATCAACCTAGGGCTTTCTAAGGTTCCGAGATTGAATGAAGTGGTTTGATCAAGATTTGGTTTGGATTTGTCTTCGACCCACTCCTTGATCTCCTGAGGCATCTCAATGTCCTCTTGTATTTCCACCAAGTCTGAGTCCAATTTTTCATCAAAGTTACAGTCCTTGTGGAGAAAAGGCACCTCATCAGCAAGTACATGCACATCTAAATTCAGATTCCTGAAACAAAATATGCTTTCACTTAATATATGAAATTGTTCAATCATACAAAGTGTTAGCATGTACTGACAAAATAACTGCTAATATTGTACACTAAAGTAAGTAGCTAAAGCTATCTACAGATGAGCCACAAGATGTTGAAAGAGAGGAAATAATTGGGAACCAAGAAAAGGAGATCTACGAAGAATTAACTGTATGATTCAACGAAGATGAGCCGATTTCATTAGTATCCCATGTGCCTTCTCCACCAAAGTTTAAGAATCCAGACAGTTTTGCAAAACCATGCCCAATTGGCAGTCATGTCGTCGGCAAAGCTCTTTGTGACATAAGAGCTAGTACAATTGTGGAGTCATGGTGGGATGAAAAGGAGAAGATAGAGGAAGATCCCATTGTGTTTATTATGCTTCAATGCCCTAATCTGATCATCGACATAATGGAGAAAACACCTAGTTTTTGGACGTTCTTAATGGGGAACATATCTACAAAGAGCATGCTGGGTGACTTTCATTCAAGGGTCATTACTAATGGGAACCTCCCAAAAGAGACGTTGTTACTGATGGATGGAGGGTTCCTCAATTTTCGTAGGTGAATTGGATAGAGAATTGAAGAAGTCAGGATGAGACTATAAAACAAGCGGTTATTGGGAGGCAACCCAAGTTTAATTTTTATTTTTAGTTTTTATTAGGTTTTATATTAGTAGCTTTGAATTAACATTTATTTAGGATTTTATAAAATTATTTCTATTATGGTTTACAGGTTATTCAAGTCAAATTCAAGTGTGGTGCCTAATTTGTTACATGTGCTTAGCCTATTATCCAAACTTAGTAGACAAGGAAGAAGATTGTTATATTTTCAGCGAAGTCCTCTGCTCTACTTTTTTCTATTTTCAATCATTGAGGACAATGTCTAGTTTAAGTTTGGGGGCACTTTAGTGTCGTACTGCATATAGTTAGTTATTTGCATGGTAGTTCATTTTTTTTATGTGTTATCATTGTTTTTTTTTTAGGTTGCATATAATACATGGTAGTTATTTGCATATTCATATATGTGTTGCATTAGTATGTGTTCATGTAGTATAATTGCATTTTTTTGCATGAATCTGTGTGACCGGTTGGTGTGATCTTAGCTCGGCCTATGATAAGATTGGTTTTGCATGTTAATTTGAATAGTGTTGATAATTGATGATGAGTTCTAATTTTAATCATGATGATAATCTGAGCCTGTCTTAAACTTATGTAACCGGTTAGCACTTAAAGTTTAAATATTTTAATCAACTTGGTTCAAGGGTTTCATAATTTGTTTCTAAGGGAAAATCTTGGTTAAAATTTAAGGAAATTAGTGAACTGGAAAAAAAGGTTGGAATGACGTAAAAGCTTGAGTTTTGGGGAATCTATGGGGTATATATATACAAAATGAAAATGAAAAAAAAAGAAAATGAAAAAAAGAAATGATGAAAAGAAAGAAAAAATAGAAAATCCAAAAAAAGAAAAAAATGAATAAACACCGTGGCATGTTTGTCTAGTTTTGTGGCCTTTGCTACTTGAGTAAGTAAGCCTGAAGGGATTGTCTTTACACCTAGCGCCCTAGGTCTTAATGGCTTGGGAGTCGTTGGTCGAAAGCTCATTAAGGTAGCACTGAAAAGCCTAAGGGAATAAGACATTGCACAACCATGAGAAAAATTAAAAAAAAATGAATAAAACACGAGAAAGAGAAAAAATACCCTCGTGGTTGAATAAAAGTATAAATAAATCTTGTATTTACCCTTAGACTTGGTAATTACTTAGTTTTAACTGGAGTTGTCATGTTCACAAAAGTAATTAAATTGGAACTGAAATTTTCCTTCTAAGATGTTTGTTATGTGATTATCTTGAACTGTGGTTGGTTAGAATGGTTAACAAGCAGACACACAACATGGGTGATGACTGGTTTGGATTGACTAATTGCTTAGAGTTATGGATTTTGACTTGATTGGATATATTGTTTGAGTATCAATGGTATTTTGAGGCTGTGTTGCTATATATCATACATCTTGATTTATTCTTTGGGTTCGTAGGTATATTAGGAAGTAGATCATGCATATGCATTCATGTAGTTGAGTTCGGTTGTTTATTTTTAATTCTTTTGTATTTTTGCTTGAGGACAAGCAAAGGTTTAAGTTTGGGGGTATTTGATGAGTGAATTTTATACACATGAATTGAGTGTATTTGAGCTTAATCTTTTGGATGTTTTTAAGTGTTTGTGTCTATTCATGCATGTTTTACATTGTTTTGTAGGAATTGGGACAAAAGTTACTTGGATCGACGTTTGGGGTGGCTAGATTCGCGTTTTCAGCTTGCCATTTACATAGAATCCACTTCAAAGCCAATTTCAGAATTTCACTGACCTTATTTTGAAAGACTCGAAGAATGAAAATTGTATATCTGCGTCTCCTCTTTCCGGAACATCTTGAATCGTCAAAATCGGAGTTCGGACGAAGAAGTTATGGTCATTTTCCCAAAGGACGTTAGAGCAGCAAATTTCAAAAAATGTTCCAGTGTCGGGGCGCCCATTTGTAGTTCATTTTCAGCATTGGGGCGCTAGGGAGCAGCTTTCCAGCACCGTGCCCAGCACCGGGGCACTGGAGAAGGGATTGGTCAGGCTTGGACGCGTTTTGGGGCGAATTTTGACACTTTTTTGACTCCAAATTGGATTAAGTTTCCTCCTAAGGTAAAAATTAGACTTGTAACCTATAAATACATGATGGGAGGTATAGAATAAGGGAGATTACATAGATTAGATTACATAGATTAGCTTAGATAAAATACTCCATTAGATTAGAACATAACCCTAGTTTATATTGGATTGTTGGAGATTGAAGCAACTTGAGGATCATTGAAGATTGAGAGGGGGAGGAAGAGAGTCTCAAGACTCACGACAATGATTCTATTATCTTCTCTTCTCTTACTTTTATCTTTTAATGTTTATTCAGTAGTTGATTCTTGATTTTAATTCAATGACAATGAACTAAATTTCTTTTATTAAGACTACCAAGTGAACCTTTTATGTCTATGAATTAGTTATTTGATTTATTCCAATTATTTATGTCAAGGTGAATTGTTTATTATGTCTTATGCTTATTGATTAATTATTTGGCCATTACCTTGTTACTCTAGAAGGATTTGGGAGAGGAGATCTAGGGTTAAAATTGGACATGATAACATATATGCTTAATTATTTGCATGAGACGAATAATTTGGGTCGTGAATTGAATAGGAATATCTTTTCATTGCATGTAACAAATTGGAAATTGGAACTTAATGGGTTTAATTTAATTATTTTGCATAGGAATATCGCAAGATTAATTGAATTGAATAAAAGTTAACTGATCACACTTGGGAAAGGGCTTTTAACACTTAGAATTCCTGTTAACAATTCAGTAGGCATAATAATTGGATTAATTGAATAATTGATTTATAGTTCATAATTGGGGATATTGTAGTCTTAATCTTTATTTATTTGAATTCATTTATAAAGTAATTCAGTTTAATTAATTAATTTAGTTTACTTAATTTTAAAAATCATAAATTGCAGCTGTTTAAATAAAATTAGTTTGGTTAAGAACTAGTACTTGGTGAATTTTATTAAATAATTCCTCGTGGGAACAATACTCTACTTTCACTTTATTACTTGTTGACCGTGTATACTTGCACGTATTCATTGATTACGAAATTAATTAACAAACACCAGGGAATATACAAAGATCAGCGTAGGAAACACTCCCGTGTGCTCCAATCCCTTTTATAGACCGAATGGTCTCTTCCATTTGAATGACCTTTTTCCTGATTTCACCAGTGTTTGGATCTTCTTTGAGATGGGTGTTTTCAAGAATTTTGTTGGTTGTATCCAACTAAAGTTCCGGAATTATTTTATCTGAACCTTGTGTTCCTCCCTATGCAGAGGATTCTGTATATACGAGTATTCGTGAACCCTGAGTAGATTGGTGTAGTTCTTTAAGTAGAATAGCCAAATCTGTAATTTGTTTGCTTAAACCGTCAAACTCTTCTTGAGAGACAGGAGTAGGATTAGACTTGTCAGATGAAGACATAATTGGTTGTAGGCTCGTGGCCTTTTTGGACTTTGAACAGGCAACAGACCCAATTGTTTCCCTACAAAATCTTATGTAGTTTAGTCTTAGGGAATGTATAAATGTTTACATGCTATCATAATGTGTCCATTTTAGGAATATTATCCTGTAAAACGGGTATCATTTGATAGCATGTCAAGCCTTAATATGCATGTACACATATTCTTAATATTTTCCATTACATCGAGATTGACATGGAATAAAATTACAAGTAATTATCTTTACAAGTAATTTAAAATGGAAAGCATGAAGAGACTTTCCTCCGCATTTGGTTTATCAGAGGCTGACCTATCTTAGGTTACTCTCGCGGCTTTTTGGCATGTAGGTTCCCAGATCATCGCAATTTACTTGACAGGAAGTTAATCTGGTATTTCAATTTGAGAGAATCTGGGTGGTGCCTTTCCTGAGCCTCATTGGAATTAGTCTCTCTATGAGTCCAATAATCAAACAGCGACAGGATAGCCTCCTGAGGGAGGAACCACACAACATACATTCGCATGCAATGTGTCTCACCATTTATGTAAATGATGACATGTGCGAAGCACTAATATCACAGATAGATATATTGCAGTGCAGTAAGTAAAATGCATTCGTAGACATTCATCAAAAAATGTAAATGCAACATCCACACACAAGCATGTAACCGTTTTGAAAAGCTTGTAGTAAAGGCTTAAGTCCTCTTGCGGGTGTCCCCAGTAGAGTCGCCACATGTCGACGTTGGGATTTTTATTGTCCCTCTTCTGTTCTTATCTTGTGGTGTTCTCATGTTATGTGAGATTTGTTTGAAAAAAAAAGTTCAAAAAAGGTCTGACATTTATATGTCGACGATTTGACTGTAAGAGTCGCCAGTTGGTGTTTTTAAATGGTTGTACCAATGCAACCGAGAAAAGGTTTGCACATTGACCCAATGATGTGACACTGCTAAATAGGTCTATGAAACCAAGATTCATTAGGGTCCCGGAACTTGCTTTTGCGGAGTGAAGGTGTTAGGCGTCCCCCGACATCCGTGTTACCACGGTAACCGCCACTTTTCAATTAAACTGTTATATGAATGTGTGTGTGTGTGTGTGTATCAATGTACAATTTATTTGGAAGTAGTGCTATGCCTCGTTCGCACCTATATACAGAGGGTTTTAATTTGTGTAAAAATTCAGTTTTAAACAAGATATAGCAGTGATGTTTTGTAAAAGAGATTTTTCAAACCATGTGCTCAATAGTAATTGAGGACTTTGATACTTCCATTTTATTAAATGTTCGACTTGATTGCTTTTATTTTCGAGATGCGAAGCATCTTCAAGAAAATAATATATATAGCAGTGCCGAACTCCTTATGGGCATGAAAGCCATCTAAGGAAATTCAGGCACTGTGAATAATTTACAAGCTACTTACAGCTGAAAATGTCCATCACGGGAACCGAATTTAGATTCAGTAGACTGAATCTGTGATCACATGATTCTTAGGCTCACATGATGCCATAATTTATAGGAAAACTGTAAGCAGTTATATATATATATATATATGATCAACCACCACGAAGCACCTCCATGGGGGATCAGAAATGTAAATATATAAAAGCGGTAAATATATATATATATATATATATATATATATATATATATATATATATATATATACCATATGGGGGCGGAAGCAAAAGAAATAAGAAACCAGAGAGAGCACATACAAATTAAACACAGTCTTTAACTGATTTGAATTAATAATACAAGTTATGTACAAACTAAGAACGAAAAATAAAACAAGTACTTACTAAATTAAAACATTTAACTAGAGAATTGGAGAAGAGGGGTTAAGTAGGCTGATCAGAGGTAGAAACTAAAGATTAATCTGAGAGAGAGAGCTCAGGGTCTTTCTAAGTTTTTGAAAACTGATTTGCCAAATGAGCTCGCCTTCCTTTTATAGAACAAGGAAAGGGAACTATTACATTTACCTGGGTAAAGTAAGAAACATTTTACTAAGGTAAAAGTGATTTACTAAAGTAAAAGCAAAAGTAAAAACAAGTTACTAAGGTAAAAGCAAAAGTAAAAGTACAGACAAGCAACTGTTGATAAACAGTGCTAACTTTTGACTATTACAGACGCTTTTGACCAACTGGCCGACAACTTTTGACTCGACGCTGCTTTCGGTGGAAAAGAGTCTCCTTTTACTGTTGAGCTACTTTCGGCGAGAAAGTGGAATCATTTCAACTGGTCACGGGCAAAAGTCCTTTGATTGATTATGAATAATGATCGTCACGGAGCAGTGCTAGCTTGATTATGAATAGTGATTTCACGAGCAAAGTGGTCTTTGGTGATTATGAACAGTGACTGATAAAATTGTTGACGTCAGGCGAATGGGTCCTGAGCATCCTGAAGGTTGATGGTGCCGTAAGGATCGTACAGACCATCATCTTCTGCAAATTGGCTACCTGAATCATTCTGGGAAGAAGCTGAGGAATGCCTAGAGGCTTCTTCGTAAACTCATCAATTCTTTTATTGAGGGCTTGAGTAATAAGTTTTAACTCACTACCGGAGCAATCTTTGAAATCGAAATGCTACTGATAATGAGAAGAACTCAGTAGGGATGGTTTTTAACTTAGATTCTTTTGAAGTCCTTTTCTGACTTGAGGAAGAGGGTTCTAAAGGAATGACCTTAGAATACTTAGCCTGAATAACTGGGGAATTGACTGGAACTGGAATAGGGGCAACAGGAAATTCCTGTTGAACCTGACCTATGATTCTATTAACGTCAAACTTATCCCACCACTTGATGTAGAAAAAGCGGGAAAGTTGAGGGAGTGGATCAGCTATAACTGCCGAATTACTAGCAACAGAGGGTGGTGAAATACCGTATTACCATTTGAGGATTCAGGGAACTTTGTATTTACTAACAAAGAGGAGAGTGAGAGGAATGTTCTCATTCTTTGAATCTGGTTTACTATTATTACCAAAATGAGTAACTTGAACTTTAAGGGGGTCGGGAAGGAGGTCATAGGTAGAACCATGCCTATACCACCAGAGGACGAACCAATAAGGAATTGGACTTTTGAATTTATGATCGAATTGAATAAACCAAGAATGACTATGGGACTCATTCTGATGAAGGAGAACCTTATACCAGGCGTCAATATAATCATAAAAACAAAAGGGATTGCTATAACTGGAGAGATCCATTAGATCGGAGAGATTTTTACCCCAATCTGAAATTTGAAGGAATTATTTAATATACAAAGAATGATAAAAGACTTTTGATTTATCATTGTTTTCATAGATGGGTTTGATATTTACTGAATCAGTCTCAAGGAGAATGTCTTTATAATAAACAAGAGACTTATAAGGAGCGTATGGAGGAAAATGCCAGCCAGGAGGGAAAAACTGGGCAGCAAGCTTAACTGGATCATTTTTTGGCTTCATGTATGGTTCGATATGGAACACGTAACTTTCCCATTTGAGCACATGCTCAGAAGGGGAGTGACTGGGAGCTGAAGATGAGGTCTTGGCTGGATTACTGAATGGATCAATGGGTTCAGGTTTATTCACAAGGGCTGAACTGTAAGGCTTAAGGATTGTCCCAAGAACAAAAAATTTGTTTGACTGATAGACAGGGGTAACTGGGTTAGGGACTAAGGTACCTCTGGGCTGATTACTTGGGCCAATAGGGTGACCCGGACCCTGCGAGGAGGATGAACCTCTGAAACTCATGACTGTATAGTACCTGTATGAATAAATTCTCTGGTAAGAAAATCAGGAATAGAATTATTTTTGCCTTTAATATATTCAATATCAAAATCAAAAATGCTTAATAAATCTTGCCATCTAGCGAAAGAATGCTTAGAGGCTAAATTCTCAACATCTTTTACTAAAATGTATTTGGCTGATTTGCAATCAATGCGGACCAGAAATTTCTGATTTAATAAGTCATTTTGAAATTTGTTAATACATAGAACTAATGAAAGAATTTCTTTTTTAATAGTACTATATTTTGACTGTGTAGTATTCCATGCCATAGGAATGAAAAGCGAACAATTTGTTACGGGAATCGGATGTTAACTTTTGTTTAAGAATGCCTTCGAATCCAATATCTGAGGCGTCAGTTTCAACAATTTTGAAAGCTGAATCATTGGAGATACCAAGGCAGGGCAATGCCTTGACGTATTTTTTAACTTGTTGGACTGCTGAAGTATGAATGTCAGTCCAAGGTGGAAGATTGTTTTGTAAATGCTAAAAAAGAGGTTTGCAAATCTTCCTAAGATTCTTGTAGAACTTGCCTATATAATTCAGCGAGCCAAGAAATCTCTGCAGTTGGGTTTTATTGGTTATCTTATCTGGGAACTTGTCAGCGAATTGAATAGCTCGTTCAATAGGTTGAACATGTCCATTGAAGATATTAAGACCAAGAAACCTTATTCGGACCTGAAACAGGCTGCATTTGGAAGGAGAAAGAACAAGACCATTTACTTTAACAGTAGTGAAGAACGATTTTAAATGTTTTTCATGTTCTTCAATAGTCTTGGAGTAAACAAGAATGTCGTCGATATAAACAACGATAAAATGGCTGAAAGGGTTTAATATGTCATTGAGAATATTTTGAAATTCACTTGGAGCATTTTTTTGGCCAAATGCTTGAACATTCCATTCATAATGTCCAAATGGAGTGGTGAATGCTGTTTTGTACTGATCATCAGGATGAATGGCAATTTGCCAGAAACTGGATTTAAGGTCGAATTTACTGAAAATGGTGGCATTACTTAACCTATTGATAAGGTCGTCTTTGTTGGGATGGGGGTACCTAATCCACTCTAAGACCTTGTTTAATGGTTTGTAATTGATAACTAAAGGAGGAACACCTCTTTCCTTTTCTGCTTCATTGTTGACATAAAAAGCAGAGCAAGACCAAGGGGATTTACTAGGTTTAATTAACCCTTTATTGATGAGATCATTGATTTCATTCTTACATAACTCCATTTGTTCATGACTCATCTGAATAGGCCTAGCCTTAGTGGGAATTAAATGTTCTTCGAATTCCTTAGCATAAGGAAGCCTAACCATATGTTTCTTTCTATGCCAAAAGGCATTGGGGGAATCGGAACAAAGGTTATTCTTCATGTATGTTTTTAACTTTTCAATTTTTAACTGAACCTCTTCATTTTGAAGTTGTTCTTCAATTCTTTTATATTTTATTTCTTCTTTCAAGAAATTCAAATGTGTAGATTTACAGTTTATTAATCTCAATGATTTGAAAATGGATTCTTCTTGAATAAATTTTAAATCTCTTTCTTTCGGTTTAATAAGAAACTTAAATGTTATTTTCTTTCCTAAGTGTTTACAGGTTAACCCTTCATTACTAGTAGTAAATGAGTATAATAAATATATAAATGGTAAACCCAAAATAATTTTGTCTGTAAGATTGCGAATCAAAACAAAAGATGTTTTGAAACACATGTTATCTTGACAAATATGCACTTTAGGTAATTTATATTTTATTTCCATTTGACTACCATTAGCTGAATTCAATTTTTCACTTGTTTTCTTGTAATACTTAGTTGGAATTAGACCTTCTTGGATACAGTTTAAATCTGCACCTGTATCAACCAAGGCAGTAAGCTGTATTGAAAAGTTTTTATCCACAACTAGGTTAATAGATACGTACCATTTCTGAATGGTGATGTCTTTAATTCTTTTAAGTGAAAGACCTTGAATAAATAGGTCTAAAATATCTTTAGTACCAGATGATTCTGGTTCATCTTGATTTTCATCACTGGATGAGGAATCATTGATCTGAAGATCAGGCCTTTTATCAAAATCTTTTCTTAGATTAGAGACTTCTATCTTTAGATTAGCTATCTCTTTCTTTAATTTATTAACTTCTTGATTTAATTCTGGAAGACTAGCTTCTTTAACTGGAGATTTAAATCTTTCTAAGGTTTTATTAAGGCTAAAAATTGGTTTTTCTTTAGCTTTAATAAACTTATCATTTTCTCTAGCATCTTTAGTTAATGAATCTCTTAACTGTTTTGTGTATTGGGCTTTTAATTTAGGATAAGTGATTTTACTAATTAAGTCAATCAACAAAGAACTTTCTTCATCATCCTTGTTGATCACATTAATCCTTTTAGTGCAACAATTTTCATTGCAATTTTCAGCACAAATGGTGACTTCATCTGCGCTACTGCTTGAATCACTATTATTGTTATTATCAGAGGAATATGAAATGTTAGAGTCTTCATTATTACTAACTTCATTTTCTATTCTCATTAACTCTAATATATACTCAGTATCTTCACTAGTAATATTTAACTAGGATAACTTCTGTTTTATTTTGCACTCACTTTTATTATAACCCTTTTGCCCACAATTGTGGCGCACAATTTAACGTTTTTCAAATTTTTAGGGTTTTTTGTTATGTTTTTTATTACTGGGTTTTGGCTTATTATAATAATTATCTTGATTCTCATTTTTATGATGACTACGTTTTTTCTTATGGCGTCTATGACTTCTGTGAGAGTCAATATGATTATGCCTGTGTTTACGTCTCGAAGGAGCCACAGGGGGTAAACCATACTGCTCGCAGAATGTTCCTAACTCGTATTTAGCCTTCTTCTTATCATTACTGGCTTGTTTGGCTAACTTGAAATCAATGCACATTTTTAATCCTATCTTTTGAATATAACTAATTATGTCACCATAAGTGAGATTATCATAATCAATATATCCCAAATCTTTACTTAGTTCTTCACGAACCTTATGAGCAAATAAGGATGGTAAACCATTGACAAATTTTTCTTTCCAGAATGGTTTATTACTATCATTTCGCATCATAACCCTTGAAGTAAAAACATCTTTGTACCATCTAAAATCACTTAGAGTGGGACAAGTGAGATTACTCAATTGATCGTGGATTCTTTCAGTAATGTTACTGGGGGTTCCTACGAAGTGTTTTATTATAGTATGAATTAAAGTGTTTACTCCATCAGGTGGCCCTATGCCTATAGCTTCATTAAAAATCGGGTTGCCGTCAGCGTCTAACTGAACAGCATGGATTATAGATAATCTAGAATCTTCAGTGAGATGTTTTTCCCACCAAGATCTGAGAATACCTGTAAATCCACTGGCCAATAATTCAACAATATCTGGTTGAGTCAGAGTGTTGAATTTGGTTAGATAGTTGTTTGCTACCATGGACATATGATTTAACTTATTGAGGATTTCTTGTTCGCTAAATCCGTCAATGTTCCATTCGTAGATTTTGTTAGACGAAACAGAAAATTCTTTATCTAGATTTCTCTCTTCAAATTGTAAATCTGGAGGAGTTGGTCTAGAATACCAATTTTTGGTCATACTCGTATTATGAACGGTTAACTTATTTAACTACTCATGAATGTCTTGAACTGAAGTGGCATGAGATTGATCATCGGACTGACTACTATTTTCATTATCAGAAATAATCTGATCGATAATAGCAATAGTACCGCTTGTTTCTGGTTCAGTCTTTGTTTTTAATTTTTTAAATAACTGATCAATAGCTACTGTAAGATCACTATCTTTATTAGGTAAACCTAATTTTTCTCTATTTTCTGGTAGTTTTAATAGTGGTTGAACAATTTTTGACTCTGGTTTTTTAATTATATTTTCTTCAAATTTTTCTTCAATCCTGTCTAACTGTTTTCCTACAGTTGCTAGGTATTGGTTACTAAAATTTAACTGTTCTATGATTTTTTTATCATCATTTACACCATTGGAGATTTTAAATGGACTGGCTGTAATTGAAGTATTTTTTACTGAAATCAAGACAGATTCTAAGGGTGGATGACTAGATGAGACCTTAGATTTGTCTTCTTTAATCCATTGAGTTTTAGTTATAACATTGCATTTAAATTGATATTGATCATACCAATCATAGAAGGTAATATTAATTTTTTCATTATTAATAAATTTTTTCCATTTATTGACTATTTTATCCCTTTCCTTTTCAGTTGGGTGATTTTCTCTAAATTGATGTCTTTTAATTTTATTAGATTTGGAGTTAAAGTCATTTACTAGATTAGTCCAATCTAACACAAATTCTTTCTTAATGACTCTTAATTGATTATTAATTGGAACATCAAAATCAGACTGAGTTGGAAGCTCAGAAGGAGTCGGAGAAGAAGAATTTTCTTCTTCGGCTGAATTATTCTGAGGATGACAGGAATAACAAGGATGACTTGCTTGACCTTGATTTAAAATTCCTTTTAACTTGATATCTCTTATAGAAGGGTTACTAAGGACTTCAGAATCTCTTCTAGGCAGATCCATAGAAGGAGCTGAAGAACTAGAATAGTCTTCTATAATAACTGGTCTTGTCTTTATTGGCTTGTTTGGCTAACTTGAAATCAATGCACATTTTTAATCCTATCTTTTGAATATAACTAATTATGTCACCATAAGTGAGATTATCATAATCAATATATCCCAAATCTTTACTTAGTTCTTTACGAACCTTATGAGCAAATAAGGATGGTATATATATATATATATATATATATATATATATATATATATATATAGACATGATCAACCACCACGAAGCACCTCCATGGGGGATCGAAAATATAAATAAAGTAGTAAAGACGATCAACCGCCACAAAGTAAACTCCAGGCGGGATGGAATGTAAATAAAGCAGTAAAGACAATCAACCGCCATGAAGTAAACTCCAGGTGGGACAGAATGTAAATAATGCAGTAAAAAGCCACGAAGTAAACTCCAGGCCGGATAGAAATGTAAATATATATATATATATATATATATATATATAAGTGGTAAACGCACAAGATATATATCAATCCCGTATCGGTTTATCATTTCAGCAATTCGTTGGTATATATATATAAGTAGTAAATGCTCCTGATGTAAAATTCAGGCTCATCGAACAAAGTTCGACAACAGTTGATCATATATATTAGTATATATATATATATATATATATATATATATATATATAAGAAATAAAAACCACGAACTGAAGTCCGGGCATACACACGCAACACGACTCTCAATGTGAAAAATTGTGTGTGCAAAGTAGAAGAGAAAGGATTTAAAGGGTGTAAGAAGGCTTACAGTGGACTGCCAAAGAAGACTTCTATAGCTTTAAATGGATGAACACTCGGCTCCCGCCGGTAAAAATATGACTGAATATAAGCTCACAAGTATTTAAAATAAGAAAGCACTCAGTTTAGGGTGTGTAAAGAGCAAATTGGACAGGGCTTCCTCGCCGTTTTTTCTTACAAAACGGCCACCCCAAGCCCTCTATTTATAGAGGGAGAGCCGCATGTACACTTGCGGAAGCCACAGATGTACCTGCGGCTGCCCGGGGTGCCCCGGGCTCCGCGGGTCTCGTCGTCTTGAAGTACATGCATGCGTACAACGTGGTGTCCGTTCGAACTTACAGAACTTCAACCTGAGCCTCCAATTGAGGTGTATAAGACCTTTTATAGAGTGTTGTTGTCGAGAGCTACACAAATGACATGGGATTAGAGGTTGTAAGAAGTCAGGAAGATGGGACCATGCCCTTGGTCTTCAAGCTTCAAATTCCATCCGGTGTGCTGTCCTTTGTAATAGTCACTCGGGATTGTAGCTATTTGGAATCGAGGTGGAAAAATGATAATTTTGCCCCTCACCGGGGTTATCTCCAGTTTGGTCAGATAAAGAAGTCGTTGCTCAGGGTTATCTTTGAGATTGGGCTACTACAAGTACTAGATGTTTTTAGGGTTATATCTGA
Source organism: Panax quinquefolius (assembly GCA_020205615.1). Classification (NCBI taxonomy): domain Eukaryota; kingdom Viridiplantae; phylum Streptophyta; class Magnoliopsida; order Apiales; family Araliaceae; genus Panax; species Panax quinquefolius. The sequence continues at coordinate 94,512,604 of CM035155.1, forward strand.
GGTGTGCCTGACCTCTCGGGGTTATCTCTGGATTTGGGACTGAGTGCCTTGGGGTTATCTCCGAGGTTTTAGCTGATTGTGGGGGGTTGAAACGAGCGTCTCCTGGGTTATCTCCGGAACTGTAACCGCACTCCTCGGGGTTATTTCTGAAGTTGGCATTGTCTTTCTCGGTGTTATTTTCGGGACTAAGACTGAGTTTCTCGGGGTTATCTCCGACATGAAATGGCTTTCTCCGGTGTGATTTCCGGTATTGAGCTGAGTTATCTTCCGGGGTTATCTCTGAAAGACGATTCTGCCCTCGTGCGATGTTAGTAATAGGTATGGAGAAAATTTCGAGTGTCTACGAGTTATTCTTAAAGTGGAATATAAATTATTTAAGTTTCAAAATATAAGATATTTATATTTTTATAATGTGAGAGACCTTTATTTGGCATAAGAAAGTGAAGATGAATTAGATTTCTAAATTAACCAAGATTGGTTTTAAAATGAGAATAAATAATATTAATTTTTATAAACTAATATTTATTAATAATGAATAAACATGCATATTTTATGACATGTTTAATTATCTAATGTGTGTGCATGTAAAAATACTTGTGTAGAAATTTTGGAGAAGCGCTATATTTAATTTTTACAGAAATCTCCAATCAAGATAAGTTTTTCAGTTCTATTATGTTTGTGGATTGCATGTGATTATATGGTGAATTACATATCATGTTTATTGAATTGTTAAAGTCAAAATATTACTAAGTCAATTGGGTTATGGAATTCAATTTATATGTGATATGTGATAACATATGTTGTATGAGAATGTGAATTGTACAAAGCATGTATAAATGTATTGCATGAATTATATTGCATAAATGATATGCCTGGTAGAAGAATTATTGATGAATGAGTATACGCATTGTAAATAATTATTGATGCATTAAGGATATGCATAGTAAAGAAAATATGTTGCATGTGGCGAACATAAATTTATGTGTTATGTGACACATGATAGAATGTTAAATTTGTTAGGCCGTCAAGCTCAATCTTAACACAAACGTTTTGCAGGTTAATGATGTTATGCAATAGTACTTGCTATACGGATGATGAAGATTGAGCGACGTGTGAAATGATTACATTTTCTTGAATTAGAAATTGTATAAAGCTATGAATGAGAGTCTTGTTATATGTAATTAGCAGCTAAGAATAGTTTAAAATATTCCATAAAGAATATTTACTCTAAATGTATTGTAATGAATACTTTATAAAAATAAAGTGATATAGTGACATTACTATATAAGAAAGAGTTCATATTGAGTTGTGTATATCTATATAACCTCGAAAGAATAAATCATATAATAAATATGATTCAGGAATGGATGAATAGAAGAAAGATAATAAAAAATTATTCTGCTTTTTTAGCTATTTTAACATTAAATAATATTTTAAAGCTAGAACAAGATAGTATTAATGCACAAGATTGGGAAGAGAAATATTCTCGATCTTGGAGTTGTTACAATCTTTATATGTCATATAGGGAATTCGAAGAACGATATAGTGTAATGTTGTAATCAATGCTTAAGGCAAGTTTCCTATCATGTACATGATATTACTCTGTGCAAGTTTTTATAACTTACTCAAATGTGGTAACTAAGTAAGTTATTATCTATTTGCAAATATTTTATATTTGTGTAATATATTTATCAATGTTTTGTGCTATGTGCTAATTATTCGTACCTATGTACTTGTAAGATGAAATGTTCCGTTGTTCAAGTTGTTATAGTTATGATAAATCATAATCGACGTAAGAAAAGGTCTATATTGATAATTCAAGTTAGGCAAATGTTACAATTATAGTTAAGTCTAAGGAATATGTATTTATGAATGTGTTGAATCTTAGAGGTATTGTAGGAAGCGTTAATGTTAATGGTTATGATATGATTAATGTTAGTAATGTTTTAAATGATAGGAATCTTAATTATTCCTCTTTATTCAAATTGCTTCATAACTATTGTATAGTTATTGAAGTATTCTGAAGAAAGAATATCTGATTCTTGATCATGTTATTTTTCAACTGCTATAACTTGTTGGGCAATTGAATACTCACCCTTGCTTTTAAAAATAAAAATATTTTCAGCGAAGCTAGAGGAACTAAAGCAGCCAATGATGATTGAAGAAAGAGATCAAGTCGTCAACTTGATGTGTAATTAGTTAAACTTTTATATATCTGTTATGGCGGATAAAAGTTACATTGGTAATTAGTAAATAAGGTAATTATCATTATATAAGGAATTAAAGATTTTACTGTAATAGAATTTGGGATTTGAAGAAGTATATTGTTATATTTTGAGTTTTAATTATATCTTAAGGATATAGAGATGAAGGTATGGAATGAGAAGCATCGTAACGCACCAAACTGGGGTTTTCAGGTAGACCCAAATTTGGGGGTGTCACACAAGCCAACTGTTTCTCTCTACAACAACCATTTTCCAACAAAGTTTCACAGAAATCCCCACAGCTTTCGATAATTAATAGAGGAAACCAACCCTAACCAAGCTACACCATCCACTCATGTTGTCGAGGTCAACTCTATTATCACCGTCGAGGTAACCCAAACCCCATCACCACTGCCCTCTGTTACCATCACTCGACTCCAAACAACTTTCCCTTTGTCTTCAACTACCCCTACCATGTCTTGGCCACAGCTGAGGCCGCTGAAATGAAATTTTGTGATTAATACTCATCAAAAATGGCCTACACCAATGTCAACACCTGATCGTCCATAAAATTTGACCAATTAGCACACATACGAAACTAGTACCAAATACCTAACACTCACCAACTCCGCGCCCCAAACTTGTTAGAGAAAATGTATTGGAGCCCTAGAGGCGAATGGATTGCCATCCCCATTTAGGCTCTAAAATATAAGGTATGATTCCCCTTACATGAATTCATCTCCACATTACTCTACTTTACTTGAATCGGGTCCACGCAATTAGTGTCAAACTCATACATTCACCTAATATACTACATCTCTTTTTTAGTGCAGGATCAAACCAATGCTGGACTTTTTCCTCGCCATATTTAACATAGAACAATCCAAGGAACACAACTTTCGATAACTAAATAAACACCCTGGTTCACGTGTCTGGATGAAGCCCCCTTCCAGCAACAAAGGATGCACTCCCTGTAACGATCGAGAATTTTGTAATTTATTTTAAATATTTATTGAATTAAATAAATATTTTAATTAATTTATTTATTGAGATAAATAAATAATTGATGAAACTGTGGTGTGATAATTTAGTTAAATGTGTATGTTAATTAAATTAATTAATGGTAATTTTATTATTTAAAGATTTAATTTAATGAAATAATTAGATTAAATAAATTGTTTAATATTTAATAAAATAAATAAAATGATTTTCTAGTTTAATTTAATAATTAAATTAAATGTATAATAATTTATTAAGTATAAAAATAGTTATAATGGAAATTATAATTATAATTGTAAGAACATAAATTAATTAAATAAAAGTGTGACAAATGGAACTATATAATATAAATGTTATCAAAATAAATTGAAAGGGGGGAGTTTTGTGTAGCCAAACATGGCCTTATGGCCTTTGGCATAACATAACCGATATGGCACATTGTTTTTTTTACCATACGTACGTGGGGAGTCAGTTTATATTTACGCGTATATTCCTAAGGCTAAAGAATAGAGAGTTTGGAGAAGAAAGGAAAACTCAAAGTGTTAGAGGATTTGAGAGAGAAAAAGAACAAGAGAGAATCAGAGGAAGGATTGTTAGAACTTTGTTAACATCATCTTGCAAAATAAAAGATTAAGGTACAATCTACCCCTAATTCTAATTTGTAGTTTTGTAATTTTCATTCTCTGAAATTGGGATTTTGTTGAATTGTTGTTTAAGGTATTAATTTTATGTATGTATAACCTTGTTGTTACCAGTTAATGGTCATCTATAATCTTATGTTAGTGACCAAATTCATAAAAATTGGGTTTAAAGAATAACATTGTTATATATACGTAAAATGGCTTAGTTGAGTCCAAAATTTGATGTTAAATCCTTGTAGTAATCTATAAATTGATTATAGATTGTGTTAGTGTATCAAGAAACAAAAACAACGTAGTTGGAATGGTGTCAATTGGTTAAGAAACAAAGATTTGGCAATCGAATTCGCTAAAAGTGTTGAAATATGAAGAAATTGGTAAAAACATGATTTTTGATCCTTAAAATTTGATTATATATAATGTTTATGTTGGTGGAATTATGAAATGCATGCCTGGTGATGTTGTTACCAAATTCTAGTTGTTGGGGTTCGTGAATTTCTGTAGAAATTGGGAAATTAGAGTGTTGGTGTGAAAAAGGGTTGAAGTCACTTGCAATTTATGTCTCACAGATCAAGGCCAAGCTACTGCAGTACCACAGATGAAATGGTGTAAATTGCTACCGTTAATCGTTCGAGGTAGTGCACCAACGCATCGCTACTTGTAAGGCTAAGGCTTGGGGTAGCGTCGTGCCCTAAGCGAGACAAATGTGTTTCAGGTTATATCATAGCCTATCAGATGATGACCTAACTTAATTAAGTATGCATGATAAAGATGTTAAACTATATCATAAGATATTGTCAAGAATAAACATGTGAATGACATTCCTATTTATATATGATTTGATTATGATATATATATATATATATGAATGAATATGCAAGTATACTTGCATTAAGAAAAGTTATAAAGTCCTCTGATAGATTATATAAACATAAGTACAAGGACTTAGAATGAATTGATCAAATATATTAGGTTGATCTTACATAAGCAAAACAGCTTTGTAAAGTCCTTAAAAATAAATGATGTACAAGGACTATAAACATAGAAAGATCAAGCATGTTAGGTTAATCGTATGATGTAATAGATAGGCTTGTCTGATCGTCGAGCATTGCACCAAAAATCGTAGTCTTCCAGGAGAGTCAAGGATAACTCGAGAGCTATCAAGGCAGAATCGTAGTCTGCAAGATAGTAGATCTCGAGTTCGTAGACTGCCAGGAGAGATGAGGAAGGATCGTAGTTTGTCGAGTAAAGCTTCCTCGGAGCTGTAGTCTGCTGAGGAAGTCATGTTTAGAATCGTAGAGACAGCCTTCCTACGAGGCGATCGAGCTTCTGCCGAAGCCAAGTCAAAAATCGTAGACGACACTCGGAGTCATAGAGTCTACTAATGCCAAAGTCAAGTCAAGAATCGTAGACTACACTCAGAGTCGTAGAGTCTACTGATCGTTTCAAAGGCAGGGATCGTAGTCGAGCAAGATCAGATGAAGACAACAAGCACAACGATAGAAATCGTAGTGTCAAGATCTGATCTCGGAGTCGTAGTGTCTGCTAAGCCGAAGCTGAATCGTAGAGTGCAGAGCTAAGACCTCAACAGATGTGCTCACAAAGCCAAGGTAGAATAGTAGAGCAAACATGATTTTTAGCAATTGAGCACTCCCAGAATATCCAAAGGAATGAAGCCTCTGGTTGGTACTGCAAAGATACATCTCACTTTAAGGAAGCCAGAGAGCACTCAACGAATGGCATGCAAGCTAATAGAAGATCTAAGCATCAACCCAATCAGCATCCAGATTGAGTTATGAAGTCATTCAAGATGAAGTCTTCTACAAGATGATCATAAGAAGACTTCAGTAGCTGACTAAAGAAAGTCAGCATATGCAGTAGCTGTCAAGTAGAAAGATGACAACGATCTTGAAAGTAACCAAGATCGTAGTGATTGCCAAATAAAGAAGGAACTGATGGAGTATACACAAAGATACTGGTTAACCTCTGAAGAATAAGGCTAAAGTGATTAAGCATTGGGTCAGTCCATTGATGATAAGTGAACGATAGATCACAAGGAGAAAGCGAGCTGGACATGCCACAAATCTGAAGTGTCTTGTTATTCAGAATGGGCCAAAGCAAGAAGTCAAGCCATCAGTATCTGAGAGCAATCGAGGCAAACAAAAGTGATGAAGCACTGCACAAAAGAAGGAAGAGTTGTTCTTCACTAAAGATCAAGTGAACACTCTTCAAGATCGCAGTGCTGACTCTACATATCAATAAGCATCATTCAATAAGAAACTACGATCAGGTCCAAGAAGAAGTGCATCAGAATCGTTGAGTTCGAACAACTGAGGATTGAAGCATTGGCAACGGTTCAATCTAAAGGTTGGTATTTGGACAAAAGCTTATTGAGAGCATCGATGCAAGGACAACCTCTGATCGAGAAATCAGAAGGGGAAGTAAAGTCGTCGAGCTGCCCGAGACATCAAAGTAACATATCTGACGGGGTAGGTGAAACAGTAGACTGCAGTGTCAAAAAGTCAGAAAAAGATGTCATGTCACATCTGCAGTCTGCACCTAATAACTCAAGATCTATGAAGCAATTTGAATAGCTTTCAACGGCTACCTTCCAATGGGGAGATTGGAAAGGAGTATAAATTAACAGAGCTTCAAAGATTAAGAGTTGCTGATGATTGATTGCTATGTTGCAGAATCGTTGAGTTGTTGAATGCTATTGTTGACTCTACGAGTTCCACCAAAGATCAAAAGAACAAGTCTCAGTGATAGTGAGACTACATAGGTGGAAGTGAAGCAGCTTTAAAGAAGGACTCAAACAGACTAGAGCTTCACTCAACAAAGATAAAAATGCCACTAAAGATTGTAGCCAAGCTGAGAGCCGAGAAGGTCAAGGAGATATCATTCAGAAAAGTGGTAGAGTACAAAGAAGATCAGGAGAATCACTCTACGAATCACCATGAACCTAAAGCTGAAAATGAACAAGTACAGAACCATGTCTGCAAAACATTCAAGAAGGGTTCAGGGATTGCTAAGTGCCAGAAGAAGTCTACCAAAAAGCTCAGGGACTTAGCAAATCCAGATGGTTATGGTGCACAGCTAACATCAGATGAAGATGAACAGAAAAGAGTAAAGATCAGTTGCACCAAAGAAGATGTGGTCCAAACTCGAACCAGAATGCAAAGAGGACCACACCCAGCTGCTAAGTATAGAAGATGTTCAAAGCTTAATGACATCTTAGCAGCTCAACACCAACAACATCAACAACTACAATAACAAGAAGCCAGGGCCTGAGGGGTCCTTGTCCAAAGGGACGAAATGAAGTTCCAAGCCTGCTGGTCTTGAAGAGTTCCCAAGGAACTAGAGAAGTTTCGAGGCTACTAGCCTTAAAGAGTTCTTTGTGAACTGAAGTCCCAAGGCTACTGGCCTTGATGGAATCTTAGTGATTCAGGGTGCTGCCCTTCCTTAGTTGAAATCCTGCTAGTTGAAAGCAGAAGAGTGGATTAGGAGCTTGAATCTCTAAACCACTTAAAACCCCTTGTGTCTTTTACTTTATGTCATTTACCTTATGTACATTAACTATTATAACTGTTATGTATGTGTTAACTGCTTACTTCTAAATTAACTTTACAAACAATGTATAATTGATTATGAATATATCATTGAAGGGGATCTTTTACTTATTCTGTTGTGCTTGAAAAGATTCTTATGTTTGTCTTATGCTACTTAATGAGTAATACAAAATAAACGAGAAAAAGCATTTGAAATCAAAAGGATCTATTCAACCCCCCCCTTCTAGATCTATATTGTGCCTATTGGGAACTAACAGATATAATAACATATGGTAATGTATGGTAATACCAAAAGGTGAAGATTTTAAATAATCACTTAAGAAGTTATGTAATGAATGAAAATTTATGTTTGCAAGAGTTAGAGGTGAATGATAAAGATTTATATTAGGCGATAGTGAGTTTTTAAATTAATGGGAGTGGTTAACCAACATGGTTGGACATTATGTTCAAGGTTATAACTTAGATGATGGATTGAAACTATAAATCTAACGATAGTATAACTAATCGGTGTTGTGATTTCAATGGTATATATAGGGTAATTGGCAAACTTTTAATGTACTTGTGTAGCTTACACGCGAGGTAAGTTCCCTAACTTCATTCTCTTTATAATGAATGCAAGTTTCATAACTATGTTTACCTTTTGTTGTCAAGAAAGAATTCTAATTTATCATTATACAAGTTCCTAAATCTTATATTAAATTTAAGCAAGCTTATTGGTTCCATCTTGTTTAGGTTAATACAAGCTCTTGTATTCTAATTCTTTGCATTGAGCGAGTTTCACAATCCTAACTCTCATTCTTGCTATTAAAAGCATATACTGTTTAACTTCATTGTTCCTAATGAGATTTCCTAACTCTTTTGGATGTAGTACTTTGCATATATACCATGTCTATTCAATTGTATATTATCATTATTCGATTTTGACTTAAGTATCATTGTTCAATTATATATTATTGTGTTGAACCTTCGAATAGCAAGCAAGCTCTTATTGATTGGACTAATCTGTAATTGAGTAGTGTTCTAAAATTCTAGAACTATTAATAAGCTAGTTCCAAACTAAACTTTCTTTAGTGTAGAAATCCTAAAGTCAAACTGAGATGAACAACCCTAATATAGGGGATTATGTACGCGTTATCATTTAGATGATTATGCACAATACATGGTACAAAGGGATGATCCCCCTAAGTAAGTAATGAAGGTTCTGTAAAGTCTAAATAACTATTAAGGTTGAGGTAATAATACCTAATTATCGGGGACATAGTTTGTGGTCTTAAGACCCTCAGATATAAATCTTGAACTTGTTTTCTATTTTTGATTCGTAGAATGAGTTCTCCATTATTCAGTATTCGTTGTCTAATCTCATGTTATTGATATTATTATTATTTGTAATAGTGAGCAATTGTTTGTTCACTCTTGCAATTAACACTGCAGCTAAAATTGAGAAAGTCGATGAGCCATCTTCTAGCAAAGGAAAGGGCAAGATGTCCAAGTGATAAAGACTTATTTGAATTTATGTAAATGAATTATGTTATAAGACTTATGTTATATTGTGATGTATTTTGCAGACTTATGTAATAATTTAAGGTTAGATTACCTGGGATTGATTTAAGCTGATGTAACCCTTTTAATGGGAAGGATTATTGTTTAAGTTATTTAAGTTATGTCTTTATCCTTTATTATGAGTAGTTAGATATAATTTTTTTAGATAGTGAGCACCAAATATTATGGGAATGGAGTACCCGGATTTGGGGGTGTCACAGGTTGGTATCAGAGCCTTAGGTTATGAACCTCGGGTGGGGAAACCTTAAGAAGTAACCTTTAAGGAGACAGAAAACATAGTGGTGTCAAACTCTTATCGAGTTTTAAGGGATGGATTAAGGCATCCATTAAAGATAAACAATAAAAGACCTCATATGTTATGTGTTAATAACTTATGTACTCGCGAGTATCAAGGAGTGTTACATAATAAATAAAATTTAAAAATATTTTATTGTCAGGATGTCTAACGTTGAAGGATCTAGTCAAGCTGGGGAAGTGATACCTCAGGTATCTAGGGATGAGGAACCCCGAGACATTTATGTGGTTCGGGAATAGTTGATTCAGAGGGAGCCCTCTCTGTTGGTTGCTGAGGAAGAATAGAAGGATGAGCCTGTGTCTGATCTTTAGGAAGAGAACTCTGAGCGGATAGAGGTGGAGGATGAGGAAGAGGATCCTGTGGAGTTTCTACCAAAGTCTATATCAACTAAGATGTATGATGAGCTATATGACCGTAATATAGAATTACATGATAAGGTTAAGGAGCTGAAGGAGTTAGCTAAGATGCGACATTCTACTATAGAGTAGAAGGTTGTGGAGATTCAAGAGCTCTACTCACGTCTTAGAAACACGGAGTGGAACCTAGTTCACACAGAGGGACATCAAGAGGAGCTGTTGGCTGAGAATGAGAAGATGAAGACTGAAGTGGAAAAGCTGAAAGATGACTTGAAGGAGAAGTCAGCTAAGCGTGCTAGAGTAGAGGATGCTTGGATGAAGACTACTCAGCGTGCAGATCTTGCTGAAGCTAAGGTTCAAACGAAGAAGGCTAAGATGAATGAAATGGATCATGCCTTTCATTCTGCGATTGATAGGGCCCAGGATCGAGTCTTTTACTACCCACCTTAGTTTGAAGACTTGTCGTGATTTGTAATGGATCGTAGGACGGCATATCGTATTATGGAGGAAGAGCGTATAGAAGCCTCTCGACATCTTAATATGCCAAGATAAGAATAATAATAATATGTGGTTAAGTATGTGAATAAATAAACTGTAAATCCCTTATTTTGAGATAAATAAAGTGGTAATATCATGATGTAATCCTAAAACTTGTTTAGTTCAGAAAAGTGGAGGTCGATAACAGAGAAGCTATCCATATTATGTTTTGGAAAATTATGAATGAATAAAAATATCAAAGTTTATTGAAATGTTATGTGTTATAACTTTAATCTTAGAATGTTTAAGTTAAATCTTAAATATTCAAGAAGTTGAGTATGAACTAATAAGCGTATATTTTAACAGAAAATGCCTCCTAGAAGAAGATAACCACGTCAAAAACCACCTCTTGAGGGGTCTACTAACAATAATAACGAAGCCAACGCTAACCCGGTTTAGCAGTTGGTGACTTTGTTAATGGGAGCACTTGCGAATCAACCGCAAGCCTAAGTCACGACCTTCAAGGACTTTAAAGTAGTTGGACCGCCAGAGTTTCAAGGGTCTATGAATCCCGTTGAAGCCCAAATCTGTATCATGGAAATGGAGAAAGTGTTCAACGTTGCCAGATTCAACGAGGATCAGAAGATCGCTTTTGCAACATTCATGTTGAAGTCTGAAGCTAGCTATTAGTGGAAGGTGAATAAGGTTCATGGGGGACAGGGAATAATAGCGTTGGATAGGTTTAAAGAGATGTTTTTCGAGATTTATTTTCCAGCGAGTTCTCAAAACTAGTTGGAAGTTCAATTCTTGGAGCTAAAATAAGGAACCATGACTGGGCCAGAATATGATGCAAAGTTTAATGAGCTGGCAAGGTTTGCTACTTACAAAGTTAATGCCAATGAGCTTAAGGTGAGAAGATTTAAACAAGGGGTTGAAGCCCTGGTTTTATAGCAAGGTTTCAATGTTCCAGTTAAACACGTTTGCGGCAGTACTGGAAAAGGCAATTATCTCCGAGGGTAGAAGCGATGCCTTAACCAAGTATAACCAAGAACAGAAGAAGAGGAAGAATGAGATTAAAAACTATGTTGGTGGAAGTAATAATGGAGGTAACAGCCAGAAGAGGAAGTGGAGTGAGAATTCGAATACGGGAGGACAACAAGGAAGTCAACTAAAGAAGAAGTTGGAAGCTTGTGATACTTGCGAAAAGAATCACACTAAGGTGTGTTTTAAGGGTAAGAGGGTGTGTTTCAATTGTGGCCAGGAGGGTCACATTGCACCTAACTATTTTAGCCCAAAGAAGGGAGCATGTTTCACCTGCAGGTCAAAGGATCACATGGTTCGTGATTTCCCTAAAAAGACAGCGGGAAGTGCAAGTTTAGGAAAGGGAAACAACGGTGGTGGTACATTAACTATCACTAGTCTAGCACAATCAAGCCGACCTACTATGAGGACTTTTAATATGACCTTATAGAATGCTGTGTAGTTAAAGGATGTGGTGTCAGGTATCATTTTGATTAATGCTATTAATGCTTATGTGCTATTTGATTTGGGAGCTACTTATTCATTTATATTCGATGAATTTTCTCAGAACTTAGATTTGCCTCATGATGAATTTTGGTCATCTGAGGGGCCATCTCTTGAGCTGGAATGATCAAATGTATATGCCTCTATCGGATCTCTGCCCAAGTGTCGGATAAACAAATGTGCCCAGTCCAACTGTCGGGTCAAACTGTCAATCTATGTCAAATGAGTAGGATCTTTGACATAGGCCATCCAATCCATCATCATCACGGATCAAGGAATCATATCCCTCATAAACTGTGTGGCATGGGTCTGGGCACCGATGGTACAAGGGGACCACCAATGCTGGAACGTAGCCTGGGTATATGGACCCTCTGACAGTGTGAAACCGTCAACACCCATTAAGGGGATATCAATGATGGGTGACTGTGAAGCAGGCCAATAACGCCTGGCAGGAGGAAAGATCGGTATACGAATCTCTCATGTGGTGCTCCTAATAGCACACTCTCTTAAATAGAGCTCCCATCCTCTATCTTTAAAGATAGGAATCCTACGGGTAGAAATCACGTACTAAACACCAGTCCGGTATCCATCCTCAAAACCAATGGCCAAGTGCTCCCCAAAATAGGGAATCGAAGTACTGGCATCAGTTGTCAATAACTCCAGCTATAGGTGACAATGAGTAAAACCCTCAGCTACAAGGACCTCCACCAGTATGGAATGATGCCATCGCCGTCCTCGTGGATAGGTCTCCAAGCCTAACACATTCACATGACGCAAATATAGGAGCCTCTCATAGGCCCAGAACTGCTAACACAAAGGCAAACATCTGCTGTCAATAAACACTCTTAACCTATACATGAGAAATTACAAGAGAGATACTCACCAGCAAAAATGGGTAAAATCCTAACCAAGCCTTTGTCAAGCCCTGCGAACGCATGCGCATACCCTTGAGGAAATAGACGAAGGTGTAGGAACCCCAGTCATACTCTCCGATATGGTCCACATGTCGTGTGGCTCTCACCAAAGTGAATGACACCGTATAAGAGTTATTAGCTATGAAGCAGCCCCTAATGATCATTAGGAATATTCGTCGAAGAATGTGATCCCTGACTCTCAGATCATTGGGTATAGGCTCACTCAACATCCTGCTTATAGCATCTACACTCAATGGACATGTACGAACGGTTCTGCCCTTGAGTGCCTCAGCCGGAACTCCTAGGAAGGATCGAACAACAGTCGAGGTAATAGCCGCCGTACATGGAACTGGCACCCCTCCAAACTACATACTGGTGATAAATCGCCAATCCATCGGTGTCATCATCACCTCATAATCCAATAAATGGAGAGACTGAGTCTGGTGAAACTAGCGTTCAGACAATGCCCTGAGATAACCCCAGGGACAACGACAGGGAAGGATGGAAAAGAACGCTCCAAAGCCCCAGCCATGCTCAATTTCTCTATAATCAGGATGCAGAGCCTGGTATATGGATTGAATGATAAACCAGTTCCCTCTAGGCTGTGTGAAGCCGGGAACATGCATTACAAAGTAAATTGTGAAGCCGGGAACATGCATTACAAAGTAGATCAACATCAGAAACTTTTACTCCATATCAATAGGAAAAAAAGAAGATCAAAATCTAGCTGATACCTCATTTGTGTGCAAGTAAATCTAGGGGTGTCAACTCAAACCACCCAGAAGCTATGGGATCGACACCTGAATGCCTGAAAAATCCCTACGGGGAACATGTGTAGCAAGAGCTGGTCCGCAACTGGAACATCCTCTTCCTTGTCCTCAATGTCAACTCGGACAGGACGTATCATAGCCTCCGCCAAACGACAAGGCTGTCTAACAAAATGGGGTCGAGGCACTTCAGAAACCCTCTTCCACACACCTGAAGTGGTCCTGCGGAAACTACTCGGCTGATCTAGTTCCATATATCTGGACAACAAGTCTCTAAATCACCTCAGAAAGGGTGGGGTAAATTCTAACCTGGAGCATTTCAAAATGCAGTTTTATGACTACATGCATGCATACATTCTTTTAACATACGTCTAAAGTAGAGTTAAAAATGCATGACTACCCAATGCCTACGTTTTGGAAAAAATTTTCCATAGTCCCCTTTGTAAATAAGACTATCCACATGCACATAGTCATGACTAGGTGGCCATTCAGTAGCACACCTGACCACAGTTATAAGCATCCTATACATGCATACATATATAAAAGTCAAAATCCATATGGGTAGACTAATTACCAAGATTACTTTGCTTTACCACCTTTGCTCATTTGTCCTCAAATAGGATAAGAAATGGCAGAAAAAGGTGCTAATTTGACTATTTCAAAAGTCAAATTTTTTTCACATCATTATGTTCAACATGGTTAATACTAACATTTACTATGTTGAATATTTTTTATCAAGTCATATGAGCATGCATATTCAATACTATGTGTTTAGAGGCATTTCATATCATAAGTCATTTTCCAATGGATAAAAATTAGAAAAGAAGACATGTATACATTACCAGGACAGTGTAGAATACTTGTACGGTGACAGAATTTGTAGAAAGACGCCCGAACTCAGCAAATCTGAAGAAGAGCTCTCGAATTTCCTTCACGGTGCAATGTGAAAATGAATTATGAAAGAAACTTGCAGGTTTAAAGTACCCACGGTTGGCCGCAGGTGTACCTGCGGCTCCCCTGGGTGGGGTCCACCCCTCTGGCTCGGTCCAGTTCGAGTTGCAAAGGAGTTATCACAAGCTAAAAAGGCAAATCAGGAATAAAAATGCTACGCAATTGAGCGGAATAGCCTGAAATCCTAGTTTTCATGGGTTAAGTTGTGGCTTTACATATCACTCATTAGAATTCGCCCAAACACAGGGTACATTATACTAATGATCTCAGCCATTGCAAACTACATTTGGCAATACCTCGTAAAGGTCTGATGCCATCAATTCAGGGTCGTATCCCTAAAACTTTTCCCCAGTGGGTTTTCATACAATTCATCCGTTTATGCACACGTTGACAAAGGTCAAGCAGCCTTGACATTATCCCAGTAGGGATCTCATCCGTTGATGCACATGTCAATGAAGATCAGCCAACCTTGACAACACCAACTGTTGGCAGTAACTCCAACAGAGCAACAAAAAGACCTGGCAATATGAACTAGGAAAGAACATCCTCATCGAGGAGGACCGATGATGGAATATGTTATACACATCCTCAACAGACAAAGCTCTATCCCCACAGAGTCTCTTATACATGAGAGATGCATCTTCAGTGTGAAGTTTGTATCAAGGATTAAGGACTTTGGTGATAACCCCAACGTCAACATCCTGGAAGCTCCTGAGAACATTGGATTGCACGTCCAAGACAATTCATCAGGGTTGTCAGTAATAATTGTCAATCCCGGTAGAAGTCAAGGGGAGCCGACAATCATCCCACCATGTTGGAGAACAATCCAACAAACTACATACATTTACATCATGTTGTTGTACATTGCACTAGGATCATCTTGTTGCATTTCAAGTGTCTAGTATTCTTTATCCTATCCATGCCATTGCGTTGCATGAATATGATAAAGAGGGGCATCTGTAGACACTCGAAATTGTCAGGTTTGTAATATTCATGAACACAATCAAATTACATAAAATAAGCGGAAACATGGAAAATCAGAGTTTTAAAATTTTACAAACCATATACCCAGATCATCCTTTGTGCACAATTATTAATTAAATGAAAAAGAAAGAATAAGAATCATACCCTTGAAGATTCGAGCTTCCTCAGGTACAAGTTCACCTCCAAATCCTTTCACGTTCAACTTGAATCCACCGGAATTGGTTCCTTCCTTTGATCAACGTTACCACCCAAATGTTTGGCCTCTAGAGGTGATCCAGCAAGGAAAAAGAGAGATTCAAGAAGATGGGTTTGGAAAAACCCTAGTTTTTCTATCTCTCATAGAAAGGGGTGTACTGTCCCAACTATTTGAATTACGTATTTTGTGAAAACGTCAACCACCTTCACCCATAATAAGACTCCTCTTATTTATAGATGTGGGCAACCCTCCTTAACAATTAAGGAATTGGGTTTTATTTTAATTAATTAAATTCCTTTAATTAATTAGGCTCCCAATCTTATTAGGAATAATTAATTAAACTCTTTTAATTAGTTAGCTCCTAATCTTATTAGGATATATAAGAGTACGTTTATTAATTAATTCCCAAACTCATTTATGAATTAAATAATAATAATAGTAATAATAATACTAATAATTATTGAGCTATTTAATTTATTCTATCACCGTAGATTAAATTAAATATACTTAACTTATTATTACGATTATGTCATTAACTTCTTAAATAATTATTCTTCCTTTTATGGGGTGACCCTTTAGGTTCTCCATATTAAACTAGTTGTGAATAAATCAATTAGAACAATTCTAATCTTATTTAAATAAATAAATTACACTATTAATTTATTTAAATAAATAATATTTATTCTACAATAGGGATAAGCCTCCCTAGCGATCAACGACTTTCCAGATAATATAGATTTAAACATTAATCATAAAAGAACCTTTGAGTAAATAGTTACTGTACAATTCAATCCTTCCACCATGCAATGTCCCAATTAAATATAAGACATGGAATTACTGTCAAGTCTTATTTTATTTAATTATATGTATTTCGAATTTTAAATGCACAACTCCAAATAATGCAAATTAGAAACTCCTTTCTAATTTCATTCTACCTTAGCCAAGGACTACTAGGTTGTCATTATCGAATCACATAGGACATTTCTCTTCTTTTACTAGAAGTGGTAGATTCTTTATTAATCATACATTATCTCCATGTACAACTTATTATACCCAAGCATACCCTTTGATATACTCTAAGGGTCTTAAGAAATAAGTCAAAGTATAACTCATCATACATAAGATACTATGATGATCTCAAGTCCAAGGATCACTTGTACAACTATCACTACAGGAATTCCTATTGACAGGCAAGTAAAACTCCATTAAGTATTCCTTAGCGAGCCACGTTCAGTGAACTTATTCTCTAATAAGCACCTACATACTTGCTTTAAATGTCTCCACAAAAATGATCATGAGATCAATCATTCTTATCCAATGAGTAAGCAACGTACGTACCAATCTATCCGGATTCACTAATCCTCAATTTAAAAATCCAATAATTGGGAACTATTTTAGTTTTAAGCTTTCTAAGAATTTAGATCTCATTAGAATGATCATCATCATTATTCTAAAAGCATTGCTTAAAACTATGGGTTTATCACATATTATAAAATAACATCATGTAGAGAATTAAAAGCCTTTAATAGATTAATACTTTTTATTAATAAATGAATAAGATTGTTACAAAGTATATGCTTTGTCATCAAACATGATTGGCTTGTGTGCATACTACTTTCAATATCCCACTTGCATTAAAGCCAATCGTCATGGTATCTCATACCCTTCTTCTCTAAGTGAAGATTATCCTGCTATTGGATAAGCTTTAGTTAATAGATATGTAATGTTGTTCTTGAGAGTCCACTATCTCTATAGTGATTTCCCATCTTTCAATGATTCCTATAATCAAATAAAAGTGCGACAACAGATGTTTAGATTCAAGATGGGACTTATGAACTATTCTTAGTTCTGTAATGAACTTTTCATCCAAACAATCAACTTACAGCTTCATTTATAGCTATATACTTTGTCTTTATCACTAAACCAATAACTTTTTGCTGTTTAGAACCTTTCCAATTCACTGCACCACAGTACAAGGTAACCTTTTACCTTAAAGTGGATTTTCTGTCGTCTTGGTCTGTCTGAAAAACTTGAGTCTGTTAAGCCCTCTAGTTTTAATTCAGACCCACCATGATATTATCACATCCTTAGTAAATTAAGATATTTTTCACTGTCTTACAGTGATCTTCTCCAAAATATGACTGATCAACATCAGGTCTCGTATATTTCATTGCATGCGTGATAGTTACTCATGTGATCTCTCTTTTATGAGTCTTTGGGGACTATTAAGAGAGATGCACTCCAAGGCTCATCAACGTGAGACATCCCATGGAGTTTTCCATGCTAAACGACTTTAGCATCAAATGAATATACGTTTTTTGGGTTAAGTCGTGCATCCTCTTAAATCTATCTATATAGATTTGTATCCCCAATTAAGATACTCTTCCCAAGTCATTCATGGAGGAATGTTTAGACAATTTTATCTTTACTGATTATAGCATTAGTATGCCATTCCTTATCTATAGTATATCAACATATAATATTAGGAATGTCACGGCGCTCCCACTGACCCTTTTGTACACACTAGGTTCATTCTTGTTTTTGATAAAATCAAACTCTTTTAATTGTTTCATCAAAACGAATCCATTTTTGAGAAGTTTACTTCAATCAATTTCTCTAAGTGTCTATTACTCTTACCTCATCGTATGTAACTGGATCATCATCTTCTATGATGTGTACCTCATCATCATCATCTATGATGAATCCATACCTCCTAGGTATCTTCAGTTCTATTCTAGATTTACGATTCGTTTGTGGTACAATAAGTCTCTCTACAAGTTCGCCTTATTTGATGTAACGCCCCGGAAAATCAAACCTTTGTAAATTCTTTTAATAATGAATAAAATAATATTATCTATTATTATTGCGTATTGATAAGATGAATGTCGTTCTGTAACCTAGAAATATCAGAACGTCGTAGTGTTTTAACAACGTGGGAGAATTAAAGTGTTTGAATTTCTAAAACGAAAATAAAAGTTTTCTGAAAAATTTTCTGAAAAACACTATTCATCAATTTCTGCTCGGGAATTATTTTTGAATTTTCGAGAAATGCGTAATGTTATAATATCAATATGAGATGGATTATATAATAATAATCTAAGTATGGAAAATGTAATATTTCACATGCGGACTTAATTTGGGAACGTTAGGTTTATTAAGCGTTAAGGAAAGAAAGTTGTAATCATATGATGTGTATGCATTGTACGAGGTAATGAACGTAAGTATAATACGACGTATTATACTATTAAGAATGGAGAATGAAATAACGTATATTACAAATTAATATACGAGCTAGCATACGAGAATTATACGAGAATTATACATATATGTATATATGTTAAGATTCTTAATTAAATGTAATGGACTTGTAGGATTATTAGCTTAATGATAGAAGTCCAATAGAATGTGATACTCATGCCCAAGTGTTTGATATGTCATGAGTCCAAACTATTGTAGTGTAAGCCCAATAAGGAATTAGCTAGATTAATTAGCAATCCCAATGTGAATTGGACATGATCCATGGAGCAATCCAAGTGTAAAGTGGGTAGACTTGATGGGCATACAAATTGTGTGATGAGCAAGAAAGGAAAGTGGCTAGCAAGTTTACTTGGTTGCTAGGTTATGAAATAGTAAGGAGGTGGAAGTTGAGGAGGTTAATAAGGAGGTTTAACTAAGGAGGTGGGATGTGTTAATGTCCATAAAGCCCTCACTTTGAGTTGCCTATAAATACCAAGCTTCAATTCATTTGTTGGTTGTTCAAATTTCATCCAACTCCTCTCAAGATAAACAACTTATTGGTTAGAGAGAATAAGCACATAAGTCAAGAATAAGTCAATCATCCTTTGATAAATCTTCAAGGAAGAAAAGCACAAGTGCTTCTAGGGTAAGACTCATGTCTATTATATCTTGATCTCTTCTATGATAGAATTGATAGAGAAGTGGGATAGTATGTTAAGAACATGTAATAAGTTATTAATGAATGAACTTAAGGCGAATAAGTTGAATAAGCAACTTGAACTCAAATAAGTTGATAAACTTGTGGAGAACTTGTCATATGATGTTAGTATGGTCAATATAGTATGAGAACATTGATTGATGGACTTAAGTTCATAGTAAGTCATAAGCATGAGAATTTGTAGTTCATAAGTTAAATAAGTCAAAACCTACTTTGTCAATAAGTTGGTGTAATAAGTAACTTGAAATGTTCATGTGTTGGTTAAAATCCATTTAGAACATTTAGTAATGAAGATTTGCCGGAATTCACACGATTGGACGATTATCGTCGAATTCGTGAAATTCTCGGAATGGAAGTCGTATTTTGTGTTTGAAGTTGGAAATGTTGGTTTTCAATGGAGACAAGTCATATTTTGCATTATAGAGTTGCAGACTCGAAAATGACCGAATTCTGACTTAGAACGAAGAAACGAGCGTTGAACGTTCGCGAACGTTTATCGTTTTTGTTAAAAAAGAACTAATAGGTGAAATTTTAGCAACGAAGTTAATTAGATAAAATTCTTGCATGAACGCACAGAGTATGTAATTTGTGAAACGTAGGCTTTTGAACGAGCCAATTCGGACTTAAAACAAAGAAGTTAGGAGTCCGGGAATTTCGCAAAGTTGTAAAGCTGTAAAAATTTTCTGGTGCACAGAGTTAGCGCCGCGGCGCCAGCCCAAGGCTAAATTTTCACGCCGCAGCGCCAAGGCCGAGTCCTGGCTACTACAAACTCATGCCGCAGCGCGAGATGAAGAACAATGACCGGTGTCGCGGCGCTAGTCCTAGGGTTTTAACAGACAAGAATGTTTACAAGTATAGAATGAAAGATAACTCATTAATAATGAACTAAGGTGTTAATATAACATTGTTAAGGCATTGTTAGACACTTAATGTATGATAATTAAAGGTTAATAATCAATTGAAAGTGAACGTAATGTGAATGACTTAATGAAAATCCAGAAACCATAATAATAGATCTAAGTCAGAATTTAGATTGAGATGAAGGGTAAGATATAACAATATACTTACTTGATTATATAAGACCTAATGTGGTATGTTATATGATCATGTATTGTAGAGACTTAGAGAATTAAAGTGTACATGTTATAAACAATAGCAGACGCTAAAGGCAAGTATTCTAACCCTTGTTCCAGTTCAGTCTGGATAAGCTTTGTAATTCATGTATCCTTTTGCATGAAGTTTTGTATGAGGAAGTCAAAGCCAATTCTTTTGGCTAGACTTATGTTATGATTCTATCCAGCATGTTTAATGTTTACCAGGTTATATTGGTGTGGTTTTCAATCGAAGACTGAGTATGCTAAAATGTTTTCATCGTTTAACAACAGGCACGTGAGGTTGCCACAACTTAAACGTATACACGTTTAATGAATGTAGTGTTGATCAACATAGAGTACTATGGGCTGATCACCCAGAAGTGCTCGTAAGTAATGTCGGACTTAGTGTTGGGTTGTCTTTTTCATAAGAACTTATGAAATGCTCAAGGTCTTAGACCGGAAATGATGTTTTGCTGAATATTATTGTTGTAAAACGTTTTGAATGAAAAGAAGTGCTATTTTGAATTATCGATAGTACTTCATAACTATTGTTCAGTTACTGAAGATATATGAGTTCTATGTTTCAAGCATGTTGTTTATTAGAATTGTAGTACTTGCTGAGCTAGTCATGCTCACTCTTACTTGAACCATATGAACACAGCTAAGATCGAGCAGACCGAAGGCTCCGATAAGGATAAGGGCAAGGCGAAGACAAACCCTTAGATTACTTATGTAATATTATAGGTGAACATTTGTAATATATTTAATATTATGACAAGAACGAATGAATGGGTTATAAGGAACCTTGGAAATGTAATATTATTTTGAATATATAGAAGATATATTAGTCTTTTTGAGACTATTTAATTGAATGAATGAATGGTAGTACCGTGTAGCACCATTTATCAGGTTGGAAGAGACCCAGATTTGGGGGCGTCACATTTGACTTATAGTGTTTTGTGGTTCTTACACTCTTCAAGATTCAATGATAAACACCTTTATCTTAGAAGGCATCGTGTTTCGCAACAAACACCTTTGCTAAGTAGGATTATAAAACATATACCCTAAACTTACTTTAGGATGTCCCACAAATCGACACTTGTCAAATCTTATCCCAAGCTTATCCTTTGAAACCTTTTCACATAAGTTAGAAAACCCCTTATCTTAACATACTTAAGATTATGAATCCTCCCTGTTCAAAACATTTATGGAGTTTTAGGGCCGGATTTTGAAGTTACCTTTTTCGTAGATATGCAGCCATTTCTAGGACATGACCCCAGAAGGATACTAGAATGTCGATAAAATCATTATGGACCGCACCATGTCCAACAAGGTATGATACTAGAAGTGCTATTTTGAATTATCGATAGTACTTCGTAACTATTGTTCAGTTACTGAAGATATATGAGTTTTATGTTTCAAGCATTTTGTTTATTAGAATTATAGTACTTGTTGAGCTAGTCATGCTCACTCTTGCTTGAACCATATGAACACAGCTAAGATCGAGCGGATCGAAGGCTCCGGCAAGGATAAGGGCAAGGCGAAGACGAACCCTTAGATTACTTATGTAATAGTATAGGTGGACGTTTGTAATATATTGAATATTATGACAAGAACGAAAGAATGGGTTATAAGGAACCTTGGCAATGTAATATTATTTTGAATATATAAAAGATATATTAGTCCTTTTGAGACTATTCAATTGAATGAATGAATGAATGGTAGTACCGTGTAGCACCATCTGTCGGGTTGGAAGAGATCGGGATTTGGGGGCGTCACATTTGACTTATAGTGTTTTGTGGTTCTTACACTCTTCAAGATTCAATGATAAACACCTTTATCCTTTATTTAGCTTTCTACTTCTGCTTGGTCCCTTTATAAATCTATATTTATGATAACCAAAACTGGTATCCAATACCCAAGTAGAACCTTGACTTAAAGAAAAATTTATTTCAAATCATGAACAAAATTGTATTTATAACCGAAACTTCACTAATCTTTTTCTGGTTAGCCTCTGCAAAATGCTTCTTGCTGTCTCTTTCCAGTGTCCAGACTTATTTCAGTGGAAGCAAACTCCTTTGCTATTTGTATCAGTTTTGTTCTTATTATCCTTTGTTTTTTTTTCCTTTTCTATTTACCTTCTTAGAATCGTTCTTCTTTTTAGAAGATTTTTTGGCCCCTACCAGTAAGACATGGTCTTTCTTGGTTGAAAAGTGACTCTCAACATTTTCAACATGTTAAGCAAATCAGCGAGGCTGATATCTAGCTTGTTTATATAAAAAATTCACAACAATTGTGAAAGGAGTCCGGGAGTGAGTGCAAGATCAATTCTTGGCTCAACTCTCCATCCATGACAAAATCCGTTGTCTTAATTGATCAATCAAATTGATAATGTTAAGGACTTATGCATGTACTGTAGTGTCGTTAGTCATTCTAAATCGGAAGAGCTCCTTAGATATCTGATATCTATTAGTCCTACTTTCCTCACCATCAATAACTTGATGTGTAGAAATATAATAGGAGAATCCATAGTTTCATGCTGACGATGAAGCTCGTTACTCATGGCTGCAAGCCTGATGCATTAAGCCAACTGTGCATCATCTTGCCACTTTCTAAAATTAACAATCTCTTCCTCAGAGGCATTGTCTGCAACCATTCCAGTTAATTAACATCTAATATGTTTCGCAGTGATAGTAATTTAGACATTGTAAAATTCTATAAATGAATTTGTTCTTAACAACATTTTAGCATACATTCTTTTATTAATTACCAAAATAAATTAGGTCTTGTTTTAAATTGGTATCTCCCACTATTTTCTTCAAACTATATTACCCTCAATATATATAGTTCGGCAATATCTAATTAAAGATATGCTTGTGAGAATAAGGATCCCATTTCAAATGTATATAGCCTTGTGTGTGCACAACAAACTATATATAACTAAATAGGTATACAACTCTTGTCAATTACATCAACTATGTAACTCCTTGTATTTTGCCTCTTATATCGTAATGGTCAAGTGTGTGCACATCCGAACTAAAATGATTTAAGTTAAGTCAGACCCAACATTTCCATATAAGTGAAGAGAAAACTACAGCCCTTGTGTATGCACAACAAAGCAGTAATGTTCAATTCCATATAAATATCATATGTAATAAAAACACCATCTTAAATATTTAATACTTGCATTGTGTGTGCACAACAAACTCATATTAAATATTCAATACTCTATTATTTCTATCATGCTAGAAGGCGACGTTCGATATTCCAAATATCTTTGAACGTTACAACTTAATATAAAATATTTGAGGGGTTTGTTATTAATTTGTCTCATCTTGTTTAGCGCATACACATATATATATAAAATACGCGTCATATTAATTAACATGCGAAGCATGTTTGCATAATATATAATATATAGTATAAGCATGCACATATAAAATATTATATTCTACCTAGATTGATTATGGACTTTTATTCTAGTTTGGTTCACTAGAGCCACCAAGTGAACCATGATGAGTAGGTTTTATACCTATGAATCCGATATTATTAAACTTAATTATTGCTATCTTTAATTGTTTTTTAGTATCTTTTTTATCTGTTTTGTGTTTATTTCTTGTAGGTTGGAGCTGGAGGGACAAATTGGTCATTTTGAGAAGAAAAAAGTCAAAAATCATTAAAATTATAGGTGAGTGGCATTTTGTAATTACGTGGTCACAGTCAAGCCGCTTAAGCGCTTGAAATGGCTTGTGTTGAGCTTTGCTTTTCAATGCGGCAAAAATGAGGATTTTCTACTTCAAGTGGGTTTTGAAGCCAAAAGGAATCAAATGAGAGGGAGACTAATACAAATAAGAGGAGACTTTAGAAAAGACGATCACTCAATTTTTCAAGGGATTCGCAAAGAGGACAAACGAAGAAAACACGAAGGAAAATTGCAAAGGGTCAAGATCAAAGAGAGAGTATTGGAGAAAATTCGTAGTTTCTTCTTCTCTTCTAGTTTTATCTTTTGTAATTATCCGGGATGTTTGGATTATTAATCTGATGATGTTTTTCTTTATTATTAGCATGAACTAAATTTTCATTAAGATTGCAACGGAACTTGGTATGTAGTTTAAATTGAACCTTCCCATTGAATGAAAGTTGGTTTTATTGAATTATTTATTATATCTTTTGCTTATTGATTAATTGTTTGGCCAACAATTATTGTGATAATCTATATAAAATTGGAAGATGGAGTATAGATTGAGATCTGGATATGATAACATCATCCGCTCATATAATCTGAATAGGGTTAATATGATTAGCATGTAGGATAGGAATATACCTATGTGTCTTTTGTATCCTTTGAAAGAATTTATCGCGTAAACCCTAATTAACTTGATTCACATAGGAATATAGTGAATTAATTGAGTAGGGTGTTCCTTGTAATTTTGTGTCTTAAGGATCGGAGTTAGGAGGATTTGTTCACGTGTTTTGGAAAAAGTGTGTGAATTTTATAAATCATTCTTGGATAATGATTCATATTAATTAATTACTTTAAATGTGAAGTGAATTGATTTAAATGAAATACCAAGGAAGTTGTAATCTTAACTCGTTAAATCTGCAGCTATTCTTTGTGAAATTTTGATTTTTAATCATTAGTTTTGTTAAGTTTAAATTTCAAATCAAAAACAAAATTTCGTAGTTTAAAATAGGATTAATTGCATTAGAATTAGTAATTGATAAATATTAGTCTATTTCCTCGTGGGAACGATATCCTTGCTTGCTGAATATTATAATTGAACGCGTATACTTGCGTGGTAAAGCGCTATTAAAAATTAGGTAACAAGTTTTTTGGCGCCGTTGCCGGGGAAATTAGTTTATTATTTTATCATTATTGAATTTTATAACGTTATTCTTAATTTAAACTTTTTCTTTTCTGTTCTATTCAGGTGTTCTTGACTAGTGTATGCAAACGCGATCGAAGAAGCTAGATTTATTGCCTTACGAGGACGACATCGACAAAAGGTTTCAAATTTATGTAAGTGGGTTAAAGAAACCAAAGAGGCACTTAATAAGAAAGATACTATGGTCAAGAAGAGCAAACAAAGATCATGGGATT
The DNA here is from genome assembly GCA_020205615.1 of Panax quinquefolius. Taxonomy (NCBI): domain Eukaryota; kingdom Viridiplantae; phylum Streptophyta; class Magnoliopsida; order Apiales; family Araliaceae; genus Panax; species Panax quinquefolius. Next base: position 94,538,188 of record CM035155.1, read on the forward strand.
ATGCTACGCCATGGCAGATTCTTGAAATTCAGTCGAGTATTACGAGGCCTGACATTATTGCTACAAGTTTTGAGATAAAACCGGGGACAATACAGATGATTCAAAATTTATGTCAGTTTGGAGGGTTACCAAATGATGATCCGAACGATCACATAGTCAGCTTTATAGAAATCTGCGATACTTTCAAGTACAATAATGTGTCAGAGGATGCAATAAGACTAAGGCTATTTCCATTTACTCTCAGAGATAAGGCTAAGAGTTGGCTCCATTCACTACCACCAGGCTCGATTACTACATGGAATGACCTAGCCCAGAAATTTCTTGCAAAGTTTTTCCCTACCGCAAAAAAACAAAGAAAGTTGTGGAATGATATCTTCTCTTTAGCTTGAAAGACGATTCGTAATCACTATATGAAGCATGGGAGAGACTTAAAGACTCATTGCATAAAATGTCCACACCATGGGATTCCTAAATGGCTTCAGTGCAAACTTTTTATAACGGTTTATTCAAAGACAAAGAGATCGAGTATAGATCTTTGCGATGGGAGGAGCTATTATGGCCAAGAATTGTGATGAGGGGTATCAGTTGCTTGAAACCATGGCAACTAATAATTATCAGTGGCCAACAGCAAGAACGACTCAGCCAAGGACAGTAGGGGTTTATGAAGTGGATGCGATAACAACATTATCATCTCAAGTGACAGCTCAGATTTCTGCTCTTACAAAGAAGATAGATGCACTTGGGGTACAACCAGTTATGAAAATGGAAACTATTTGTGAAATATGTGCGGGTAGCCACTCAAGTTATCGATGTGCAATAAATCCTGAGTCAGTCCAGTTTGTTTCCAGTTATAACAGGCAGCAGGGAAGTTATCCAAACAGTTACAATCCAGGAGTGAGAAACAACTCAAATTTTTCTTGGAGTAATAATCACACATGCTCAAGCCCAAGCTCCAAGGCAATCATATCCACCGGATTTCACCACATCAACAATCTCAACAACACCCACAACCTCATCAACCTGATAAGCTATCACAAATGGAAGAATTGTTGGCAAGATTGGCAACTCAGTTTGAAGCCACAACGAAAAACCAATCAGCTGCAATAAAGAATCTTGAGAACCAAATTGGGCGAGATAGCTAGTGCTTTGAATACTAGAACTCCGGGTTCTTTACCTAGTATATCTGAGAAAAAATCTAAGGAATGATGGAAATGAACATTGTAAGGCAGTTACACTCAGAAGTGGGAAGGAGTCGACTACAGATTTAGACGGACAAAAGAAAATAATTTCTGCCGAGGATGGTGAAAAAGAGAGTGGAAATTCAGAAAGTAAATCTGGGGAAAATGTTGTGAAAAAACAACAAGAAGATAAGCAAACAACAGTCGTACCACCTGTGCCATTTCCTCAAAGATTTCAAAAGCAGAAATTAGAAAGATAATTTTTAAAATTTTTAGAAGTGTTCAAAAAGCTGCAAATCAACATTCCATTCGCAGATTCTTTAGAACAAATGCCTAGCTATGCAAAATTCATAAAAGATATTTTAGCAAGAAAGAGGAAGCTAGGGGAGTTTGAAACTGTAGCATTGACAGAAGAATGTAGCGTAATTCTGCAAAGAATGTTACCACCAAAGTTGAAGGATACGGGTAACTTCACCATACCGTGTATGATTGGGCCCCAGTTCTTTAACAGATGTTTGTGTGATTTGGGTGCGAGTATTAACTTGATGCCTCTTTTGATATACACTCAGTTAGGATTACCAGCACCAAAGCCAACAAATATCTCTTTACAGCTCGCAGATAGATCAGTGACATACCTTAGGGGCATTGTGGAAGACATATTAGTGAAGGTGGACAAATTCATATTTCCAGCCGACTTCATTGTGTTGAACTATGAAGAGGATAAAGACATACCCATTATCCTTGGAAGACCATTTTAGCCACCGGAAGGACATTAATTGATGTACAAAGGAGAGTTAACGATGAGAGTCCAAGATGAAGAAGTAACGTTTAATGTTTTCAAGGCTATGAAATTCCCGAAGGGAGAGGAAGAGTGCTTTAGAGTTGATCTGATTGAAGAAGCAACTAGAGAGGTATTTAGTGAATTTGTGAATGAAGACCCTCTTGAAAGTGCATTGGTTAGTGAAAATTTATTTGATGATTCAACTATGCTAAAATGGGTTCAAATGTTAGATTCAACACCGAAGTTCACACGAAGTTTGCAAAAATTTGAACCTATGGATTTTTGGGGAAAGCCGGATGAAAAGGTAAAATAATCTTTAGAAGAACCGCCCACCTTGGAACTTAAGCCATTGCGACCATCTACTAGTATACTACCTTGGTTCTTCTTCTACCTTTCTAGTTATTATTTCGCATCACTTGATAAGGTTCAAGAAGAAAAGCTACTAAGGGTACTTCGGCAATTCAAGACTGCTCTTGGGTGGACTCTTGCGGATATCAAGGGAATAAGCCCATCAACTTGCATGCATAAGATTCTATTAGAAGATGAAACGAAACCGATTATTGAACAACAACGAAGACTCAATCCCATCATGAAGGAAGTTGTAAAAAGGAAATCATTAAATGGTTTGATGCGGGAATTATCTACCCTATCTCAGATAGCTCATGGGTAAGTCCAGTTTATTGTGTGCCAAAGAAAGGGGGAATGACAGTAGTTGCAAATGAGCATAATGAATTGATCCCGACTCGAACAGTTACGGGTTGACGGGTGTGTATGGATTATAGAAAGTTGAATAATGCCACTCGAAAGGACCATTTTCCTCTACCATTCATAGATCAGATGTTGGATAGGCTTGCAGGGCATGAGTATTATTGTCTTTTGGATGGATACTCAAGTTATAACCAGATTTCCATTGCACCTGAGGATCAGGAGAAGACGACATTCACATGCCCATATGGTACCTTTGCTTTTCGTAGAATGTCTTTTGGATTATGTAATGCGCCGGGGACATTTCAACGGTGTATGATGGCTATTTTCTCCAATATGGTCGAACAAAATCTCGAGGTATTTATGGATGATTTTTCAGTTTTTGGGGATTCATTTGATTATTGTTTGGAAAATCTCACTCTCGTGCTCAAACGGTGTATGGAAACGAATTTGGTTTTAAACTGGGAGAAATGTCATTTTATGGTGCAAGAGGGAATAATCTTGGGTCATCGAGTGTCATCAAAAGGAATTGAAGTTGATAGAGCTAAGATCGAAACCATCGAGAGCCTGCCACCACCTATTTCAGTAAAGGGTATTCGAAGTTTTTTGGGACACGCTGGTTTCTATAGACGATTTATAAAAGACTTCTCCAAAATCGCGAAACCACTTTGCAATCTTTTGGAGAAGGATGTCCCATTCAACTTTGATCAAGCATGCCTGGAAGCTTTTGATGTGTTGAAGAAGAAACTTGTTACCGCACCTGTAACCATAGTGCCAGATTGGAGTATCCCGTTCGAATTAATGTGTGATGCTAGCGACTTTGCGATTGGCGCAGTTCTTGGCCAACGAAAGGATAAAATTTTTCATGCTATATACTATGCTAGTAAGACATTAACGGATGCCCAACTGAATTATACCACTAGCGAGAAGGAGCTATTAGCAGTTGTTTATGCATTTGATAAATTCCGATCATATTTGATTGGGACAAAAGTGATCGTGTTTACAGATCATTCGGCAATTAAGTACTTAATAGAAAAGAAGGATGTGAAGCCGAGATTAATTAGATGGGTATTATTGCTATAAGAGTTTAACTTGGAGATCCGGGACCGAAAAGGAACAGACAATCAGGTTGCTGATCATTTATCACGATTAGAGAATGCAGAACTTAAAAAAGATGACACAACAGTGATCAATGAATTTTTCCCGGATGAACAACTGTTTGCGGTAAGGATGGATACTCCATGGTATGCAGATTATGTAAATTTCATTGTGAGTAAGGTGTTTTCGCCAGATTTAACAAGTCAATAGAAGAAGTTATGGATTTCAAAGGGAGTTGGGACGATCATCTACCATTGGTAGAATTTACGTACAACAGTAGTTTTCACGCTAGTATAGGCATGCCGCCTTACGAAGCGTTATATGGAAGGAAATGTCGAACTCCATTATGTTGGGATGAAGTAGGCGAACGTCAGATGTTAGGACCTGAGATGGTACAACAAATGGCAGACATGGTAAGGTTAATACGTACTCGGTTGGTAGCGGCTCAAGATAGGCAAAAGAAGTATGCCGATCCTCGCAGAGAAAAAAAAAAGAATTTGATGTAGGGTCTTATGTCTTTCTGAAAGAATCACCTTGGAAAGGGAAGATACATTTTGGAAAGAAATGGAAGTTAAGTCCAAGGTTTATAGGACCTTTTGAGATTTTAAGAAGGGTAGGAGAGGTAGCTTATGAAGTAGCCTTACATCCAGAAATGGAACGTATACATAATGTGTTTCACATGTCTGTATTGCGTCCCTATAAGCCGGACTATAAACACGTAATAGAGTATGAATCTATTCAGATAGAGAAAGATTTATCGTATAAAGAACTTCCAGTTCAAATTGTTGATAGGAAGGAACATGTTTTGAAAAATAAGATAATACCTTCGATGAAGGTGATTTGGAGAAACCACAATGCTAAAGAAGCAACGTGGGAACTCGAAAGTAAAATGAAGAAAGATTTTCCTCATTTGTTTATGTAATTATAAGTGATATTCGGGGACGAGTCCTTATAAGGGGAGAATATAACGCTTGAGAAAATCAATTTATATGAGAATTAAATTTTTATTTGATTATGTTAATTAAATGAATTTAATTGATTATTTATGTGAGTAAGCTATGTGAAGGTCGTTCTATGACCTAGAATGTGCGGATGTGGTTAGTATTCTGGCTATGTGCTAGATAATTGTTTTGAATTTCCAAGACGAAAATAAAAGTTGTGACGCCCCCAAAATAGGTATACAACATCCATTCTGAGTCGCCAAATACATGGTACAGAAACAACTACAACTTTATTAATACAATTATCGTGCAAAATATGACAACACATAAACTGTGAGTTTAAATACGAATATTGTTATCTAGACAATATTCACACCCAAATAAGTCCTCATTATAATTATTGATACACTATTTTACAAAATAACGAGGACTTCAAAAACAACTTCCTAGAACCTTCATTCCATACCCCGACTAGTACTCGCTACATTCTCGCCTCCTAAGAAGAAAAATGGAACAAAAAGGAAAAGGGTGAGCTCAACTAGCCCAGTAAAGAATATTATGACTAAGATAATATAGAACAAATTATCGTTAGTCTTCAACAGGGAAAAAAATCTGAGAGAATATAATAGACAACAAGTTTCAAATCAATATTCACAGCAGAAATAATAATTTATAGAAGAGTTACGTAGAGAATGAAATCTACTATTATCTATGAATTTAAAAGTCCATCATCAATATTTTATCCCTGTAACATCAATCAACATACATCTTGAATCAAATATTCATCTTTGGCACTACAGCCAAAGATATTCATTATTTGGTCATGTTCATCTCAACACTGGTTATCTTTGCACTACGGGCCAATGATATTCATCAAAAAATCATTCATCTTTTGCACTACAGGCCAAAGGTATTCAGTAATATAATCATTTAGGACCGAGGATGATGAAAAATATTTTAAAAAAACGAATCCAAAGAAAACAAAAGAACAAATATTAAGGATTCGTACTTTAAAACAATCCCGCCAAAAATACTTCATAAATAACCATAGTGGAGTAAAATTCAAGAATTAAGATTCAAAACATGGATACAATCAAAGCTAGTATCCATAATAGATATTTTGGACAAAAAAATAAAAATTTAATTTTTCTGTGAATAGTGCCGTATACTTGAATAGTATCCCCGACACTAAAAGACAAGAATTTCACAAGAAAAATCTTACCAATATTTTGGCATAATGATATTGAAAGAAATAATATCATTTATAAAAAAAATAACATCCCTTACCTCAAAAAGACAGTACTTCTGACTAGAATACTGGATATAGTGCTGAATGAACTTGCACCATATAGCAACACTCAAAGTAGCAAAATACTCACAAGAATACGCTCGATAATATAGAGAGAAAAGATTTTAGTTTCTGGTGTGATTTTCAATTATAACCTAAGCACCCTATTTATAGGAAAATGCTTAGAACACCAAAGTAAAAAATTTAATAAAATATTAATATATTTATAAAATTTTCACGCCCACCTCTTGAATCTGAATTTAGCTCATTTACCACACATGTGGGGTCTACCAATAATGAAAAAAAGTTTTTTTAAAAAAAAACATTTTAAACTCCAAAAATTAATTATTTCGGAACTTCAGAACTTCAATAATTCATAATAAATAGCCCTTTTATCAGAAAAATTCAAATCTTATGTCCATTCCATAGGAAATTTAATTCTCTACAATTTTGCAAAAGAAAGTTTTTCCAAATTCCAAATGAAATTGATCAAATCCACATACTGAACGATTTTGCAAGCTATAATAAAATTTCAATCAAGAAATGGGGTCCAATTTACATATTTAACATATTTTTAACATTTATTGTAACAAAAATACTCTTCCTCCTCATTTATTCATATATCACACATTCATTGTAAAAATATCACCATTATTATATTATTATAATATAATAATATATTTAAATGATTTATTTTATCGTAAAAGATAAAATATCAATTTTCAACAATTATCACTTTAAAATTTTCTCCATCTATATCCACATAAAATGAATATTTTTCTTATCATATAAATCAATAATTAATTATTCACAAATAATATTACAGAATCACAATACTGGCAACCGTGCCGCTCCTCGTGAAATAGGAGCTTTCCAATAAGGATTTCTCCTTACTAAGCATGAATTAGGTGACCAAACCTCTCCTTGATGTAACTTTCTAGACATTGCTAATAATGATATCTAATAATATTATTCAAATAATATGAATTATTGATCCGATAATAGAAAATATTGTGTAATGACAATTATTGAAACAACATTAATATAAAATATTAATGCGCAGAATTATTGAATTAATAAAATAAAATATTGAATAATAATTACCGTAACAATTATTGAGTAGTGCCTTCTACGTAAGAATCAATAATTGGTGCAATACCGCTGTTTCGTGTGTTGTAACCAATTTGGATATTCCAACGAAAGATAATCAGTAATAACTTATACTTGTCATTTTCTTCATCCAATCGCTTTAGTTATGGGGCCCACACAAGGTCTGGCCGTCATTAAATAAATATTCCCCAACAAAGAAGAATATTCCACGACCAAACGAATATTCCCTGACAACAATGAATATTTTATAACCACTTACTTATTTGAAATATTTGCGCATTTTTCCCATAACTAACCACAATAATCAAATCAATCCTTACTATTTCAAAATAATAAATAGAGGAAATTTAATTTCATTTATAATAAGTTGGGGTCTTACAAAAGTTTTCTGAGAAATTTTCGTAAAAACACTATTCATCTATTTCTGCTCGGGAATTAAGTTTGAAATTCCGAGAAATGCGTAATGATTGAATATAAAGACGAGATGGAATATTTAATAATATTTCATTTATGGCAAACGAAGTTTTTGCCTGCGGACTTAAAACCTAAGTGTTGGAAAGAATGATTTCCGATAAGGAAATGAGATACGTATAATGAATTACGATAATGGTTATGCATACGTTATACGAGTGTGATACTATTTAGTATAGGAGTATAATATGAAGATTTAATACGATGTATAATACGGATATTGTACGAGTACTATACGAAGAGAATACGTGAATTATATGTATAGAATACGATTTATGTTATTGGATTTATAGTTTAAGGACTTAATATGATCCAATTGGTTTTGGATTATACCAAGCCCAAGTAATTAAGTAAGCAAGCCCAATGAATTATGAATTTAACCCTAAGTCAAGGCCCAACGTTAAGTTTAATTAAGCCCGATCCAAGAAACCGAACCGCGGGTCGAACTGATGGGTCACCAAATGGGTAAAAACCCATGGGGATGACCCATAGGCATGTGGGCCGGCCACTTGGTCGCCAAGTAAAGTGAACTACTTGATCACCAAGTATTTTACTTGGTGATAAAGTAGTGAATAGTAAGGAGGTGGGGAGAAAAGACCAAAAAGCCCTCCATTTAAATTGCCTATAAATAGAAGGCTTAAGTTGGTTATTTTTGGTTTTCCAAGAGATCATCCAACTTATATTGAGAGAGAGAAAGAGCTAGACATAAGCAATCATCTCACTTTGAAGCTTTTCATTAGAGGTTTTAACAAGAACACAAAGATCGGAAAGGTAATATTCCATTAGTATTAGTTTTCCATCCTTTTGATTTCTTTGTTATGGAGAATCATAGATTGGTGGAGCATGCCTCTTATGGAGGAATAAGGATGGCTTGTAATGAGTAAAATAATTATAAGTCATGTATAAAGGTAAATCGTAAGGGTTTACGTAAGTATAAATCATAAATAATATTGAATAATGAATTTGGTTGTTGATGGACAAATTGAAAACCATCGCTATTAGGATATGTTCATCTTGCTTGGTTAGGATGTAGATATGAGATCAATGGAGTTTTTCCATTTGATTTGGCATATATAACACTAGTAACGAAGTTATGGCGAATTTTACAAAAATAGACGTTAAACGTCGAAAACGTAGGAATTCTGGATTAGTTGTCGAAAGTTGTCGTGAGACTTGAAAATGTTGGTTTTCAATGTCAACACGTGAGATAGGGTATTTAAGAGTCGTGGGCTCAAGAATCGTCGAATTTTGACTAAAAATGAAGAAAATGAGTATTGAACGCTTAATAACGTTTAACGAACGCTTAATAATGAACTTAGAAGTGAATTTTGAGTTAACGGATTCAGAAATGTAAAATATGAACGCAGATAGTATGTAAAATGGGATTTGTAGGCTTTTGAATCGGACCAAATCGGACTTATAACAAAGAAGTTATGAAGTTTAGTTCACTAAAATTTTATTTATAAAAATTTTCTCGATGTTTAGAGTTCAGCCAAATAAACATGCCAGATAAAGCTTATTGTGCCATGTCACAGTCATTGCAAGCATGTAATAAATGACTCATCAAGAGTGGTAAATACAATACCATTCACAAGCTTATAGGTTTCAGCCACAACAATGACCGGGCTTAGGTATCGCAAACCGGCCTTGTTAGCCCAAAGAGTTATGTATAGACCGAGCCATGCAATACCAAAGGTGGGAGTTGTTAGACAAGTTAGGTTTTGAATTCAATTATTTCAAGACCAATACAAGATAAGTTTATATACGTAATGAACATACTAAAACCATTCCTATATTACATATACTAGTGTATATGGTGATGAACTTAGGAATTGAACGCGAGTTGTTAGTATGGTAATGATGAACACGAAGTGTTAATAGATAAACCATGAACGGTAATCGACATTGGTACTTCACCAATGATGATTGAGTTCGGTTATTAACGTAAGATCCTTAACAAGCCGTGATGAAGGGTAGTAAGATGAATTAACCTTATTAATGAAATAAAGTCAATTAAAACATAGAAAAGAAAGAAGTTGGTAGAAACAATGTGATTGATTGTTAAGTAGCTAATTACAATGTGCTATGTGAATATATCATGTAGATTCTGTAAAGACTGAGAACTATCGAATAAATTATTCGAAGACGCTTGAAGGCAAGTTTTCTTAACGCTTGTCTAACCTTCGAGTTAGTCAAGTTTTCTGTGATTCATTGTAATGAGTTGCATGAATGATTTTAAAGAAAGGGTCAATGCCAGTTTTAACTTGGCTAGACTATTCTTAAGAGATAGATTAATTTGTATACATATCTTTCTATATAAAAATGGTAACGTTATCCTATGCAATGTATTTGGTACGGATTCAAAGGTAAGTTTTTCTATGAACAAACAAAAGTATTTTTCATCGTTTATTCAATGGGCACGCGAGTTTGCCAAAACATAAACGTAAATACGTTTAACGGATGAATGTTAATCAACATAGAGTACTATATGTTGATCACCTAGAAGTGCTCATAAGAAATGTCAGATGTACAGCTTTGTTCTGTGATGTCCTTTTCAAGTATGAAAACAGAAAGATACTGTTCATGGTCTTTCGACCGGTTCAGAATTCCTAAACTATTATATACTTTGGGAATTGATGTTATGAATTGTTAAGTATTATTCAATGTTTTGTAGTACTTCACGACTATTTATTCAGTAATGGAATATGATCATATAATTCACGAACGTGGTATTGATATTATCCTTTGTTAAACTTGTTGAGCTGTTTGTGCTCACTTCTTGCGTGAATTATATGATTTTAGTTAATTTCGAGTGTAATGAGAATTCTAAGAGAGATAAAGGCAAAGCTAAGATGGATGGTTAAACGTCTTGTAATAGAGTAGTATGATTGTATGTATTATACATTACGAACATCGAATGATGTAATTGGTTTATGAACCTGGGAAAGGATTTTATTATGATTGTAATAAGAAGATAGTTAATACATTCGTTGTGTTTTATTTTCAATGGAATGATTGTATAGTTATGTGCATCGTGTAGCACCATATGTCGGGTTGGAAGATACCCGAATTTGGGGGTGTCACAATCGTTGTGAAGTAAATTGAAACCATATTGAACAACATATCAAATCAATTTCATTTTTGAAACTACGTACTAACAATACATGGTGATCAGTCGATAGACTATGAACTGTCATGAATCACGAGCACAGAGGGTGATAATCATGTTATGCCCTGTATTGATCAATACTACGTGTTAGAACGATATTTTTGTTCATCATATCCACCTTTGGTGCACAAAAGTTTCCCAGATTCGGGATGTTCATACTTAGTCTGGAATCCGAACCAAAATAATTACGTTGGATAATAATAATATTCTATCATGTTCAACAATATTTTTAAATCTATGTCTAGCCGAGTCAAATAGCTTAGACGGCTTTTAATTAACATATACGTACCAGAATTCAATAAGTATGTATCAACAAGTACAACCATTATCCAAGTGAGGACACTTGCATAACCAAACTTAGCTTTTAACGAACATAGTATATATCTTGATCATACAATAGTAATGCATTGGTAAATAATGAATGAATAGAGTTCGAGAACTTGCATGAATATAAAGGCTTGGATACATGAACAATAATAGTAGAGTTAAGAAACTTTTACAACAGGAATATAATTCAATAACTTACTTTACACTGGATCATTGATAAAGTAAATGCAAAGGTTAGGATACTTGAACAATAAAAGATTATAGAAACTTCATAAAACATATACCCATTTGCACCAAATAAAAGTAGTGCATAAGGTTTAGATACTTGCCTGATCTACTGCTTAAAGTTACACAACTTAGTTCTATCTCTTATACAAAAATTTCTCCATGATTTGAAACAGTATTTATGGGATGAGCCATTTTTATTTAAACAATGTGGAGATCAAGTAATAAGAAGGTGTGTTCCGGAAGTTGAAATGGAAAATATTCTCTACCAATGTCATGCATCCGACTATGGTGGACATTTTATGGAGAAAGAACAAGCATGACTAAGGTGCTTCAATGTGGATTCTTTTGGCCAACAATCTTTAAGGATGACCGTGTGTTTTCATTGAAATGTGACAGATGCCAAAGAGTGGGTAATATATCAAAGCGACAAGAGATGCCACTAAACATGATCTTAGAAGTTGAATTGTTTGATGTTTGGGGCATCGACTTCATAGGACCATTTCCATCATCTTTTAGCAACTCCTATATACTTCTAGCGGTGGACTACGTTTCGAAGTGGGTAGAAGCTATAGCTTCGCCCACCAATGATGCTAAAGTTGTGGTTACGTTCATTCGGAAGACTATTTTCTCTAGATTCGACACTCCTCGTGCAATCATTAGTGATGAAGGCACGCACTTCTGTAATAAGCGCTTCTCGCCTATTCTCGCTAAGTACGAGTAACTCATAAGATAGCTCCGCTACCATCCACAAACAAGTGGTCAAGCCGAGGTATCTAACCGAGAAGTGAAGCGAATCCTCGAGAAGATAGTGAACCCTAGCTCGGAAGATGGGCTAGTAAGTTGATGATGCTTTATGGGCATATCGTACCTTACAAAACTCCGATAGGGATGTCTCCGCATAAGTTAGTATATAGGAAGGCATGCCATCTTCCAAATGAACTAGAACACAACGGTGCTTATTGGGCAATTCGGAAGTTAAACTTTGATATGTCCAGTGCGGGAGAAAGCGCCTCTTACAATTGAACCAAATGGATGAATTCAGACTCCAATCATACGAGAACGCCGGGTTATATAAAGAAAAGGTTAAGAGGTGGCATGATGAGAAAATTCGGAAAGAAAGTTTGAAGCGTGGCAAAATAAAGGCTATTATACAATTCAAGGCTTAAATTGTTTCCGTGAAAGTTGAAATCTCGTTGGTCGTGGCCACTTATCATTACAAAGTTTATCCTCACTTGAGCTATGGAGGTGGAAGACCCGGATGCTAAACGTAATTTCAAAGTCAATCTACGAGATTGAAACACTACTATGGGGGTTGTGTTGATCGTGAAAGGACATCACCAACCTTCATTATTAGAACAGAAGAAGAAAGTCAAATAAGAAGACTATAAACCAAGCGCTAACTGGGAGGCAAACCAGGAATTTTTATTTATATTTTCTATTTTTACTTTTATTTTGTTTAATTTGCTTTACTGTTAGTTTATTTAGTGGTTAAACTTTTATAGTTTAGGTTTTGTTACACCCCTTATGTTCTCTAACACGATATTTAATTGATTTCAAGGTAGGAAACATGAATTCTTATTTGGTGGGTTTGACTAATGGCCACAACGACTACCCAGTCGAGGGTCTCGCTCACCTTAGGAGGCGATGCGGTACGCCCAAATTTCATGGGTGAGTCAAGGCGTGGGGGATAAAAAGCGGCCCCTAGAAGCCAAGCATTTATGAGCCTAATAGATGAATGTCCATTTGTCAAAATCTCAAATTTCTAATCATTTCCTTCATTTTTAGTGTTATTGAATTGCTTAATAGTGTAGGGTATTTTTGTTTTTGTTTTTCTTCATCGTATGTTAGTCTAGTTAAGTATGTAGTTTATCTTAGTTTAGGGTTTTTAAAATAAGTCTTAATCTCCTTGCAAAAGAAGAAACTAACAATTAAAGTCAGTATCAGAGGTTGAAATCACCAAGTTTGGAAAATTATGACATGTCCAACCGCCAGCGCCCAAGCCCTAAGATAAACCAAGCGCTTTAGCGCCTCACTCAAGATAAATGAGATGCCCCAAGCACCTAAGCTCAAATCAAGGCCTCATGCAGCAGCAGGCGCCCAAGTCGAGAGCGCCCAAGTACCAAGCACCTGTCAAAATACCAAAGACCAGTCATTCCAACAGTAATACTAAGCGCTTAGCGCTCCATGCGTACACACATATCGCTTTCAACCGCTTAAAGGGTCAAATTACATACCCAAGCGCCTAGGCGCCTCCATGCAGCGTAAAAAAAAAAAAAAAAACCCTAATCGGCACAACTCTACGAACCCAAAACAAAGACTCTCTTGTTCTCCCACTCCAACTCAAACTCACTCAAATCACAACCTCCTCTAATTTAGCCACTATAATCAACGCTTTCTTGTATAAGCCTAATCAAACACTCAATCTCCTACCCAAACTAAGGCACTTAATCTCCATATGGTCATCCTTCATCACCAATTCGGGCACCAACTCACATTCAAGCCACATCTATCTCAAGTAAGTGCTCAACCCTCAAAAAAAATTGCTCCTACAACTTTGATTGGAATATCATATCCGCTATAACCAAGTAAGTGCACAAGATTTTATTGCAAATTATTTGGTTTTGCTTGGATAGTAGCTAAGGTAGTAAGTTGAAGTTGGTTATTTCATTGTGTTGGCTCAAGTGGATTTGGGTACTTCTCATTGTTGTGTGTATTGCATTGGACGACTAGTGTGCTTAGTTATTGACAAATTTGGTGAAAATTAAGTTTGGGGGAGTGCCTACCAATAGTGTTCAAAATTTGTGCACACCAAGTGTTCGATATATTGTCACAAAGAGGATTGGCCCATACTCATGGCTACTAAAAGGCAAAGAGACGAGACTTCGGGCACTTCGACTAAGTATGAAAAAATGAGATTTATAAGTGTTAGTGCGTCCGAAAGATATTACAATGTGCTTTCTAGTAAAACGCTAATTCCTGAGCGTGGATTATTACCAGAGGCAGAAGATGGGGAGTTACTACAAATGATTGGAAGTAGAAGATGGGTGAACTTTACATCCCAACTAGATTCATCCATCATTAAAATTGTTAAGGAATTCTATGTCAATGCAAAAGATATTGTTGGTAACATAATTTGGGTTCATGAAAAAATCGGAGGGTCGGTTTTAGGACAATAAATGCTTACTACGGCTTGAACATAATACCCAATCATGGCTACATGCAATATTTAGAGCACGAGCTAGACTACAATTGAGATCATTCAAGCTTTGTGTGTACCGGAATAACATGGAAATTAACGGATCAACAAGAAGCTATTTTGTTCCCGCATCCGCACTAAGCAAAGCGATTCACGGAAAGCATGACATGCCTTTATTTGTGCCAAGTTGATGCCGTGTAGGCATATGAGTGATGTTATAAATCAACGGGCAGTGTTTCTTTTTTGCATTGCACAAGGAAAAACTATAGACGTGGGTCATGTTATACATGATTCAATCGACAAAGCAATTTGAGGAGGGACCTCGGTGGATTACCTCACCCATCTTTGATCACCGGACTATGTCAATAAAATTTGAGTCAAATGGGATGTCAAGAAGCTAGACAACCTCCCTTAATGCGATTGACCACTCGCTTTATTAAGAAGTACAAGGTATGGGGTGGGTACACCATACCCGAGAGGGTTAGGGTTCATTATTGTGCCTCCAGAGTCCGCAAATTAGAGCCTAATCAACAATCACACGACAATCCTCCTGCAGCTGGAAGTTCTGGGCCACCACCAAATTTTTTTGAAGATATTCACCGAGAATTAAGAAATCAAACTAGAAGGATTGACATGGTGGCTACTAGAGTTCAATAGGGTTTTGACCGGGTTGAAAGAAATCAGGATAGCCTAGCTCAATGACAAACGTAGATGTATCGAGAATCGTAGTCTGCGGCATTCCTAGAGATGTTTGACCGCATGAATCCAGCTGCCGCTCCCTACCAATTTCCCCCATTGTCTGCATACCCCCCGGCTGATCTACCCCCTGAAGATGAGGTTGATGAAGAAGAAGACGAGGATACTGACGAGGAATAAGGCGTCTTTCTTTCAGGGAAATCCTCAGTGCCTAATTTCTTATGTTTTGTTTGTTATATACAATGAGGACATTGCATAGGTGAAGTTTGGGGGTGCATTCATCCAATTCCAGTTGCATTCATGTAGTATCCATTTAGTAGTTTTTCTTGTAGTTTTCATTCTAATTTTTTACGAAAAAAAAATTCAAGTATTTGCATGTTTCCAGCTGTTAGATAGTTTAAGTCTGTTTTGGCCAATGAAGATATTGGAATTGAGTAGACAAGTATAGTATTGTCTGTTAAGACTTTGATGTGATTTCTTGTCATGATTTAAATCTTTACCGCTTGAAACCGATATAATAAGGATAGCACAAGAAAAATAACTATGTTGGTGATTGAGTCTAAATTGACACATAATGGACTTCTTGAGGATAATACTAGTTTGAATGAATGAAAGACATGAATAGGCGGAGATGATCGAATTTAGACAAAACTTAAGTTTGGGGAAAAAATCGGATATATAAGCTTCAAAAAATGATGAAAAAGATACTGGTGGCTAGTCTTGTTTGGGGGCCTTTGTTACTTGAGCAAATGCACGCCTTTAGGAGTGTCTTTACACCTAGCGCCTAAGGTCTTATATGGTCCGGGAGTCATTGGTGAAAGCTCGCTAATGGATAGCAATCGTTAGCCTAATGGAATGAGACATTGCACGACCATGATTAAAAAAAGAGATAAACAATAAAAGCGGAAAAAGCAAAAAGCCCCGTAATGATAAGTAAAGTATAAGTATCCCGATTGGACTCTTGAATTTGGTGGATGTTTGACTTTAGTTGGATCTAGCTTGTTCGTGAATTTTGTGAGTTGACACTATATGACGCCTTTAAAGAGATCTATTATGTTTTGTATTTAGCATTATATTAGTTAGCATTGTTGTTCAGCACACACGCATTATATCAGTAATAACAGGGTAAGATTTGATGATTGACTAGGAAATTATTAATCTGTCTTGATATGATGTACTAGCATGTTTAATCTGATTTCTCTGAGGCTTGATGAATAGATTTTGTTCTGTTTGACTGCTGAAATTTTAGGCACGTAGATAGCTGTATTGCATATTTAGTTATTGCATTGTGTTTTATTGCTTGGGGACAAGCAATTGGTTAAGTTTGGGGGTATTTGATGAGTAGGTTTTATACCTATGAATCCGATATTATTAAACTTAATTATTGCTATCTTTAATTGTTTTTAGTATCTTTTTTATCTGTTTTGTGTTTATTTCTTGTAGGTTGGAGCTGGAGGGACAAATTGGTCATTTCGGAGAAGAAAAAGGTCAAAAATCATTAAAATTAGAAGTGAATGACATTTTTGTAATTACGTGGTCCCAATCAAGCGCCTAGGCGCTTGAAATGAGCTTGTGTTGAGCGCTGGCAGCGCCTCGTATGCAACATAAAAGGAGGATTTTCTACTTCCAAGTGGGTTTTGAAGCCAAAAGGAATCAATGAGAGGGAGACTAATACAAATAGGAGGAGACTTTAGAAAAGACGATCACCTCAATTTTTCAAGGATTCGCAGAGAGGACAACGAAGAAAACACGAAGGAAAATTGCAAGTGTCAAGATCAAAGAGAGAGTATTGGAGAAAATTGAGTTTCTTCTTCTCTTCTAGTTTTATCTTTTGTAATTATCTCGGATGTTTGGATTATTAATGCGGATGATGTTTTTCTTTATTATTAGCATGAACTAAATTTTCATTAAGATTGCAACGGAACTTGGTATGTAGTTTAAATTGAACCTTCCTATTGAATGAAAGTTGGTTTTATTGAATTGTTTATTATATCTTTTGCTTATTGATTAATTGTTTGGCCAACAATTATTGTGATAATCTATATAAAATTGGAAGATGGAGTATAGATTGAGATCCGGATATGATAACATCCGCTCATATAATCAATAGGGTTAATATGATTAGCATGTAGGATATGAATATACCTATGTGTCTTTTGTATCCTTTGTAAGAATTTATCGTAAAACCCTAATTAACTTGATTCACATAGGAATATAGTGAATTAATTGAGTAGGTGTTCCTTGTAATTTTGTGTGTCTTAAGGATCGAAGTTAGGAGGATTTGTTCACGTGTTTTGGAAAAAGTGTGTGAATTTTATAAATCATTCTTGGATAATGATTCATATTAATTAATTACTTTAAATGTGAAGTGAATTGATTTAAATGAAATACCAAGGGAAGTTGTAATCTTAACTTTTAAATCTGCAGTTATTCTTGTGAAATTTTGATTTTTAATCATTAGTTTTGTTAAGTTTAAATTTCAAATCAAAACAAAATTTCGTAGTTTAAAATAGGATTAATTGCATTAGAACTAGTAATTGATAAATATTAGTCTATTTCCTGTAAAGAACGATATCCTTGCTTGCTGAATATTATAATTGAACGCGTATACTTGCGTGGTAAAGCGCTATTAAAAATTAGGCAACAAACCAAAAAGGTCAAACCCTAGGGGTGCAAGAATTAATATTTAAATATAACCATTACATTTAAACACGGGCTCCATTACAAACGGGTCTTCAAGCGCTCCTTGCCCCTTGATCTCCAATTTTTCAAAATTAATTCTAACTATTCCTATTACAAAATAATTTAATATAAATAGAAACCTTGATCAACAGTCAAGGGGAAGTACATAGGAGGGAGATAGAATTTACATTAAAAAAAATAGAAAAGACGAGGTACATAGACCCCATTTAATAAAACTCATACATTCATGCATCCAACTAAAATAAAATCCAATCATATTGGTCAATAGTCCATAATCAATCTCATTTATTATCATACACATCACCATATGTATCAATAAATAACATTCATCTCATGAATAATAAACATTCAATATATATATTGATATCATTTAATGGGCAAATTTAGTTAGTATAAAATCTAATTTTGAATAAAAATAAACTCATTTATTTTAATCCAAATTTAAATCAAAATAAACCTCTTTTATTTTAATTTATCCTATTTTGAATAAAATAAAGTATTTTATTTTAATCAAAATCTTTAATCAAAATAAACTCATTTATTTTAATTAATTATGGAATCCAATTCCAAGTAAAAAAATAAATAAAACTCCTTTACTAAAAGAAACACGAATTCTTCTTCCTATTCACAAATAAACTCTTTTATTTTGAATAATATGAAATCTTATTCCATATCTAAATAAACTCCTTTATTTAAAGAAAAATGGATTCACTTTCCCATTCACAAATAAACTCCATTATTTTAGAAAACATGGAATCCAAATTCAACTCCAATTAGTTATCATGGAATTCAATTCTAACTCTAATTAGTTAGCATAAAATCTAATTTTAAAATTAAAATAAACTCTTTATTTTAATATTAAAATAAACCTTTTATTTTAAGATTAAAACAAACTTTTATTTTAATTATAAAATAATTAAGGTTTTATATATAAAACCGTACATTTAGTATTAATATATTATATAATATATAATATAAACCGAACTTTGATTAACATGTGAATTCTGTAAACATGACTCACGAAATAATATTATATATATATTAAATCAAAGTTAAGTTACAGACTTTGGAAATCATAAATCATTATACCTATTAAGACTTTGGAAATAATATTATATCTTAATAAATACTTATAGCTATATAAGTATTAATAGGTATAATGAATAGCCCAACACATATGAAGTACTGATAACATATACTCCAAGCCGCGGAAGTAACTATATATTTATATATATTAAAAACCGTACAACATATGCAGGATCAACCATTTTCAAAAAAAAAAACAGGTTTGCGACTAACAGCTTTTGGAAAATCAATTTTGCCTCATTTTTTTTTATATAATAAAATTATGTCCAATTAAATTATTCTAAACACATATTAATATACATATCAAATTAAAACAATCAATAATTCGCATAAAGATTTGGCTCTGATGCCACTGTTAAGTTTGTAATATTAATGAACCCAATCAAATTGCATAAAATAAGCGAAGATGTGAAAAATCAGATTTTTAAAATTTTACAAACCATATACACAGATCATCCTTTATGCACAATTATTAATTAAACGAAAAAGAAAGAACAAGAATCATACCCTTGAAGATTCGAGCTTCCTCAAGTACAAGTTCACCTCCAAATCCTTTCGCGTTCAACTTGAATCCACCAGGTTTGGTTCCTTCCTTTGATCAACGTTAGCAACCCAAATGTTTGGGCTCTAGAGATGATCCACCAAGGAAAAAGGGAGATTCAAGATGATGAGTTTGGCAAAACCCTAGTTTTTCTATCTCTCATAGAAAGGGGTGTACTCTCCCAACTATTGGAATTACGTATTCTGTGAAAACGTCAACCACCTTCACCCCATAATAAGACTACTCTTATTTATAGACGTGGACAATCCTCCTTAACAATTAAAGAATTGTGTTTTATTTTAATTAATTAAATTCTTTTAATTAATTAGGCTCCCAATCTTATTACGAATAATTAATTAAACTCTTTTAATTAATTAACTCCTAATCTTATTAGGATATATAAGAGTACTTTTATTAATTAATTCTCAAACTCATTTAGGAATTAAATAATAATAATAGTAATAATAATAATAAGACTCCTCTTATTAATTTATATTTAATATTTATAAAATAGTAAATAATAAATATTAAGCTATTTAATTTATTCTATCACCATAGATTAAATTAAATATACTTAACTTATTATTACGATTATGTCATTAACTTTTTAAATAATTATTCTTCCTTTTATGGTGTGACCCTTTAGGTTCTCCATATTAAACCGATTGTGAATAAATCAATTAGAACAATTCTAATCTTATTTAAATAAATAAAATAAACTATTAATTTATTTAAATAAATAATATTTATTCTACAATAGAGATAAACCTCCCTAGTGATCAACGACTTTCAAGATAATATAGATTTTAACATTAATCATAAAAGAACCTTTGAGTAAATAGGTACCGTACAATTCAATCCTTCCACCATACAATATCCCAATTAAATATAAGACATGAAATTACTGTCAAGTCATATTTTATATAATTATATGTATTTCGATTCTTAAATGCACAACTCTAAATAATACCAATTAGAAACTCCTTTCTAATTTCATTATGCATTGGCCAAGGACTACTGGGTTGTCATTTATCGAATCACATATGACATTTCTCTTCTTTTACTAGAAGTGGTAGATTCTTTATTGATCATACATTTTCTCCATGTAAAACTTATTATACCCAAGCATATCCTTTGATATACCCTAAGGGTCTTAAGGAATAAGTCAAAGTATAACTCATCATACACAAGATACTATGATGATCTCAAGTTCAAGGATCACTTGTACTACTATTACTACAGGAATTTATATTGACAGACAAGTAAAACTCCATTAGGTATTCCTTAGAGAGCCACGTTCAGTGAACTTATTCTCTAATATGCACGTACATACTTGTTTTAGTGACTCCACACAAATGATCATGAGATCAAACTTTCAAGAAGATGGGTTTGGCAAAACCCTAATTTTTCTATCTCTCATAGAAAGGGGTGTACTCTCCCAACTATTGGAATTACGTATTATGTGAAAACGTCAACCACCTTAACTCATAATAAGACTCCTCTTATTTATAGATGTGGGCAACCCTTCTTAACAATTAAGGAATTGAGTTTTCTTTTAATTAATTAAATTCCTTTAATTAACTAGGCTCCCAATCTTATTTAGAATAATTAATTAAACTCTTTTAATTAATTAGCTCCTAATCTTATTAGGATATAAGAGTACTTTTATTAATTAATTCTCAAACTCATTTAGAATTAAATAATAATAATAGTAATAATAATAATAAGATTCCTCTTATTAATTTATATTTAATATTTCCAAAATATTAAAGAATAAATATTAAGCTATTTAATTTATTCTATCACCATAGATTAGATTAAATAAACTTAACTTATTATTATGAATATGCTATTAACTTCTTAAATAATTATTCTTCCTTTTATGGTGTGACCCTTTAGGTTCTCCATATTAAACCGGTTGTGAATAAATCAATTAGAACAATTCTAATCTTATTTAAATAAATAAATTAAACTATTAATTTATTTAAATAAATAATATTTATTCTACAATAGAGATAAGTCTCCCTAGCGATCAACGACTTTCCAGATAATATAGATTTAAACATTAATCATAAAAGAAACTTTGAGAAAATATTTACCGTACTATTCAATCCTTCCACTATACAATATCCCAATTAAATATAAGACATGGAATTACTGTCAATTCTTATTTTATTTAATTATATGTATTTCGATTCTTAAATGCACAACTCTAAATATTGCAAATTAGAAACTCCTTTCTAATTTCATTCTGTCTTGGCCAATGACTACTGGGTTGTCATTTATCAAATCACATAGGTCATGTCTCTTCTTTTACTAGAAGTGGTAGATTCTTTATTGATCATACATTATCTTCATGTACAACTTATTATACCAAGCATACCCTTTGATATACCTTAAGGGTCTTAAGGAATAAGTCAAAGTATAACTCATCATACATAAGATACTATGATGATCTCAAGTCCAAGGATCACTTGTACTACTATCACTACAGGAATTCCTATTGACAGGCAAGTAAAACTCCATTAGGTATTCCTTAGCGAGCCACATTCAGTGAACTTATTCTCTAATAAGCACCTACATACTTACTTTAGTATCTCCACACAAATGATCATGAGATCAATCAAAAATTTTATGCATACTTGTTACTAACATTGAAGGAGGGCATAATCATCTTTTAGAGATAACCTTGAGTACAACTTCATTTCAATCATCGAAATCACACCGAGAAGCGCCGCTTCATCTCTTGAGATAACCCCAGATACTCGGGCCTCGATCCCGAAAATAACACCGGGAAAGATAGTGTCAACCTCGGAGATAACCCCGAGGAATGCAGTTGCAGTTCCGGAGATAACCTCGGAGATGCTCGTTTAAACCCCCAACAATCAGCTTCAACCTCGGAGATAACCCTGAGGCACTTAGTCCCAAAACCGGAGATAACCCCGAGAGGTCAGTCACACCTCAGATATAACCCTGAGGACATTTAACGCTTACAGAAGCCCAATCTTAGAGATAACCCTGAGCAACGACTGCTTTATCCGCCCAGACTGGAGATAACCCCGGTGAGGGGAAAAATCATCATTGAAAAACCGAGCCGGGATCGATATATATCCTGTGCGTTTATCGCTTATATATATATATATATATATTTACATTTCTGTCCGCCCTGGAGTGTACTTTGTGGCCTTTTACTGCTTTATTTATATTCCGTCCCACCTGGAGTTTATTCGCGGCGGTTGATTGTCTTTATTGATTTATTTACATTCTGTCCCGCCTAGAGTTTACTTCATGGCGGTTGATCATCTTTACTGCTTTATTTATATTTTTGATTCCCCATGGAGGTGCTTCGTGGTGGTTGATCATGTTTGTATATATATATTTACAGCTTATATATATATATATATATATAATTGCTTATTGTTTTCCTATAAATTACGGCATCATGTGAGCCTAGGAATCATGTGATCACAGATTCAGTCTACTGAATCTAGATTTGGTTCTCGTGATGGACATTTTCAACTGTAAGCAACTTGTAAATTATTCACGGTGCCTGAATTTCCTTAGATGGCTTTCATGCTCACAAGGAGGTCGACGCTGCTATATATATTATTTTCTCGAAGATGCTTCGCATCTCGAAAATAAAAGCAATCAACCTGAACATTTAATAAAATAGAAGTATCAAAGGCCTCAATTACTATTGAGCACAGAGTTTGAAAAACCTCTTTTACAAAATGTCACTACTATATCTTGTTTAAAACTAAATTTTTACATAAATTCAAACCCTCTGTATATATAGGTGCGAACGAGGCATAACACTACTTTCAAATAAATTGCACATTTATCTACACATACACACACACACACATTCATATAACAGTTTAATTGAAAAGTCGCGGTTATTGTAACAACCCAGAGAATTCAGATTGTTCAGAATTTAAGATTTAAAGAATTAGTTATTAATAAAATGAATTTTTATTAATACTATTTTGTGCTATGTGTTTATTAATTGTTCTAGAACCTAGGATGATTATTAATTGGGGGGATTTTGGCTACGAGCTAGACTGAACGTGTAACGCCCAAGAAAATCGAATTTTTATAAGAATTAAATTTTTATTTGACTATGTAGATTAAATGAATTTAATTGATTATTTATGAGAGTAAGCTATGTGAAGGTCGTTCTATGACCTAGAATGAGCGAATGTGGTTAGGATTCTGGCTATGTGGTAGAATTAAAGTGTTTGAATTTCCAAGATGAAAATAAAAGTTTTCCGAGAAATTTCTGTAAAAACACTATTCACTAATTTCTGCTCGGGAATTATTTTTGAACTTCCGAGAAATACGTAACGATAGAATATCGAGGTGAGATGGATTACGTAATAATAATTCACGTATTGCAAACACAGTTTTTTTCCCGCGGACTTAATTTGAGAACGTTAGGAGAAGTATAGCGTTAATAAATTAAACGATGATATTGTATGATACATAAGTATTGTACGAGGTAATGAATATGAGTATGATACGAGGTATTATATAAGTTTGTATGAATGATGATATGTCATATATGATGAATAAGTATACGAGTTGGAATATGAGATTAATACGTAGACAATACGTTCTAAGGCTTTAAGCCATATGTAATGGTTTTGTAGGATTATGTAGGAACTTGTAAAGTCCAATTGGAATTGTGCAAGCCCAATGGTAGGAATGATTAAGTCCAATGTGAATTAATGAACAAGCCAATGTTTGTTCAATGCAAGCCCAAGTCATAAGAAAGTTAATTAAACTTAAAGCCCAAAGTTATGTTAAGACAAGCCCAATATAGGCCCAATGAGAATTAATGCTAAGGCCCAAAGTAAGAAACTAAACCGCGGATCGAACCGATGGGTTACCAGATGGTTAAAACCCATGGGGTGACCCAAAGTGGTGGCCTAGTTAAGTGCAATTACTTAGTGGTTAAGCAGCAAAGGATAAGCTATGTGATGAAAAAGTATACTTGGTGGCTAAGTAAAGTACTTATACTCGGTGGCTAAGTAAAGTGCTTATACTTGGTGGCTAAGTAAAGGAATAGTAAGGAGGTGATTAAGGAGGTGGGATGGTTTAAACACTAAACTACCCTAATCTAGGATTTCCTATAAATAGAAGAAGAGCTAGTTCATTTCTTGGTTGTTTTATTTCATCCAACCTTATAAGTGCTTATTGGTTAGAGACAAAAAGCTAGAAAACCTAGAAAAGCTAGACTTTGTTAGTTCAAGAAGCAAGAAGGAAGAACAAAGATTAATCAAGTAATCTTCAATGGTAAGATCCTAAACCATGATTCTCCTTCTCTTCAATTGTTAGAGAAGTGAGTAGTGGTAGAACTTGTATGCTAAGAAGAAGTAGGAATGGCTAATCAATGGACTTAAGCTTTAATAAGTCATGAATAAGTAGTTTATACTTTTATAAGTTATAAACTCATGAAGAACAAATAAGAACTTATCATGTATATAAGTTAATGAAATATGTATGTTAAGATGTTGGTATGATGGAATGAATCCATTTGAAACGATGAACAGATCTTAAGTAACGAAGTTATGGTGGAATTCACGAGTTTGGACGATAATCATCAAAATCGTGAAATTCTCGGAATGGAAGTCAAAATTTGATATTTAGCTCAGAAATGTTGGTTTTCGATGGAGAATAGTTTTGGCATTCTGGAGTTGCGGACTCGAAAATGACTGAATTTTGACTTTGAACGAAGAAACGAGTGTTGAACGTTCACGAACATTTATCTTTTTTGTTAAAATGAACTAATAGGTGAATTTTGAGTTAACGGATTCGAAAATGAAAAATTCTTGCATGAACACTTAGAGTAAGTGATTTGTGAGCTAATCACTTTTGAACGAGCCAATTCGTACTTAAAATGATCAAATTTGGAGTCCGGGAAGTTCATTAAACTAAGAAGTCTATCAGAATTGTCTGGTACTGAGGTCTGGCGCCACAACGCCAGCCAAAACATAGTAAGTGGCACCGCAACGCCGAGAATGTCCATTAGACACTGAAGAGTGGTGCTGCAGCGCGGCTGATAGAGAAGGAGATGGCTCCGCAGTGCCATGTCCGAGTCCTCTCTGCAACGTGAGTCCAAAAAGAAAAGCTGGCGCCGCAGCGCCAGCATTAGGTGAAGCACAAAGAGAAAAGATTATGAATGTAAAGGGAAAGTAAATTGATAATGGTGAGTCATATCAATACTAAACCTAAAGTAACATCAATTAAGATATTGAAAACCTTAAGTTAACAACTAAAGGTTAAAAGAAAGATTAATTGAACGTAAGTTATTAATACTGAAACGATGAACGATAATAAGCCGTAAGGGCAGATAAATACTTGAAACGAGTTTTGTTGATGAAATAAGTACGATTAAGTATATGAAATGAAAGATAGTTTATTGATGATGAATTAATTAACTTAAAGTAGCATCTTCGATGATGACTATAATGTTGAGAAGTACAACTAAAAGTTGTTAATTATTATGTGAACGTGAAAGTAAGAAAAATGTAATGCGATAACCTTAACAAATCTAATGAACATTTAGATTGAGAAGAAGGGTAAGATACATTAGGTACCATATATATCTAATTATGACCTAATGTGGTATGTTACGTAGTTATATATTATAGAGACTGTTAAGGCCAAGAATTGTTGAATATTTATTGTTCAATATTTATCGTAAAGCCCGCATACATATGCTGCCATGGTACTAACTAATGTTGTTGATGTTCTGCAGCTGCGCTACCCACTCAGCTACTTTGCAATTTTTGTACGCGTTAATCATAACTCCGATTAATCTAATTTTTGGATATGTTATACACGACATACCAAAGTATTTTTAAAAAATATAACCCACTAATTTTGGACCTCATAGGCAGCCTAAAACAGGCTCCAAAAACGTCCACTCATAACAGTTTTAAAATGTTTTCCAATTTAACCCTCTTGCACTAAAATAATCATAAATTTTTTGTTTTAAAACATTTTTAGTCGATTCTTGAGCCCACGAGAAGCTAACTTTTAGGACTACAACTCTTCCAAACTTACTTTTTTCTAGATTCTGAATATATCAGTTCAAAAATTCCGTGCAACGAGACTGCACAAAATTTGTTTTTCAATTTCGACGCGACTACTTTAAAATGTCATAACTCCTTGCTTCGAAGTCGGAATTAGTCTGTTCCACAGTCTACAGAAAGCTTATTCAGTGCACTACAACATACCAAAAGCCCAAATTTTTAGAGCACTCTAGGTAATCCCTAAAGTTTCTTTTAAGGGCAGCATTCTACTAACTTTCAAATTTTTCATTTTAACAACCAAAACTCGTCTTGACTCGATTTTTTATCGGTTTGTTTGTGGTTTTTCCATAACTCTCATCCTTATATCACCGCACAACCAACCTAGCCACCAAGTCTCTAAATCCCATCGTTTCATTAATAATTCTAGCACAAAAATCAAGTTAAATTAACTTTGTACAAATTAAAGCTTACTAACAAAACCCAATTTTTGATTTTTTGCTCAAAAATCAATTCCCTCCATATTTCATATACATAAATCAAAACTTGATTTAGTGCCAAGAAAATTCCATTTAGAATATATCATAGCCTACTAAACTTTTAAAATTCCAAGTTTAGTAATAAAAATCATATATTCTACAACTTTAATCAAACTCAAAATTAAATAAGGAATTTATACCTTAAGCTCCATAAATTCAATTATTCCAAGCTTGAAATCTTCTACTAATCTTATTCTTTGATTCCAAATTTGCTAAGGATCCCTCAAGCACACAATTCCTCACTCTACCATTTTTAGAGAACTACAAAATTCCAAGCAATTAGGGTGAGGGAGGCTTCGGCTATTAGGGAGGGAAAATGAGGGAGACTTTTTATTAATTTTTTTTTGGTCAACCCAACTTGGTGCCCAAGCTTAGCTAATTGAGTACCTCTTACTCTTCTTCCTCTCCTTTATCCCATGGTGAAGAGAAGAAATGGGAAGCTTGGAAATAAAGCTTGTAATAGTATTTTGGTTAATTAGGAATTAATCCCAATTTGGCTTAATTAAATACTCACCCAATAATTCTATTAATCCCCTTATTAAATAACTAAACTATCCAATAATTAGTAACTAAGTTTTAACATCACAAGTTACTAATTTACCGTATTAAATATTTTATCTATTAGGAATCATATAATTTATATATCTTATCTTGATATACCAATTACATATTTCAAAAATAAACATACATAACATACTTAAATTACATATTTATTTTATAATTGTTGAGCCATAATCCTTTTCCTTATTGGGCCAGACTTAATGGGCTCCTCCCTTAGATTTTGTTACTCTTGTCTTGATTGGTCCAAATGATTTGGGCCCAATTACTTGATTATTTCGTTGGGTCCTTTTGGTTGGATCCGGTCGTTTGGGTCATTTCCGTTATTTGGGCTTAGTCATTGAATTGGCCCATTATACAAATTGCCACTTAACCCAACTTTGACCGATAATCATTATGCCAAATAATAGTTGATTACTATATTCCGCCACCTTCTCGCATGGCATTAATGAGGATGGGACTCAGATGATCAAGGTGGCAAAGAGTGATAGCAGTGAGGAAGTAGGCTACATACTTTCTACCAAATGACCGGAGTGGGGAAAAGGTGTCAGGAGGTGATGGGTGGCACGGTAAACCGGGATTGGAGTACGTATGGGGCTAGGATCACAAAGGAGGTAAGTAACAAACATTACACACACAATCAGATTCTTATTCTCTCTCAGGCATTAGATATTATTTTCCCTCCATTGTTAACCTTGTGATCGCCGATACTGACTCTCATGCCGGAGTTATCCCCCGACAGTCAAGCCGTCAAGCTTTTGGTGTTGACTTGTTGAACTGTGAAGGATATCAGACGCGTCTTGGTGATTGGGACGTGGAGAAAGATCTTGGCGTTAACATTGGCGCTAGAAGGAGGGCGGAGTTCTAGTGTCCTGAGTATTTTTCAATCACAGACTGTGTTTGTTCTACGTCAGTATTCATAGTGAAGAGTAGAACACCTACACCCGAAGGGCAGCCTATGGCTGTCAGTGAATCAGCACCGCGAGTGTCTGCTAAAGATCGTTTGGGACCTACAATAAGTGTTCATGCTAGCACAGCGTCCAAACGATCACCTGAAGATTCTCGGCCGAAGCGGTGGGCAAAGCTAAGCGTAAGCTAGTCTTCCCGACAGAGAAAGGGTCTGGCCATGGTCGGAAATGAGTAGAAGGCACCTCGCCTAGAACTCGATACCGAGATGACCAAGACGCAAAGGCCTCCCGATTAGCTAAGATGGCAGATGAAGTGGATAGAGCTATAGAAGTACTTGTGAAGCAGCGACAGGATATAGCTGAGCAGATGGCTCGGATGGCAGAATTGAGGGACGAAGAGTTCAGTTATGATCAGTCCGAAGAGCAAGGGCATCGGAGTGGGAAAGAACCTGCTCATTCAGGACGTGCATACAAAGAAAGCACTTGTTGTTGCACATTCTCACCATAGCGCCCGAGTTCAGAGACGAAGTATATCTAGAGGTCATACTCCCGAGAGTCTATTGAGGGCACACAGCCCTGTGGACGCTCGTCATCGGAAAAGTCCCTCTAAAGTTGGAGGTTTTGTTGAAAGAAACCGGTCTGCTCAGAAGAAGGAGTCACCAGAAAAAGAAGCATCATCTCAACCAGAAGGTGTGGAGTATCTGGTTAAAGAATTAAAAGAACTTCGGAAGCAGCTTGCCGAAGTGCAAAAAACGAAGGATACTTCGGGAAAGAAGACATCCCCTTTTTCCGCGGAGATTCTTAAAGAAAAAGCTGATCCCCCCAAGAAGTTGCCCCACATCGAAAGTTATAATGGATCGGGGGATCCCTACGACCACAGTCAGGCGTTCGACCGACTGATGGATTATTATGACTTTAGCGATGTTGTTAAGTGTCATACTTTTGTCACAACGCTCAGAAAAGATGCCCGGCAGTGGATGGGGACTTTGCCCTCGGATTTAATTTCATCTTGGGCAGACATGTGCAGTAAATTTCATGTTTTCTTAGGGAGCAACAAAAGAAGGGGAAAACCAATTGGTTCATTAGCTCAGGTTCGACAGTATTCGAATGAGTCTTTGGGCCAATATGTGAAGCGGTTTCGTGAAGCAATCGGCCAAGTGACAGACCTGAACGATCTACAAGCTGTTGGACTGTTTCAGAATGGGTTAGATTTGGTAAAATCAGAGAAGTTGGTGAAGAAGTTAATGTTTCATCACCCGAAGAGTCTCACTGAAGCCTTCGACAAAGCTGAAGGCTATATCGTGGTGGAGGAAGCCATGGACGTACCTCAAACGCCCTTCTTCGCACCGAACTTTAAGGAGAGACGACGATGTAAACCGATGGGGACCAAAAGAAGAATGAAGGGAATAAAGACCGCTACGAAGGCGGGTCGAAGAAATACAATAATTGGAGATAGGGTGGAGGACGTTCGTCCGCTCCAGTCCAGAGAGTGAATAGGACTTACACAACACTCAACATAAACAGGGCTGTTATCTTGGATCAGATTAAGAATCAACCTATCTTCGAGCCACCTCGAGATAACATTAGGCCCGGAAAAAGGAATTCTCGTAAGTATTGTGATTACCATCAAGCTTCGGGTCAAGATACGAACGACTGTGCTAGTTTGAAAGACTTTATTGAAAGAAAGGTACAAGGTGGGTCTTTAATTCAGTATGTGGCTGTTAGAACTAATCAACAAAGCAGGATGGAGGACCTGCTTTGCCAGACTCAACCCGGTTCAAAGAAGCGTTGCGATTACTCGAACAACTGCAAGGCATGTGATAGATGTCATCACTGGAGGTACTTCTGGCAAACTCGTTGGAAAGAAGCGCCGAAGTTACTTGGATTCGGTCATGTCAGTGGCGGGTACCTTCCCGAAGACTGACAGACCTTATTCGAGTACGGTAATCTCCTTTACTGATGAAGATTACCCTTCGGAGATCATTGAACCGCATGAGGGATCATTGGTACTGACTACACAAGTGGGTTCGATGGATATGAAGCGAATGATGGTAGATAATGGGTCTTCTATTGATATTCTGTACGCCCACGCTTATCAGAGGATGCTCCTAGACGGGCGGAAGATGGAGATAGGGCAGGAGGCTCTTTTGTATGGTTTTAGTAACGATCCCAATCAAGGTGGTTTGGAACCATTGAACTACCTAGGTCATCTTCTAACGGCCCCTCAACAGTAGAAATTATTTGCAAATTTTATGTTGTGCATATAGATTCTGCTTATAATGCTATTTTGGGAAGGCCTACTTTAATTGCTTTGCAAGCTGTGACCTCAATTCCTCATTTCAAAATCAAATTTCCTATGGCTCATGGGGTTGGTGAGGTGAAAGGGGATTTGGATCTGGCCAGAAGGTGTTATAGAAATGATGTGATCACTTCGGGAGTGGGGGTGTCGAAGCAAAAGCAGACCATGGCGATAGAGATCGAACCCTTCACTGAGAGTAGTTTCGAACCATTGGTCATGCCAGCTGAAGAAACAGAGGAGATAGAGCTCATCCCGGGCAAAGTGAACATGACAGTAAAAATAGGTTCGGGTCTGTCGG
Source organism: Panax quinquefolius (assembly GCA_020205615.1). NCBI lineage: Eukaryota > Viridiplantae > Streptophyta > Magnoliopsida > Apiales > Araliaceae > Panax > Panax quinquefolius. The sequence goes on from CM035155.1 coordinate 94,569,342, forward strand.
AACCTCTCCGGACAAACATCATGGAGCTCCTAAGATGATATGTTGACATCTTCGCATGGGAACCTCAAGATATGCCAGGAGTCAGCAGGGATATCGCTGAGCATCGGTTAGAAGTGGACCCGTCAAAGAAACCAGTCTGACAGAAGAGAAGGATCTTTGCACCTAAACGTCAGCGGATCATCGATGAAGAAATTGCAAAACTGTTGGCAGCTGACTTCATCTTTGAGATCGACTACCCGCAGTGGATGGCAAATGTGGTGCTGGTCCAGAAGCAGAATGGTAAATGGCGAGTCTGCATCGACTATACCAATCTAAATAAAGCTTGTCCAAAGGATTTCTACCCGCTGCCCCACATCGACCAACTCATCGATGCCACTTCGGGGTATGCTTTGTTAAGTTTCATGGACGCATTCTCTGGATATCATCAGATTTCCATGTGTAAAGAGGATATACCGAAGACGGCGTTCATTACGCATCGTTCGGTGTATACCTATAAGAAAATAACTTTTGGCCTCATCAATGCCGGAGCCACATACTAGAGGATGATGAACCATGTCTTCAGATATCAGCTGGGCAGGAATGTGGAGGTGTACGTGGACGACATGATTGTCAAAAGCATGTTGGTGCATAAACATCTGGATGATTTAGAAGAATGCTTTCAGACAATTCGTCATCACAACTTGAGATTGAACCCCACTAAGTGCACCTTCGGTCTAGGGGCTGGCAAATTTCTGGGTTATCTTGTCAGTCAGAGAGGAATTGAAGCCAATCCAGAGAAGATTCAAGTGATCCTGAACATGAAGACCCCTCAGTCATTTAAAGATGTTCAACGTCTAACTGGAAGGATTGCAGCTTTAAGGAGGTTCATATCTAAGTCGGCAGAAAGATGTTTGCCGTTCTTTGATAAGTTGAAAGGGCCGAAGAATGCAAAGACGTTCCTATGGACTTCGGAATGTGAGGACGCCTTTCAGAGCATCAAGTCCTACTTATCTTCGGCGCCTTTGTTGGTGAAGCCCGCTCCTGCTGAACCTCTATATTTATACTTAGCAGCTAGTTCATTGGCGGTAGGAGCAGTTTTGGTGCGTGAAGTTGGGGGTAAGTAGCACCCGGTTTATTATGTAAGACATGTCATTCGGGATGCTGAAACAAGGTACCCAAACATCGAAAAGTTTGCTTTTGCTTTAATAACTGCTAGTCAAAAGCTTAGGCAATACTTCCAGGGTAGATTGGTAATAGTATACACAGATCAGCCTTTGAAGAAGATTATGGGCAAACCTGAGGTATCGGGGAGATTAGCTGCATGGACGATGGAGTTGTCCCAATTTCTCATTGAATATCATCCCCGAACCGCCATCAAAGGACAAGCCTTGGCTGATTTTATAGTTGAATGCACGTTTTCTAAAGCTGATGAAGTTGTGGTAGAAGTCAAGGATCCGACAGAAGCGATTCTGATTCTTGGTGAAGCGAGTTCATGGATGGACGTAGATGCAGATGGGTCTTCTACCACGGACGCCGATGGAGCAGTATTATTCTCGACGAGTCCGGAGGATTCAAGTCTGAAAGAGCCATTAGATTTCGATTCAAAGCGACGAACAACGAAGCTGAGTATGAGGCGGTACTCGCAGGGTTACGACTAGTAAAGAGTCTTGAAGTGCAGAGAATAGTCATCTTCAGTGATTCTCAGTTAGTCCTTAAGCAACTCTCTGGGAAGTACGAAGCTCGAGGCCCAAGAATGATCAAGTATTTGGCAGAATTGAAAGAACAACTCCAGTATTTCCAATCTTACGAGTTTTAGGGGGTCGAGCGTAATAACAATTCCATTGCTGATGCACTCTCCAAATTAGCCACTACGGATGTTAACGTCTTTGATGGGTCGGTTTACTTAGAAATTTTGCAACATCCTAGTGTTCATCATGAATCAGTGATGTGCATTGACCGAACCAACTGCTGGTTGACAACATATATAGAGTATCTGGCAGATGGCGTCTTACCTTTGGATCGGATGCTAGCCAAGAAAATCAAGTATAAGAGTGCTAATTTTGTTCTGATTGATGGGGATATGTTCCGAAGGGCTTTTTCGTCTCCACTACTGAAATGTTTGACTCCATCTGAAGCTGAATATGCTCTCCGAGAAGTACATGAAGGCATCTATGGCGACTATATGGCTGCTAAGTCATTAGCCTATAAAGTACTTCGCCAGGGGTACTACTGGCCTACCATCTTCAAGGAAGCGATTGAATACGTCAAGAAGTGCGAGAAGTGCCAACTCAATAGTCCAATACCACATCAGCCACCAGAAGAGCTATACTCAATCTTATCTCCTATACCCTTCGTTGTCTGGGGGGTTGATATACTGGGTCCGCTACTGAAAGCAAAAGGTCAAGTTAGTTTTGTTATAGTTGCCATCGACTATATGACCAAATGGGTAGAAGCAAAGCCACTTAGGTTAATAACAGAACAGGAATGCTTGAAATTTTTGAAAGAATCAGTAGTATTTCATTTCAAAAATTTTTGAAAGAACTAGGGATCCAGCACAGAAAGACTTCAGTAGCTCATCCTCAGTCAAACGGACAAGTTGAAGTGACCAACAGAACGCTGCTGAATGGGATCAAGTGCAGATTCGACGAAGCCAAAGGCAGATGGCCAGAAGAGCTACTTAACGTGTTATGGGCTTACCGAACTACTCCGAGGACTACAACGGGGGATTCACCTTTCAGATTGGCCTATGGTACTGATGCCTTAGTCCCAGTTGAAATTGGATCTCCAAGTCTTCGAGTTAGTCAATTCAAAGAGATCTACAATGAGGAAGGGCTGAAGGCCAATCTTGATTTGCTTGAGGAAGTCAGAGAAACAGCCTTAATCAAATTGGCAGCTTATCAGTGAAGAGTGGCCAAGCATTATAACAAGGGGGTAAAGTTTCGCAGATTCGAAGTAGGAGATTTTGTCCTCAGAGAAGTCGAAGCATCTACACCTCAGAATCTGGGAAAGCTGATGCCAAACTGGGAAGGACCGTATGAAATCACTGAAGTGCCGAAGCCGGGGACTTATCGGTTGAAGACATTAGACGGGTCAGCAATTAAAAATACTTGGCACGCTGGCAGGCTTAGGAAGTACTTTTAAAAAGCGAAACGATGTCGATTACATCTAAGTCTCAAATATTTACGCCATCATCAATAAAGTTCCTTTTTCTCAAACAAATCTTGTCTTTGTTCTTTGATCGCCTCGATGGTGTAAGGAGGTTCGGGGACTCACCGACCATTCGATGGTAGCCTTAATGGCTGGTGGACCTTATGGGTTTTTCAGGCCCTTCGTGGTAGGCAAACGCCATCCTTAAGACGTTGTCAGGCCCTGTGTGGTAGGCAATTGTTGACATTTAGACCTTGTCAGGCCCTTCGTGGTAGGCAAGTGTCATCCTTAAAACGTTGTTAGGCCCAGCGTGGTAGGCAATTGTCGACACTTAGACCTTGTCAGGCCCTTCGTGGTAGGCAAGTGTCATCCTTAAGACGTTGTCAGGCCCTGCGTGGTACGCAATTGTCGACACTTAGACCTTCTCAGGCCCTTCGTGGTAGGCAAGTGTCATCCTTAAGACGTTGTCAGGCCCTGTGTGGTAGGCCATTGTCGACACTTAGACCTTGTCAGGCCCTTTGTGGTAGGCAAGCGTTATCCTTTAGACCTTGTCAGGCCCTTCGTGGTAGGCAAGTATTGTCCTTCAGACCTTGTCAGGCCCTTCGTGGTAGGCAAGCGTTGTCCTTCAGACTTCGTCAGGCCCTTCGTGATAGGCGAATGTCATCTCTTGGTTTTGTTAGACCTTTTGGGGTAAACAAATTCCTAATGAAGCAGATCTGTCTCACACTTCGGTAACTAATAAGTATCCCTTTACTTTATTACCTAAATTTTTTCTAAGTGTTGAGTTCGGAATGCCTCATTCCCTAACTTCATCTTATCTGTTATATGACATGCTTAGTTGTTAATCAACAGTTCGAGTTGAGTCCATGAAAGAGTTTATGCATTTTTCCAGTTGAATTAATATTGAAGTATTGGCAGAAAGTAAATGTACCGAAGTCATAAGGAATGAAATCACATTTCATTAATATTTAATCTGATTACAATATTAGAAAATTTTTACAAGTCCTATAAATTAAAGAAAGAAAAATAACTGAAATCTTCACAAATATTCTTTAATAAAACCAACGGAAAACAAGAGCATTCGCTTCAGGCGCCATCTTCATCATCTGAAGAGTCGAGCAAGGATGGATCCACGTTAGCTGCAATCAGCTTCTCCTTGCCACGACTCCGGCAGAGCTCATAGCTTTTAGAGTATATCTTCATGATCTCTCCGTTGATCTCATCTGAGTTCCGATACTCTTCACAAATTTGTTTGCGAAGGTCATCGGTTAGAGGAGGCCCAAGGTCCCGAAGAGCCTTGAGTTCTCGGATTTCTTCTTCAAGGTTTTGGCGCTTATTCAGATGACGAGTTTCTACCAGCTCTAGTTTTTGGATCGTCTTGGTCAAGATCTTAGCATCAGACTTTAATTCCTTGATCTTCTCCATTCTTATTTCGCTCCTCTGAACCGAGTCAACATTCATTTTGACGATCTCCTCATACTGTGCTTTAGTTGACTTTAGTTCTTCATTGGATGCCTTCACATCTCCCTTGGCTTTGGCCAACTCTTTCTGAAGCCCTTCATTTGTATGAAGAACGCCTTCATGTTGAGTTCTTTCCCGAGCCAAAGCAGACTTCAGTATGGCATTCTCCTTCCTCGCCTCTTCTTCTTGATTTAAATTCGATGGACTTTGGACGCAGATGCTCAACACAACATTCGCTTTATCGTGTCGGTATTATTTGATCGCCGATGTATAAGTATAAAGATAAATACGGAAATAAAGGAGAGAACCGCTTTACCTTCGCCAGTAGCTCATGCCTTAGCTAAGTAAATCCCTCGTTCGAATCTGCTCCCTTAATCGATGGTCATCGGTTTCACGTACGAAGGCGTCGAACAGTTGAAAAGGGAAATTGACATTAAATCGAGGCCACATGGTTGGAGAGGCCATAGCGTCATGCTGAAATTTGGAAGTCGACTGTCTCGGAGGAGAGGGCATGGATTGATTACGAACTGGCGAGGGGTCCACATGTATATTTTCGGGAGAAGGAGACCAAAGAGGAGTGGGTTCGGGGATCGGTGAAGGTGCAGAGGATGAACCTGGATGACTATCTGATGGATGTTTCCTTTTTTGGGATGAGATGGGGATAGATCCGATCGGTTCATCATCAGGCACTTGAATTTCAGTTGGGACTATTGGAGGGATGTCAGCCGATGACGATGGAACTCGAAGCTCTTCGGCAGTCAGGGGGTTTATCTTCGTCCTTATCTTCTTCACACGGAGAACCTTTGCCCGATCGTGCAAAGGTATGTCAAAAAGACTTCTCTTCATCGGGATAGATTCAGAAGGTGCAGGACTAGGGTTGGATGCGGGGGCTGCTTGTGGGATTGCTTCGGGAGGTGCTTCCGGATCACTTTCAGGATTTGTTTCCGGCTGGGTGGATTTGGATTTCTTGGCGGATCTTTTCCTTCTACGGGTCTCGAGGGATTCTTCTGCACGTTGGGCTCATCGATCCGGGGGTTCATCATTTTGAAGAGAAATAGTTGGTGGATCGGTGACAAGGGGATCAGCTCAAGAAGATTCTTCAGTCGGATGCTATTCACTCGCATCCGTATTCTTCCCTGCCAAAAAGTCTTCCAGTTCTTTCACTTCCAAAGAAGTTGGTTTGATCAGAGACACTGCAAAAAACCATGTATCAGAACCCGTATCACCTAGATATCTCAAAAATTGTGTTACAAAGTTGTTCGAAACTTACATTTGTGGTCATATAGCCAGGCTTGCTTGGTCAGAAGCGTAAAACTCCATTCCTTTGGAGGAATCTTCTTCAAAAAATCTTCCATCTCCTTCACACGCTCTTCGGAGATATCTCCAAAGTTAGCAGAGACCCGATCAGAGATTGTCCAATCTGGAAGAGAAGAGATTTCGGGTCCCGTAACAAAAAACCATTTTTCATGCCAACCCTTGTTGCTTGAAGGGGTATCCATCAGCGGTCTCCTCTCAAATCTGGTGTTGGGTCGAGGAGACTGTTTGCTCAACATTTTGAAACCTCGTTCTCGGGACCTACCGGCAGAGAAGAGGGTGAAGAAGATGTCGACAGAGGGAGGAATCCCTAATTCATGACAGAAGGCAATGAATGCCAGGATGTGGATATAGGAATTGGGCACCAACTGGGCAAAACCCACTCCTATGAACCCTAGGAGGGTAACAACGAAAGCATGGAGGGGTAGGCGAATCCCCTTTTCCAGGAACGTGACTGGCATAGCGACCCAACCATCCGGTCGCTGGTACATACGCTCTTCAGGAGCGGGAGCCCTTATAGCATACATATCCGGAATCTGTTAGCGAGTCCGGAGGATACGTATCTCAGATTCCGTGACGGTGGAGGGGATGTTGGCATGGGGAAACTGTTCCCCGTCCTTGAAGAAGTCATAAGGTGGTGAAAAAGGGATCAGAGGTGGATTTCCCCCCATGGTTTCTGTAGATTGGGGGTTTGAACTCGAACCCTCTTGGTTAGGGTTTGGATTGGGGGAAACGGTGCTAACGGGAGTCACGCGAAGGGGAGAATTTTGGCTAGAGTTCACAGTCACCATTGTTGAGATTTCGTAAAACAGAGAAGGAAGTTCTAGGAAGGAGAAGAAAGCTCAAAGGTTCAAATTTCAAATTGGCAGGTAAAACCGTCAGAATTGGTAAAGTTTATCTTTTATACTTACGGTTACTCGGTAATCGAGGGCGGCATAATTAATTCATAGAAATGATGGTGAATTGGAAGAGGTGTCATCCGGTTTTGGGTCTAAATATCTTAACCGGAGTGGACTTATGTCTATTGGGCCTCCCATTTCTGTTTCTGATATCAATTTGGACCGATTTTTTCGGGCTTTGGTGAGTTTCACTTTGGACCTCTTATGACTTATCATAATTCGTTATATCATGGGCCTATACTGTTTATAGTCTTTCATTAAACACCCTGTTTAATAAAAGACTAGGGGGCAATGTTGAGCCATAATCCTTTTCCTTATTGGGTCAGACTTAATGGGCTCCTCCCTTGGATTATGCTACTCTTGTCTTGATTGGTCCGAATGATTTGGGCCCAATTACTTGATTATTTCGTTGGGTCCTTTTGGTTAGATCCGGTAGTTTGGGTCATTTCCGTTATTTGGGCTTAGTCATTGAATTGGCCCATTATACAAATTGCCACTTAACCCAACTTTGACCGATAATCATTATGCCAAATAATAGTTGACTACTATGTCTGCCACCTTTCTGCATGGCATTAATGAGGATGGGACTCAGATGACCGGCGGTGGCAAAGAGTGGTAGCAGGTGAGGAAGTAGGCTACATACTTTCGGCTGAAATGACCGGGAGTGGGAAAAAGGTGTCAGGAGGTGATGGGTGGCACGGTAAACCGGGATTGGAGTACGTATGGGGCTAGGATCACAAAGGAGGTAAGTAACAAACATTACACACACAATCAGATTCTTATTCTCTCAGGCATTAGATATTATTTTCCCTCCATTGTTAACCTTGTGATCGCCGATACTGACTCTCACACCGGAGCTATCCCCCGACGGTCAAGCCGTCAAGCTTTTGGTGTTGACTTGTTGAACTGTGCAGGATATCGGACGCGTCTTGGTGATTGGGACATGGAGAAAGATCTTGGCGTTAACAATAATTATAAAATAAATATGTTACACATAATTTTCATTGCAAATACCATTATTTGCCTACCTAAGATATTATCTCATTAACATAAATTCATTTAAGAATTTATTTATTTTCTTAAGATATTATAATAAATATGATATCCTTTCTTTATTAAAATAATTTCACAAAAAAAATTATTCTAATATTCTTGGATAAAGTATATATAAATATTATATACTTAAACCACATCCTTTAATTCACAACACAACTTGTCCTCAACAATTGTATTCCTCGTAAATAAATATATATAGAATATATATTTATCAATTCTCAATTACATGTTACACCAAACATGCACATATCACATATAGAAAATAAATAATTAATTTGTTATCTTAAATTTTAAATAATTAATTGTTTATAATGTAAGAGAATAAATTAATTTACATATAACAAATACAACTTAATATATTTACAGATTACATAAACATACATATTACCTCATACAAAGCCATTCCTATAATGCAATATAATCATTTAAACAATATTATCTCTTTATTAAAATAATTCAATGCTAGAATTTATTTTAATATCATTTAATTAAAGCACACCATAATATTTGTATACTTAAACTAATTGTTTTTTTGTTCCTTCTCTAAATTGTTTTCAACAATTTAACTATAATAAAATATTAATATATTCACTACATTAAAACATGCATACATTGCACTCTATTCCTAAATAGAGGTTTTATTGTATATGATTTCTTTAATAAAATAATGGTTATACATTAAGTGCATCGTATCTACTACATTAAAATAATTTAATATTATAAATTATTTTAATTTACTCATCTCATTTCCTTTAATAAATTGCTCCTACAATTTTCTTACATATATTAATATATAATACTAATATATTTATTATGCAAAAAATCACATATTGCATAGTATATATATTCACTTATGCAATGCAATATCACACAATATATCACCTAATAAGAATTTTCTTTATTTAATTCTTATTTTGATATTACCTAAAAATTTGGGTTGTTACAAGGATAACACATCAATTAATCAAGTAAAGACATTAATTATCGACTTACGTTAACTTATCTATTCATTTCTATGTCCGCGTCGTTAGACTCATAATACTTCTCTTAACATCGTTTGTAGTTGAGAATTAAATCTCAAGGTCACTTTTTAGGTCTTTTATATCTTTATTTCACTTCTTATGGTTCACGTTTATAAATTATTTTTGTGACTAAAATCCACGAATACCGTGACACCCAAAAATCTGGGTACTTCATTCCCACGTGATTTGGTGTTCACTGTCCAAACATTCATTTCTAAATACTCAAATTAAATAAAATTTAAGCAATAAAACTTTCCATTAAATGGTTACATAATTAACTCCGATAAATTTCCAGGTCATCTAACCTTAAAACATTCATCAAATACGGAAAATTAATTAATTACATCACATAATTTAATCAAGTCTGAAAACATAAATCTCAAATAAATTAATAAGTCTTCAACATTTGTTCATCTTTCCTTTCTCTTTGCTAGTGGTTGGCTCATCAACCTTCTCAACTTTAGTTGAAATGTTTATATATATGCAAGAGTGAGCAAAATGATTGCTCACTTAAAGAAAACACAATAACTGGTAATGAAAGTTTAACTGAATTGAATAACATCTTTATGGTATTGATAATCAAGAACTGATATTGAAATTCATCTGAGGGTCACAAGACCATGAATTATGTCCCAGGTTATAAGTATTTCTATTTGAACCTTTAACAATCCTTAGACTATATGAACCTTCTTTCTCGTAGTTAAGGGGATCAGCCCTTCGTACTATGTATTGTGCACAAATATCTTAACGCTTTCGCATAAATAATCCCCTATAACAGGGTTGTTCATCTCAATTTTAATATACGATTCCACACCAAAGGAAGTTTGGTTTGAATAAGTTTCATGGGTAATTTGGAGTTCAACGTACATCAACTAAGGATTAATTCAATCAAAAATTCAATGACAATGTAAAGGTTCAATAACAACGTAATACAAAGTAGTTATGAAGCATAAATGAATACAGTAACGCAACAAGTTCATGCTTTAAGAATAAAGTTCAAAGCATTAAGAAGATATAATAAACCTTGCTTGAACAACATGGTAAGCTAAGGTTACAATTTCCAACAAGGAAATAAGATAAAAAAATTTGCTCAACAGATTTCAAGAATTTGCTTAATATAAAAGTAAAGCTCGGAAACTTGCTCAAATAAAGTTAGGGTTAGAGAACTTGCTCAATGTAAAGAAGTAAGGTTTAGGAACTTGTATAATTATAATCAAGATAGGGTAAAGAAACTTGTCTTACGTGTAGGCTAAACAGTTATAACTCACGTTCTCAAATATTTTATACACATGCCATCATGACATAATTAGTTACCACATGCTCACGATATGTTACTGAATATCTATTTCATTTACACCTCTTAGTCTTAGGTTTAACCACAAAATTAAACCGCACTTTTAATGCAATAACACAACTATTCAGTTTTCACATAATTCATTAATTACTAATAATATTTTTCATATTTGGTACTATAACACCACAATATGATAAATCACATTTTAATAGTCATAACATTACACTGTATTAACCATTATAGAATTATATAATTAAAAATCAAATTTCTGGCCAAATTGCTAACTAGCGATGTAATACCAATTTCTTCATTGTATGGTATTTATGTAAAACCAAATTACTGCAGACGCAGACAAAGTTGTTCATGTAAGAACTCAAAACAAAGCCAAATTGGCCTAAAAGCTCCTTCCTAACAACAAATTTAACACATATAAAATACATAAACTTTACAGAAACATAAATTAATGTTTCTAAAATGTTTTAACCATACAAATAGTATAAACATCAAATTTAAAACCACTAAATTCAGTGTTCTTGCTATTTCTTCACTTTTAGACATTATTAACGAAAAATTTTATTGTAAATTCGTTTTTCAGCCAAAACAACTTGTTTAAAACCCATTGTTTTGTTTCTTTATATATTTACTCAATTAAAAGTCAATTTACGCGTTATATTATGAATTAATTATAAATTTTGATTCCAAAATAAGCCATATCATATACACATAACTCTTGTATTTCTTTGTAAACATAATTTCTTCACATATATCATGTTTTCATGGATTATCCTACTCTAAATCATATACTAAACATATAAAAATAGTTTATATCAATAAATTAATATAAACAAACCATATTATAAATAATTAATCATCCACATAAATTTTACAGAGAACTTTCATATATATAAAAAACTAAAACTTTAGAAGATAGGATTATACCTTTAATTACTTGTTTAGGTTAGCTAGGAGATAAAATTAACCTCTCCTCCTTTCTTGGCTCTCAAAACCACAAAACTTTTCTTCTTTCTTCTCTCTTTTCTCTCTATGTTTTTTCTTCTTTCTCTTCTCTATTCTTTCTTTATTATTAGACTTAAACTGATATATCGTAAAAAAGTAGACGTAAAATAAAAAAAAATGGACATATAATAATAACCATACTTAGTACATATCAGTTATGTTTTTTTTTTAAATTCAAAAGCCACTAAGGCTTGTTTGGCAAAACCAATTTAAAATTAAATACTTAAAATCCTTAAGTCTTGTTTGGCAAAACTGAATTAAAACTCTTTTAATTTATTTTAATAACTCACTTATTATATAGTTTATTGTCACACTTTATTTAATTAAATTCCAATATTCAAATTCAATTAAATTAAATTTAAAATCAACTTATTAAATCAAAATGCAACATAATCAAATTACCACAAAATTATAATTTGTATTATAATTTTATTTAATAAATTAATACATCACTTTTACTTACTAAATTAAACTAAAATGACCTTATAATAATTCATTTAATCATTATCAACTCTCTAATTTAATTATTAAATTAAATTAGAATATTATCACATAATAATTAATTCATCAATCTTTTGATTAAATTAACTTCAACATACAAAATTATCGAATATCAACTTAATTAACATACTACACTTAATCAAGTTAATTCCTCACAACTCATGAACTATTTATTTAATTAATAAATAATCAAATTACATAAATATTTATTTAATAATAAACACATCAACTAAAATATTTATTTAATTTAATAAATATTTGAAATTACATGTAAAAATTCTGGATTGTTACATCATTCCCTCCTTACAAGGATTCTGTCCCCAGAATCACTATTCAAACAATTCATTCGTCACATTCTTTCCTCCTTACAAGGATTTTGTCCCCAGGATCGAAGACACTGATCAAACAAATAACTCAAGAGAGCTTTTCATCATCTTGTTTTTGAGTTCCCACGTAGCTTCCTCAGCATTGTGGTTCCTCCATATCACCTTCATAGAATGTATTACTTTATTCCTAAGCACTTATTCTTTTCTGTCAACTATCTAGATAGGAATTTCCTCGTAAGACAAATCTTTATCAAATTGTAATGGTTCATACTCGATCACATACTTGTAATCGGGTTTATACGGTCGTAACACTGAGACATGAAAAACATTGTGAACATGTTCTAATTCTGGAGGTAGAGCTACCTTGTAAGCTACTTCCCCTACTCTTCGCAACACCTCAAAGGGTCCTATAAACCTTGGACTTAGCATTCCTTTCTTACCAAATCAAATCTTCCCCTTCTAAGGAGAAACTTTTAGGAAATCAAAATTTCCTACGTCAAATTCGTGATTTTGTCTGTGTTGATCGACATATTTTTTTCTGTTTCTCTTGAGCAGCTATCAATCTTGCCCTGATGATTTTGACAACTTCAGCGGTCTACTGTACCAGTTCTGGTCCTAACAGTTGTCGTTCACTAACTTCATCCAAACATAGTGGAGTTTTGCACTTTCTGTCGTACAATGCTTCGTAAGGCAGCTTGCCAATACTCGCATGGTAACTGTTATTGTAGGCGAATTCAACCAATGATAAATGATCGTCCCAGTTTCCTTTAAAATCCATAATGCACGCTCTCAGCATATCTTCTAACGTCTGGATTGTTCGTTCCCTTTGGCCGTCTGTTTGAGGATGGTACGCCGTACTCATTCTCAACTGTGTTCCCATGCAATCTTATAGTTTCTTTCAAAAGTTAGACGTAAATCATGGATCCTTGTCTGACACAATTGATCATGGAACTCCATGTCTCGAAACGATCACCTTGATGTACAACTTTGCCAACTGATCAAGATTGAATCTAATCTTTATTGGCAAAAAGTGTCCTAATTTTGTTAGCTAATCCACTATCACCCAAATTGCATTATACCCTTTGTAGACGTCTGGATTTTTACTGCTCCTTTTATGTTCTTGCCTTTTGGTGTTCACATTTTAGGTGATATTTGTTTGAAAAAACAAGTTGTGAAAAGGTCCAACATTTATATGTCGACGATTGGACTGTAAGAGTCGCTAGTTGGTATTTTTAAATGGTTGCACCAACTCAACCAAGAAAAGGTTTGCACATTGACCACGTGATGTAACACTGTTAAACTGGTCTGTGCAGCCGAGATTCATTAGGGTCCGGGGAGTTGCTTATGCAAAGGGAAGGTGTTAAGCACCCCCCGACATCCATATTACCACAGTGACCACAACTTTTCAATTAAATTGTTATATGAATGTGTGTATGTGTGTGGGTCAATGTGCAATTATTTAGAAGTAGTGTTATGCCTCGTTTGCACCTATATACAAAGGGTTTGAATTTGTGTAAAAAATTTGTTTTAAACCTATATAGCAGTGATATTTTGTAAAAGAAGTTTTTCAAACCTTTATGCTCAATATTAATTGAGGCCTTTGATACTTCCATTTTATCAAATGTTCAGCTTGATTGCTTTTAGTTTCGAGATGCGAAGTATCTTCGAGAAAATAAGATATATAGCAGTGCCGAACTCTTTGTGGGCATGAGAGTCATATAAGGAAATTCAGACACCGTGAATAATGTACAGGTTGTTTACAGCTAAAAATGTCCATCACGGGAACCAAATCTAGATTCAGAAGACTGAATCTGCGATCACATAATTCCTAGGCTCATATGATGTAGTAATTTATATGAAAGCTATAAGCAGTTATATATAAAAAAGTTATAAATATATATATACAGACTGTCAACCACCATGAAGCGAACTTCATGGGGGATTGGAAACGTAAATATATAAAAGCGGTAAATATATATAGAGAGACATGATCAACTACCACGAAGCCCTCTATGGGTGATCAAAAATATAAATAAAGCAGTAAAAATGATCAACCGCCATGAAGTAAACTCCAGGCAGGACGAAATATAAATAAATCAGTAAAAACGATCAATCGCCACGAAGTAAACTCCAGACGGGACGAAATGTAAATAAAGTAGTAAAATGCCACGAAGTAAACTCCAGGCTTGAAAGAAATGCAAATATATATATATATATATATATATATATATATGGACTAACATTATCAAGTTATGCCTCAATTAAGCCTGGACTTACGTTCGGAGCGCTTATATATATATATATATATATATATATATATATATATATATATATAAAAAGGAAATAAAATCCACCACGAATAGAAGTTCTGCATACACACGTAACACGACTGGGATGCCATGTGATGTCGTAGCCCAGGGATGTACGAACTTCGATGTATGCCCGAACTTCGGGCATCCACTGTCTCAAAGTACGTGCACGTATACAATGTGATGTCTGCTCGAACTTTCAGAACTTCAATTTGGGTATCCGATCGAGGTGTATAAGACCTATTTCCGATTGCTATTTTGGAGAGCTACACAAATAACATGGGATTAGAGGTTGTTAAAAGTCAAGAAGATGGGACCATGCCCTTGGTCTTCAAGCTTCAAATTCCATTTGGTGTGTTGTCCTGTGTAGTAGTCACTCGGGATTGCAGCTATTTGGCTCTTGTAGGACACTACTATGTAGAATTTATATTTAAATGTGTTAAGATGGGGCACATATGGGATTGAGGTGGCAAAATGATGATTTTGCCCCTCACCGGGGTTATCTCCGGTTTGGGCTGATAAAGCGGTCGTTGCTCATGATTATCTCTGAGATTGGGCTGCTGCAATTACTGGATGTCCTCAGGGTTGTCTCTGAGGTGTGCTTGACCTCCGGGGACTGAGTGCCTTAGGGTTATCTCTGAAATTGAAGCTGATTGTTGGGGGTTAAAATGAGCTTTTCTGTGGTTATCTCTGAGGTTGAGATTGAAACTCTTAGTGTTTTTTCTGGGATTGAATATCTCAGGGTTATCTCCGAGATGAAAAAGGCTTCTCCGGTGGAATTTTCGGAACTAGAACTATCTTGTCCTCCAGGGTTATCTCTGAAAGACGATTATCTCCTCCTTCAATGTTAGTAATAGGAATGCAAAATTTCTAGTGTCTACAGATGCCCCTCTTTATCATATTCATGCAATGCATTGGCATGGATAGGATAAAGAATACTTGATAAGTAGGTTTTATACCCACTTATTGGGTGTCAACTCACTAAAATTATGCCCATCTTAAGTAGTTTTTACTATTTTTTAGTTATAGTTTATGTTTATTTCGCAGTACTTGTAGTGGTACTCTTATAACAAGAAAGGCATAGAAAAGCAAGAATGGCATGGATTGCAATTAGCATGGATAAGCATGGCTGCATGAATCTAGCAAAGACTAGGAAAGATGGACATGTGTAGATGAGGAACTGAAGTAGTGGATGAGTGCTATGCAGAAAAGAAAGGATGAAGAACAAACAACAACAATAAAGAAGCAACAACAACAAAATAGCAGGAGACAGCAGGCAAAAGCCGGCGCGCCCGCGCCAAGGACTCGGCAGACACACCTATCACGTGTCCGCGCCCGTGTTACACTATGATCTTGCATGGCTGAGCGAGTCCTCTGCAGTCTGTTTTTTTGACTTTTTGTAATTTGAAATTTGGGCACTTTAGGCTCAACTGAACAAGGTTGGTTGGTACCAGACATGTTTTATTAGAGTCTTTCATCAGTTTTCATATCAAGCAATTAGGGTTCTTAAGTTTTAATTAGTCTAGAGGAGTTTTGATCAATTTTTGATACATTCTATATCCTCTCTTAATCTTAGTTATTCAATAATTATTAGTTTCATTTTTTGGAGATTATTGGTGCTTTGGAACAAGCTTCAAAAATGAACTAAACTCCATTATGGAATTCTAATAGATATTGATATGTAGTCTAAACTTATATATCTTATTGTTTGATTGTATGTTTATAATGGGATTACCTATTATGATTGAGCGTAATGAATGAATGTTTGATCACCATTCACCTTATATGCTTATATGGATTTGAAAAATGAAATATGAGTATGGATAAAATCATAATAGCATATGTTTATGAGGTTGAGTTGTTTAGCTTTGTAATTCGTGAACCAGATAAAAATATATCATTTTATCGTGTGTAGTACTGAAAGAGCCTGAACTTCAATTCATTATTGTTGCAATTTTACATAGACATATAGTGATTTTGGTAATAGTGTCACTTGCATGATTTCTATCATATGTGGAGGTTATGTGAATAGGTCATAGTTCATTGAAAACTGGTTATGTCCACTTTTGTGCTCTTGACTAGTTTTCCATGATAAGTATATAAACATTACATGATGATTACAAGTTAGATGAAGTATTAAATGAAGTTAGAATCCTATTCTTTCCAAATTTGATTACATTATTTTAATTTATATTTTTATTCATTAATTGAATTTAGAATTAATTATAATTTTGAGTTATTCGTTAAAGCATATAAAAATAGTGAAATAGTTGATGTATGATAATTAAGATTTAAAACCTTTCTCCATGGATCGATACTTTTCTTACTCTGTACTAATTGTTAACCCATGTATACTTGCATGAGTTAGAGTCCTTTTTGTTAGACTAAAAAGGAGGCAACAAGTTTTTGGCGTCGTTGCCAGGGAAAGGCATTTATTTTTAATATTGTCATCATCAATTTTAAGCTAAATTTCTATGACTTAAACAACTTTAATCTTATCTTATTTCTATTTTTTGTTTTTTGTTGTATTTCAGGTACTTGTCTATATTTTATGCACACATGATCATCCAATTCCGAGTTAACAGTTACTTAGGATAACATTAATGGAAGAGGTTGGAAAATGAGAGTGCGTAGGAATTTACAAGCAACTTTAGAGACCACAAAATCCAACATGGTAGCAGAAGAGCAAAGAGAGGAGCACAGGGCCTTGAGAGATTATTCGATGTCGAACATCAATGGATTACAGTCAAGTATAGTCAGGCCAGCTATAGCAACCAACACTTTCAAGATAAAGTCGGGCACTATTCAAATGGTGCAGAATTCGGTATAGTTTGGGGGTGCTGCTACAGATGACCCAAATGAGCATCTATTAAGTTTCATAGAAATATGTGATACCTTCGGGTACAACGGGTTGACAGAGGATGCAATCAAACTTAGACTATTTCCATTTTTGTTACGGGACAAATTAAGAAGTTGGCTTCACTCTCTACCTTCAGGATATATTACAACATGGGAGGACCTAGCACAAAAGTTCTTAGCCAATTTTTTACCAATGGCTAAGACTGCTAAAATGAGGACAGCAATTTCCCAGTTCGAGCAGGAACAAGGTGAATCTCTATATGAAGCCTGGGAAAGATACAAGTAGATGCTAAGGAAGTGTCCACACCATGGTATGCCAGATTTGATGGTGATTAATACATTTTATAATGGATTAGGATGACAGTCAAGGCCAATTGTAGATGCAGCTGAAGGAGGAGCTTTATGGGCAAAGAGCTATGAAGAGGCATACAACCTCATTGAGACTATGGCAGCGAATGATTTCCAAAATCCTACAGTCAGAATGCCACAGCCCAAAGTTATAGGTTTGTTAGAGGTGGATGATATCACTCAGTTGTCAGCTCAGATGGAATCCATGAAAAAGAAGATTGACTCTTTGGTGGAAAGTAAGGCGAAGACAGTTGCTTTCGTGTGTGAGATATATGCAGGGTCGCATTCAACTGACCAATGTGCTATTAGTTCAGAGTCTGTACAATATGTGAGCAACTACTAGAAGAATCAAAGTCAGTTTCAGAATATATACAACTTCAACAACCGCAACCATCCAAATTTCAGTTGGTTAAATAATCAAAACAATCAACAAAGTCAGTTTCAACCACAACAACAATTTCAGGCACAACCATCTCAACAACAGTTTGCATTAAGACTACCCTATCCACCTGGATTTTCTCAACAACAACAACAACATCATCCATCACCTGCACCTCAGCAAGAGAAGAAGTCAGATATGGAGGAGATGATGATGAAGTATATGGAAAATACCGAAGTGATGATTAAAAGCCAAACAGTGGCTATCAAAAATTTGGAAACTCAAATGGGTCAGATGGCTAGGATGCTTAACAATAGACCACAGGGTTCATCGCCAAGTAAAATAGAAGCTAATCCAAGAAGGGAAGGTAAAGAGCAATGATCAGGAGTGATTCATCTTTTCGATTGATTTCATCATATTAGACTATGAAGAGGACAGAAGTATACCAATCATTCTTGGAAGACCATTCCTAGCTATAGGAAGAACCTTGATAGACATTCAGAAAGGGGAACTAACAATTCGAGTGCATGATCAGGAAGTTACTTTCAATGTATTTAAGGTAATGAAATTTTTGAGAGATGAAGAGGAATGCTTCAAGGTTGATTTGGTGGAAAAGGCACTAAATGATAAGGTAGAGAACTTGGTAGAATATGAACCATTGAGAAATGCTATTGTGGGAAGTTCAGAAATAGAAGATGAGGAAAATACTGAGTTAGTTCAATTACTTGACATAACTCCACAGTTCAGGAAGTTCAAGACTCCTGTTGAGCCATTAAAGAAAGCTAGAGAGTCATTAGTGAAAGTAAAGTCATCTCTTGAGACACCTCTAGAACTTGAGTTGAAAACACTTCCAGACCATTTGAGGTATACATTTTTAAATGAGAATTCAAAATTACCTGTGATTATTTCTTCTGCACTAACATCTTTTCAGGAAGAAAAACTGCTAAGATTTCTTAGAGAGTTCAAGTCAGCATTTGGGTGGACTATATCAGATATAAAAGGGATCATCCCATCTTTTTTTATGTACAAGATCCTACTGGAAGATGATAGCAAGCCTTCAGTGGAACAACAAAGAAAACTTAATCCAATTATGAAGGAAGTGGTCAAGAAGGAAGTGTTGAAATGCAGGCATTATTTATCTGATTTCAGATAGCTCGTGGTTGAGCCTGGTACAGTGTGTACCGAATAAGGGTGGTATGACTGTAGTTTTTAATGAAAACAATGAGTTGATTATGACGAGAATAGTGACGGGGTGGTGAGTCTGTATGGACTACCACAAACTTAACAAAGCTACAAGGAAAGATCACTTCCCACTGTCGTTTATCGATCAGATATTAGATAGACTAACGAGTTATGAGTTTTATTACCTTTTGGACGGGTATTCAGGCTACAATCAGATTGTTATATCTCCAAAAGACCAAGAAAAGATAACCTTTACATGTCGTATGACACTTTCACCATCAGAAGGATGTCTTTTGGTCTATGCAATGCCCCCATCCACTTTTCAAAGATGTATGATGGCTAGCTTTTCGGATATGGTGGAGCATAATGTGAAGGTGTTTATGGATGATTTTTTAGTATTTGATGATTCTTTTAATTTGTGTCTGGAAAATTTAGTGATGTTATTGAGAAGATGTGTTGAGACGAACTTGGTGTTGAATTGTGAAAAGTGCCGTTTTATGGTACAAGAAGGAATAATTCTGGGACATAAGGTATTGTAGAAGGGACTTGAGGTGGACAGAGTCAAATTGGAGACTATTGAGAATTTGCCACCACCTACTTCTGTAAAAGGTGTTCGAAGTTTTCTAGGACATGCAGGCTTTTACCACAGATTCATTAAAGATTTCTCCAAAATAACAAAGCCACTTTGCAGCTTATTGGATAAGGATGCACAATTCAAGTTTGATAAGGATTGTGTGTCTACATTTGAGCATTTAAAGAGGAGGTTAACTTCAGCACCAGTAATTACAGCACCAGATTAGGACTTACCATTCGAGTTGATGTGTGATGCCAGAGATTATGTTGTGGGGGCTATTTTGGGCCAGAGAAGGGAAAAGATTTTTTATGTGATATATTATGCGAGCAAGACCCTTATTGATGCTCAATTGAACTACACCACCACAGAGAAGGAATTACTGGCAGTTGTGTATGCTTTTGACAAGTTTCAAGCGTATCTGATTGGGACAAGGGTGATAATGTACACGGATCATGCGAAAATTCGATATTTGGTGGCAAAGAAGGATGAAAAACCTCATTTGATCAGGTGGATACTTCTGTTGTAGTAATTTTATTTGGAGATTAAGGACAGAAATGGAACTGAGAACCAAGTGACAGACCACTTATATTGATTGGAAAATCTGGGAAGGAAGGTAGATGATAAGATTGTGATTAATGAGTCCTTTCCAGATGAACAGTTATTTGTGGTGAAAGGGGAAGTGCCATGGTTTACAGACTATGCGGACTATTTGGTGAGCAGGATGATCCCTTCTGACTTAGTTGGTCATCAAAAGAAGAAATTTTTGCATGACGTGAAGTGGTTTATATGGGATGAACCATATTTGTTCAAACAATGTGATGATCAGATGATAAGGAGATGTATCCCATATAGTGAGACAGAGGGGATTTTTTAGGATTTCCTTCATTATATGGCGCTAGAGTGTTACAAGCAGGATTTTATTGGTCGCTGATTTTTAAAGATGCTTAGAGTTTTGTCCAGAGATGTGGCAAATGTCAAAGAGTTGGGAATATATCGAAAAGGAATGAGATGCCATTGAACACGATCCTCGAGGTTGAATTTTTTGATGTTTGGGGGATAGATTTCATGGGCCCTTTTGTTTCTTCATGTGGAAATTTATACATCTTCTTAGCAGTCGATTATGTTTTGAAGTGGGTGGAAGTGGCAGTTCCTCCAACTAATGATGCCAAGGTGGTCCTAAGATTTTTACAAAGAAGTATTTTTACAAGGTTTGGGACTCCAAGGGCTATCATTAGTGATGAAGGCAGTCATTTTTGTAATAGGCAGTTCACAGCTCTGTTGGCCAAGTGTGGGGTAAATCATCGCATTGCTACAAGTTATCATCCTTAAACTAATGGCCAAGTAGAGGTTTCAAATCATGAAGTAAAGAGAATTTTGGAGAAAGTTGTGAACTCCACAAGAAAGGATTGGTCATTAAAGCTTGATGATGCGGTATGGGCGTATAGGACTGCTTACAAGACTCCATTGGGCATGTCACCATTTCAAGTTGTTTATGGAAAGGCTTGTCACCTCCCCATAGAGCTTGAACATAAGGCGTATTGGGCAATCAGGAAGCTCAATTTTGATTTGAAGGCTGCAGGTGAAAAATGCCTACTCTAACTCAATGAGTTGGATGAATTCAGATTACAGGCATATGAAAACTCCAAGTTGTATAAAGAAAAGTTGAAGAAATGGCATGATCACACGATTATAGAGAGAGTATTTGAGCTAGGACAAAGAGTTATGTTATCTAATTCAAGACTTCAAATCTTCCCTGGGAAGCTCAAATCAAGGTGGTTAGGGCAATTCATAGTAAAGACAGTTTATCCATATGGTACAGTAGAGGTATTCGACAAATTCCTAGATAAGCCATTCAAAGTGAATGGACAGCTGCTAAAGCATTATTTTGGTGGAGAGGTTGACAGGAATAAAGTCACCTCCATTCTTTCTTCAACATGATTGAGTCAGAGATAGTCAAGCTAATTGACTATAACTTAGTGCTTGATGGGAGGCACCTCATTAATTCTATCCTTACCTCCTTTTAATTCTGTTTTGATCACATTTCATATTTCATTTTCATGATTAGTTGTTATAGAATAACAAGTGTGGAATAAGTATTATGGGAGCTAAATGTGCATATGATGATGCTTGAGTGTAGCCTAAAAAGTATTATTTTAGGATAGTCATTTATGCATAGTCATTAGTTCATGTTTTGATAATGATATTTGTTGTTTGTACATGTGTATTGGAGATGATCTGTAGCTACTTTGATATGTTTAAAGATGCAGATCGGTATGGTAGGATGCAAGGTAGCGCGGCCACGCAAGGAATTCAGTATAAAATGGTGTGCATGTGCCATAATTCTGTGTAATATAACCTATCACGCGCCCGCGCCACTTTCCAGTTCAAAAATCGCGCGGCCGCGCCCGAGACCGGATTTTAAATTTTTTTTATGTTTTTAAAAACATGTCTTTACTAATTTCTTATATCATTTACAATCGAATCGTGCGTATCCCTTTCTTTCTACAGATGCACGACTCCTCTCCCAACCGTTCCAATTCAAATTTGTAACTCCTCACCCCACTACGTATATCTCGCATCCGTTTCCTACCCACGTTCAAATTCCTGAACTGATAAAGTTAGGGTTCTTCAGAGGGTGCGTGAAAAGCAACAAGTTTGGGGGTGTTCATTGTTTGTTAGAAAATACAACCTTTGTTCCATCAGTAAAGTTTTTCTTCTTCTTCATCGGTAACAATGGGGCCAAAACGTGCTCGTTCTCGCACTCCAGAGTCATCCTCTGCAAGTAGCCAAAGTGGTGACAATGTGAATTTTTCTAAATTTCTCAGTCTTGATGCCCAGATAACGTATTACCGAATTGTTGCTAAATTATTTGTTAGAGAGAGTGGGCTCAAGCCAGTGGTACAAGATGGGACATTGGTAGAATGATAAGGGAAAAATGTTGGCATGGAGTTTGCTCTACACCAATGGCTGCACCTATGGCCATTGTAAGGGAATTTTATGCGAATGCAAAGGAGACAATGAATGACTTTTCTTTTGTCCGAGGGGTTCAAGTGGACTATCGCCCAAGGGCAATTCGTGGCGTATTTAATTTACCCGACCCTCAAACTGGACTTACAAATTGGGCTGAGATAGAACAAATGAAAACAGACTTAGATGAAGTCATTACTGATTTATGTATACCAGGGACACAATTGACTTACAAGCCAGGAACTAATCAGCCCAGGACCTTTCCAGGTTCATCTCTCAACCGTTATGCCATAGCTTGGAATCTCTTTGTTTGTGCAAGACTCATGCCATCATCCAATCAACATGATATTACAACTGAGTGAGCAATCATCCTGCGGGGTATTATTGTAGGAAAATACATTGACTTTGGTCACCCCCTTAATTAGAACATGCTACGCTACATGCGGGGGAACACTACAGGAAGTATACCACATGCCTCAATTGTGGCTCATTTGTGTGCTAGAGTAGGAGTTAGATGGACAGATGAGCAACTTCAATACCCAATTCAGGATATCACTCACGCCACGATAGCAAAATTCAAAGATTGGGCAGGAGGTACCTCGCATCCAAGGGGTAAGGGTTTCATCCTTCGTCCTGCATCATCTACACCATCATCGCAGCCCTCAAAGACAAATGAAGCAGGCACGTCAACTCATGCCACTGCTGCTACTGATAATCGACAGTTCTGAAGGTTAAAGAAGAAGGTCGATGCTATATACGATAATTTTGCAGCGTTTGCTACAGGTTTGACGAGGTCTCTAGTGGAGGATTTTGCGCAGCAGGGTACCATGCTCGAGTGGGCACAATTTGGGACAGCCATGCCATTTCTACGGTCGAATTCACCACACGAAGAGGATGGTGCAGCTGATCATTGGGGAGATTTCTTTTAACCCCTATACCTTCATTCATTGGGACAATGAATATGTTAAGTTTGGGGGTATTGGGTAGTAGTGTAGTTGCATGTAGTTAATTTGCATATTTTTGCATGTTTAGTTTGACTTTTGCATGTTTATGTGTTAGTTAATAATTGCAGAAAAGTTTTCTGTTTTTAGTAGTATTATATGTTTTAGTTATGTGTTTAGTTGCATATCCCAAATTTCTAATTTTATGAAGTTTGAGTTTAGCCACTGATGAAATTAAATTTTGAAGGATTTTTGAATTTGTTGGATAACATGAGCTTAGCTATAATGTTTTACATGATGTAATCCACGCCTATTGTTTAGATGCTTTCGGTTAGCACATACGTGTTAACATATGCTTACTAGTATAAGAGTACTGTGTTTTTATTTCTTAATATAAAATGTAGTTTTTAAGAAAGAGAATTATGTAGAAAGTGGACTTTAGCTGTGAAAACAATTATAATCAAACTTTGGGAACACATGGGTATGCTTATTGTGTATAAAAAAACAGAAGAGAAAAGTCTATCTTGTAACCTTCCAGGGCTGAATTATGGAATCCTTGGAAGGGGCGAGATGGAGCGTAAAATGCACTCGCAGCATATATAAAAAAATAGTAATAAACACCGCGGAAAAGTGCAAAATCACCCTCATGGGTAAAAATAAAGCAATTTAAACCCATTGTTGAACCTTAGTTTGGATTGATGTGTTGGATTAGTTTTTGTTGCAATAGTATACATAAGTCTTGATTAAGACTATAATTTTTTGTTTTGAGCAGTTTAACATGTGTATTCTTTGCCTTTGTCAAGTTTTTGGTGAACACAAAACACACACACAACATCTTTATAGCGAGTATGAGTTATTTGATTGTATGATATTATGTCTATAGCTTAGTTTGAAATTTTATTCTTGAATCTGGATAATTCGCTAAGGCACAATGGATTAGAATTCCATTTTAGCTAGAAAAACTTGGGACTCATTTGCATAATAGTTTAGTTTGCATAGCATGTAGTTGCATTTCATTGTTTACTGTCATATACATTGCTTGAGGGTAAGCAATAGTTTAAGTTTGGGGGTATTTGATAAGTAAGTTTTATACCTACTTATTGGGTGTCAACTCACTAGAATTATGCTCATCTTAAGTAGTTTTTACTACGTTTTAGTTGCAGTTTATGTTTATTTTGTAGTACTTTGTAGTGGAACTCTTATGACAAGGAAAGGCATGGAAAAGCAAGAATGGCATGGATTGGCATTAGCATGGATAAGCATGGTGGCATGAAGCTAGCAAAGACTAGGCAAGATGGACATGTGTAGATGAGAAACTGAAGCAGTGGATGAGTGCTATGCAGAAAACAAAGGATGAAGAACAAACAACAACAATCAATAAGCAACAACAGCAAGATAGCAGGAGACAGCAGGCAGAAGCCGCGCGATCGCGCACCCGTGCTACTTGAAGTCAGAAATCTTTACACCATCGCGCGGCCGCACCCCAGCAAATAAGGAATATGGCGCGCCCGTGCCAAGGCCTTGATAGACACACCTATCGCGCGCCCGCGCCCGCGCCCGTGTTACACTATGATCTTGCACGACCGCGTGAGTCCTCTGTATTCTTTTTTGTTGACTTTTTGTAATTTGAAATTTGGGTGCTTTAAGATCAACTGAACAAGGATGGTTGGTACCAGACGTGTTTTATTGGAGTCTTTAATAAGTTTTTATATCAAGCAATTAGGGTTCTTAAGTTTTAACTAGTCTAGAGGGGTTTTGATCAATTTTTGATACATTCTATATCCTATCTTCATCTTAGTTATTCAATAATTATTAGTTTCATTTTCTGGAGATTATTGGTGCATTGGAACAAGCTTGGAATAGATTTTGCAACTGGGTTTAACAGATTTGTTTATCAATTCTCTTACATCTCTTATTTGCATTGTTTAATTCCATGTGTTGCTTCATTCCCATAACGGCTTTTGGTTCAAAAATGAACTAAACTCCATTATGGGATTCTAATGGATTTTGATATGTAGTCTAAACTTATATATCTGATTGTTTGATTGTATGTTTATCATGGGATTACCTATTATGATTGAGCGTAATGAATGAATGTTTGATCACCATTCACCTTGTATGCTTATATGGATTTGAAAAATGAAATATGAGTATGGATAAAATCATAATGGCATATTTTATGAGGCTGAGTTGTTTAGCTTTGTAATTCGTGAAGCAGATAGAAGTATACCGTTTCACCGTGTGTAGTACTAAAAGAGCCTGGATTTCAATTCATTATTGATGCAATTTCACATAGACATATAGTGATTTTGGTAATAGGGTCGCTTATATGATTTCTATCATATGTGGAAGTTATGTGAATTGTGACACCCCCAAATCCAGGTACTTTGGTGTTCACTGCACAAATATCATCTATTTATCTACCCATAAATAAAAGTAAACCATGCAATAGATAGAATTAAATAAATAAATCTCCCCTTATGGGGTTACATCATCTGCATAAAATACAATCCCAGGTCACTCTAACCTTAAACATCTGTGCGAAATCATAAACAATAACAAGTCTTAAATAACATCAAGTCTGTAAATAAATACACATCAAGTCTTAAATAACAACAAGTCTTCCTCATTTGTTAACCTTTCCCTTGCCTTTACTAGTGGAAGGCTCGTCAGATCTTTCATTCTTAACTGCAATGTTATTATTACGCAAGAGGGAGCACGATTTGCCCACAAGTATAACAATATGACAAATGAATAATAACATGCAAATAAATCAAAGACTTCTGAAATAGGAAAAATCAACTTTTGAGTCAAAAATGAATAACAAGAAACAAAAGAACTTCTGAGGGTCATAAGATCTTGAACTATGTCCTTGGTTGTCAAGTGTTTATACTTGAAACCTTTAACAGTCATAAGACTATGGACTCTTCTTCTCATACTTAGGGGGGATCAACCCTTAGTACTATACTGTGCACAATATCTTAACGCTAACGCATAAGTAATCCCAAATACACGGTTGTTCATCTAAGTTTGACATTAGAGTCTGCACCAAAGGAAGTTTGGTTTGGATAATTCAACAAGGGTTCTGAAATTTAGAATGCTCATCAACTATGGACTAGTCGAATCATTAAGGGTTCGCTAACCTAACAAGGTTCAACAGTAACTGATAATTTAAATTGAATAGCAATCTCAAAAGGTATACAATAGAATAATTATTGTATATCAGAATCATACTTTAAAAGATTAATACACCTTAATATAATAAAATGGACTTGATCAATAATAACGAGAATTTGCTCGATGTAAAGAGACAACTTATAGGCTCATATAAAGATAACGAGTAAGGTTAGGAAACTTGCCTCGTGCGTAGATTACACGTTAATTATACTCGTTCCTTGATTTAATCTTACATATCATTTACGTTCACAATATCAGTCACTTATAATGTAACTAATCATCATACGTTCACTCTTTTTGTCTAACTCGAATTATAACTATACTTAGTCAACTACTACACTCAATGTCATATAATTTACACTTCGTGAACAATAAGCTAACTATGCGTTCAATCATTCAATTCACACATAAATGTGTTATTGACATGTTAAGAATTTATTTTAACACCTCATTATATGTCTAACATGTTTTTATGTTCATTAGATTAAGTTACTAACACATTGCTTGACTTGAGCATTTAAAAAAAATTCATTTCTAGACCATTCTACTAAGTGGAGCTACTACCGCCCTTTTTTTTCGTTTCTTAGCTGCTGCTGTGTTACTGGCATACCGCAGACTTGAGACATGGCGTCATGAGGCGGGAATTAGGCATGGAGTTGGCGCATGCACAAAACTCCGATTCAATTTTCAGTTCACAAAGAACACAAAATCAAGCGAAATTATCATTACATGATTATTAAATTCATCAAATTAAACATACCCATATACTAGAATTCGTACATAATCATTACCCAACCTTTATAGAGTGATTTTAACCAATTAAAACATATAATGACATAATTAAAACATGCAATTTCACTATTCTTGATGTTCTTGAAGGTTTTGAACATAAAACATAAAAATATACACTACGGATTCGTTATAACACCAAATCCATCCATTCAAGGTTTGTTTTCTTCGTTTTAACATGCATAATTATATACGAGTGTGAATTTTACGAAACAATATATGTTTGACATATTAAATTTACGTATAAGGGCCATATGGCCATATTTCTATACTCTATAACTTTTGAAGCAATAATATATGTTATAATATTATGAAACTGATGATATGGAACCATACAATATATAGGAAAACACATAACAACATCTTATCACATATATGCACATAATCCTTACTCTTTCCAATTGTTGAATTTAACAGAAAATTGAAAGCCATATTCATGAAACATTAAATGACGTAAATAAATTGGGTTGAAGAAATTACCCAAAGCGTAGAGTGTAGATTAAAATCCTTTTTTTTTAGATATTACTTCAATCACAGAGTTTCTCCCACAATTCTTCAGAAATCTCTCTGAGCTCTCAACTTTTAATTAACTTAGCATACGTGAATAGCAAAATAATACGCCTGATGCGTATAAGAACTGGCGTGGTGGTGGTCAGTTACCCAATCATGGGTTAACTGCTCACAACCTCCACTAATGCCATGTTTGGCTAGCATTAAAAGGCTTATACCCATTTAATTTAATAATCTCTTATACTATAGTTTAATAGTGTCACACCCCTTTATAAAATAAATTAAATATCTTATTTAATTTATTTTAAATAACATATTATATTTTCTCATTAATTCACATAATCACATAATTAAATTTCTCATTAATTAATTATGTCAAATTATTAAATCTCTAATTAATTACTAAATTAATTAAAATACCATTAGGCTTATTAAATATTTCTTTTAATTCAATAAGCTCACATAATTACATACTTCGAATAATAAAAATTCTCCACATTAAACACATATAACTAAAATAATCTACCACAATTTCATCAATTAATTATTTAATCTAATAATTAATTCATTGAAAAATATTTATTCAATTCAATAAATATTAAAATTAAATTACAAAATCTCGGTTGTCACATCTTTTCCCCCTTAAAAGAATTCTGTCCTCAGAATCACAACTTAAACAATTTGTCCCATTACATTCTCCCCTCTTTACAAAGATTCTGTCCTTAGGATCGGTTATAACAATCTAAGTAAATAAATGAGGATAATTCTTCATCATATTCTCTTCGAGTTCCCACGTAGCTTCTTCAGTGTTGTGGTTCTTCCAAATTACCTTAATAGAAGGTATTACTTTATTTCTTAGAACTTGCTCTTTTTGGTCGACAATCTGAACAGGAATTTCTTCGTAAGATAAGTCTTTGTCAAAATGTAGGGGTTCATATTCAACCACGTGATTGTAATCGGGTTTTTAAGGTCATAGAACTGAAACATGGAAAACATTATGGACATTCTCTAGAGCTGGAGGTAAGGCTACCTCATATGCAATCTCTCGGACCCTTCGCAGAACTTCAAAGGGTCCAATGAATCTTGGGCTTAATTTCCCTTTCTTTCTGAACCTGATCTTTCCCTTCTAGGGAGAGACCTTTAAGAACACATAACTACCCGGTTCAAACTCAACATTCTTACGGTGTGGATCGGCGTATTTCTTCTATCTATCTTGGGCTGCTATCAATCTTGTTCGGATCACTTGGACTATTTCTGCTGTTTGTTGTACCAATTACGGGCCTAGTAATTATCTTTCGCCAACTTCATCCCAGTAAAGTGGAGTTCTGCACTTTCTGTCGTATAACGCTTTATAAGGCGGCACGCCAATACTAGTGTGGTAACTGTTGTTGTAGCTGAACTCTATGAGCGGTAGATGGTCATCCCAGTTTCCTTTAAAGTCCATTATACAAGCTCTTAACATGTCTTCTAATGTCTGAATTGTTCTTTCACTCTATACATCTGTCTAAGGGTGATATGTCGTGCTCATTCGTAACTGTGTACCCATGCATTCTTGTAGACATTTCCAGAAGTTCGACGTAAAGCGCGGATCTCTATCTAAAATAATTGACGACGGAACTCCATGCCTTGAAACAATCTCTTTCACATATAACCTTGCCAACTGATCTAAGTTGAATCTAATTTTGATCGGAAGGAAGTGTGCGGATTTTGTTAATCAGTCAACAATAACTCATACGGCGCCATAGCCTTTTTGAGTTGTTGGTAGGCCAACCACGAAATCCATCGTAATATATTCCCATTTCCATTCTAGAATCTCTAAAGGTTGTAGTAACCCACTCAGCCTCTGATGTTCTGCTTTCACTTTCTAACATGTCAGGCACTTGGCAACACATTCTGCAACCTCTCGTTTCAAATTTGGCCACCAGAAATGTTGTCGAAGATCTTGGTACATCTTGGTACTACCAGGTTGAATCAAATATCGAGAGTTATGAGCCTCGCTCAAAATTTCTTCCTTAATCTCTGGTACTAGTGGTACCCAAATTCTACTTTCAAATCTCAGTATTCCTTCCCTATCCATCTTGAATCTTGATTCAGTTCCTTCGGATATCTTCTTTTTAACCGTTTTACATTCGTCATCCTGAAGTTGAGCCTCCTTAACTTTATCCAGTAGAGTTATACCAGATTGCATCTGAAACAACTTCTCATCAATCTCCATAGGATACTTTACTTCTAATTCCAGCTTTTCCATTGCTAAAATTAACTCCTCCTGATTAGTCAAGATCATCAGTTTCTCCCGACCCTTTCTACTTAAGGCTTCGGCAACCATATTTGCCTTACCCGGATGGTATAGAATCTCACAATCGTTGTCCTTAATTAACTCCAACCACCTTCTTTGGCGCATGTTCAAGTCTTTCTGTGTAAAAATATATTTCAGACTCTTATGGTCTGTATATATTTCACACTTCTCCCCATAGAGATAGTGCCTCCAGATTTTCAAAGCAAAAACCACTGCAGCTAACTCCAAGTCATGGGTCAAATACCCCTTCTCATAATCATTCAATTGTCGTGACACATACGCAATGACTCTACCATTCTGCATAAGCACACAACCAAGTCCTTTATGCGATGCATCACTATAAACTAAAAAATTTCCTGTATCATCCGGAAGAGATAATACAGGTGCTGAACTCAACCTCTTCTTTAATTCTTCCAAGCTCTTCTCACACTTCTCCGTCCAAACAAATTTCACCTATTTTCTAGTCAAATTCGTCAACGGAGTCACAATCTTGGAAAAGTCCTGAATGAATCTTCTGTAATAACTTGCCAATCCAAGAAAACTTCTTACTTCTGACGGCGTCTTCGGCTAATCCCAATTAATCACTGCTTCGACTTTGGAAGGATCCACCAAAATTTTGTCCCTATCGATCACATGTCCAAGAAATTATACTCTTTCAATCTAGAATTCACATTTCGAAAACTTAGCATATAACTTCTCTCTTCTCAATGTCTATAACGTCACCATCAAATGTTCTTCATGTTCTTCCTTGGTTTTTGAATATACCAAAATATCATTTATAAATACCACTACGAATTTGTCCAAAAATATCTTGAACACTCCATTCATTAAGCCCATAAATGTTGCAGGAGCATTCGTTAGACCAAATGACATTACCAAAAATTCGTAGTGACCATATCGTGTTCTAAACGTTGTCTTCGGTACATCCTCTGGTCTCACCTTCAGTTGATGATAACCAATCCTCAAGTCTATCTTTGGAAAGTATCTTGCTCCCTTTAACTGATCGAACAGGTCGTCGATTCGCGGTAATGGATATCTATTCTTTATCGTGACCTTATTCAATTCTCTATAGTCGATGCAGAGCTGCATTGTCCCATCCTTCTTCTTCACGGATAAAATCGGCGTTCCCCTAGGTGATACGCTTGGTTGGATATACTTCTTGTCCAGTAATTCTTGTAGTTAGACCATCAGTTTTTTCATCTCTACTGGTTCCATTCGGTATGGTGCCTTCGATATTGGAGCTGTTCCTGGAGCCAAATCAATCACGAATTCAACTACTCTATCTAGAGGAAGTCCTGGAAAATCATCCAGAAATATGTCTGCGAAATCTCTCACTACTAGTATCTCCTCTATTTTTGGATTCTCTCTGCGACTATCGACTATGTAAGCTAGATATCCTACACAGCCTTGCCTTAACAACCTCCTGGCCTGCATCATCGTCA
The DNA here is from genome assembly GCA_020205615.1 of Panax quinquefolius. Taxonomy (NCBI): domain Eukaryota; kingdom Viridiplantae; phylum Streptophyta; class Magnoliopsida; order Apiales; family Araliaceae; genus Panax; species Panax quinquefolius. The sequence goes on from CM035155.1 coordinate 94,601,131, forward strand.
GACAACTCGCTTGTCTGGGCGACTTGCTACCGTAAAACACAACCTTTGATGGAGTCATAAAGTTAATACACTTCTTCTGGCAGTCAATTACCGCCCCATAATTGGATAACCAGTCCATACCCATGATAACGTCAAATTCTCCAAGTCGAATAGGGATAAGATCTACGTTCATGATATTACCTTTAATATCCACTCTACAGTTCTTATGCACGTACTTAACAGGGATTATTTCTCTATTCGTAATTTCTATGTTCATGGGGTATTCTAACTCGTCCTTAAGCAATTTTAAGTTCTTCACAAAGTCATCAGATATAAATGAACAAGTAGCACCCAGATCAAATAACACATAAGCATTAACTCTATTGATCGGAATAATACCTGACACCACATCATGAGACTGCACTGCATCCTGTATTGTCATGTTGAATGTTCTAACGGTCGGTCGGTTGGTTGTAGTTGGTCCTGTGAAAGTCAGAGTGCCTCCACCGTTGTTTCCTCTATTCCCTCCTGACCCCGTTCCTCCAGATCCCTTTTTAGGACAATCCCTTGCAAGATGATCCTTTGAGCCACAAGTGAAACATGCACCCTTCTTTGGGTTAGGACAGTTAGGTTCTATGTGGCCTTCCTGACCACAATTGTAACACACTCGTTTTCCCTTCATGAAAACTCCCAGATGAGTTTTCCCGCAGGTTGGGCATGCTTCGATCATCTTTTTTTTCCTTCCTTGTTGACTTCCAGCTGATGAGTTATCAGACCACTTTCTCTTTTGATTATTACTACCTCACGTGCTACTTCCACCAGTCTTGTTAATTCCTTCATTTTCACTCTTTTTCTTCTTCTTCTGATTCTGATTATATTTGGTTACCGCATCGCTTCCACCTTCAGTGAATATTGCCTTCTCTAACACTCCAGCAAAAGTGTTCAATTGGAACATTGACACCTTGCTATAAAACCAGGGCTGCAGTCCCTGCTCGAAACGTCTTACCTTCCTCTCATCAGTATGCACTTGGTATATGGCGAACCTAGCCAACTCGTTGAATCTTGCCACATAATCAGCTACGGACATATTCCCCTGTTTCAATTCCAGAAACTGAACTTCCATTTGATTTTGTGAACTAGTCGGAAAATACATCTCAAAAAACATCTCCTTGAATCTCTCCCAGGTTATTACACCTTCTCCTCCCTGTACTTTGTTTGCCTGCCACCAATTATAACTGGCTTCAAACTTCAGCATGAATGTTGTGTATGCGGTCTTCTGATCTTCTCTTACTCTAGCGACATCAAACACCTTCTCCATCTCCATAACCCATGTTTGAGCCTCGATTGGGTTTATGGAACCCTTAAACTCTGTCGGTTCCACCGCCTTGAAATCCTTAAACGATGTGTTTGGTGGAGCTTGTGGTTGATTGTTAATTGCTCTGGCTAATAGGTTCACTAACTGTTGAACAAGGTTAACATTGGCGTAGTTGTTGTTATTCATCGGTTCTCCTTGAGCTTGTTGACGGTTTTGTCTTCTTCTAGGCGGTATATTTCTGTTAAGAATATACTCTTATTAAGTCTTTATTCAATCCATTAAACATTTAAGGCTTAACTAAAACATTTAATCATAATTCACTTAACAAATTATTTCGAATAAACTCTGACATTTTATTCAAATCAAAAGTTTTAACATCATACGATAGCATCACTGCTATTTACATCAACTATCCCGAGATAAAAAATCTACATGATTTAAAACATTAAAATATTCCTTTGTTTATAAACACATCAGAATTTACATCTTAAACTACCAGGTAGGTTTCACATAAATAAACTAATCCTATCACTGCATATTAAGGCACTGAATAGCCTTGCCACGTTCCTCTTCCATGATGTGGGACATCGTCCTGCGATCTAGCATATATGATGGTAGACCTTCAAACTGAATTTGATACCCCATAACTCGATCCTGGGCCGCATCCATTGCATTTTGAAGTGTAGAGTACGTCTCCCTAAGCTTAGCCTTCTTCGCACGACAATCCTTTTCTACAAGATCAGCACGACGTGACTCTCTTACCCAGCACTCCTCTGCTATGGCCAACCTTTCTGAGCTCGCTTTCAGATCCTTCTTCAACTTTTCTATTTCTTCGAACTTCTCCTTGGTTTGACCCTTCTCGTGAACCAAATCCCACTCCACGTTTCCTAAACGTGTGTGAAGAGTCATAATTTCCCCATCCTTCTGCTTGATGGTAATCTATTGGATAACAGTCCGCTCCTTCAGCTCTTGAACAGTGTCTTGTAACTCTATGTTACGATAATAAAGTGCATCATACATCTCAGCATCGATGGAGTTTGGTGGGAACTCCTCTTCCTCCTCTTCTTCATCAAAATCCTCCTCTGGATCAGTCTCAGGCTCATACTCCCGACCAACAACAGTGATCAACGGAGATGGTTCTCTCTGTACCAACTGTTCCCTGACGACATGAATATCTCGGGGCTCCTCCTCTGAGAGGAACTCGGTTCCTCCTCCCACTCGACTAGCTCCTCTAACATCCGACATCCCCGACAACAAAATTTTAAGTTTTAGTTACTAATTCGTGCTAACGAACACATAATTTAACAAATAAGCACGTAAAGTCTTTTATTATCTTCAATTAATTAAGAAATTCATTTCTTATAACTCGATAAGAGTTTACCACCACTATGTTCTCAATCTCCTATAAGGCTACTACCTAAGGTTCATAACCTACAGCTTTGATACCAACCTGTGACACCCCCAAATCTGGGTACTTCCATTTCCACAGGATTTGGTGTTCACTGTACAAATATCATCTATCTATCTACCCATAAATAAAAGCAAACCATGCAATAGATAGAATTAAATAAATAAATCACCCCTTATGGGGTTACATCATCTACATAAAATACAATCCCAGGTCACTCTAACCTTAAACATCTGTGCGGAATCATAAACAATAACAAGTCTTAAATAACATCAAGTCTATAAATAAATACATATCAAGTCTTAAATAAGAACAAGTCTTCCTCATTTGTTAACCTTGCCCTTACCTATACTAGTGGAAGGCTCGTTAGATCTTTCATTCTTAACTGCAATGTTATTATTACGCAAGAGTGAGCACAATTTGCCCACAAGTATAACAATATGACAAATGAATAATAACATGCGAATAAATCAAAGACTTCTGAAATAGGAAAACTCAGCTTTTGAATCAAGAATGAATAACAAGAAACAAAAGAACTTCTGAGGGTCATAAGACCTTGAACTATGTCCTAGGTTGTCAAGTGTTTATACTTGAAACCTTTAATACCATAAGACTATGGACTCTTCTTCTCGCATACATAGGGGATCAACCCTTTAGTACCATATCAGCGTACAAATATCTTAATGCTAATGCATAAGTAATCCCCTATACAGGGTTGTTCATCTCAGTTTGACATTAGAGTCCACACTAAAGGAAGTTTGGTTTGGATAAATCAACAAGGGTTCTGAAATTTAGAATGCTCATAAACTATGGACTAGTCGAATCATTAAGGGTTCGCTAATCTAACAAGGTTCAACAGTAACTGATAATTTAAATTGAATAGAAATCTCAAAAGGTATACAATAGAATAATTATTGTATATCAGAATCATACTTTAAAAGATTAATACACCTTAATATAATAAAATGGACTTGATCAATAATAACGAGAATTTGCTCGATGTAAAGAGACAACTTATAGGCTCATATAAAGATAACGAGTAAGGTTAGGAAACTTGCCTCGTGCGTAGATTACACGTTAATTATACTCGTTCCTTGATTTAATCCTACATATCATTTACGTTCACAATATCAGTCACTTATAATGTAACTAATCATCATACGTTCACTCTTTTTGTCTAACTCGAATTATGACTATACTTAGTCAAATACTACACTCAATGTCACATAATTTACACTTCATGAACAATAAGCTAACTATACGTTCAATCATTCAATTCACACATAAATGTGTTATTGACATGTTAAGAATTTATTTTAACACCTCATTATATGTCTAACATGTTTTTATGTTCATTAGATTAAGTTACTAACACATTACTAGACTTGAGCATTTTAAAAAATTCATTTCTGGACCATTCTGCTATAAGTGGTCTTGCAAGCGCCCATCAAGAGTTATCGGTTCTTGGCGCTACGGCCAGGTAAGCCTTTACCGCAACTTGAGACATGGCGCGGTGGCACTGCGGTGCGGGTATTAGGCATGGAGTTGGCGTCGCGGCGCGAAACTCTAGTTTCTGAATTTCCAGTTCGCGAAGAACACAAAATCAGGCAAAATTATCATTACATGATCATTAAATTCATCAAATTAAACATACCCACATACTAGAATTCGTACATAATCATTACCCAACCTTTATAGAGTGATTTTAACCAATTAAAACATATAATTACATAATTAAAACATGTAATTTCACTGTTCTTGATGTTCTTGAAGGTTTTGAACATAAAACATAAAAATTTACACTACTGATTCGTTATAACCCCAAATCCATCCATTCAAGGTTTGTTTTCTTCGTTTTAACATGCATAATTATATACGAGTGTGAATTTTACGAAAAAAAATATATGTTTGACATATTAAATTTACGTATAAGAGCCATATGGCCATATTTCTATACTCTATAACTTTTGAAGCAATAATATACGTTATAATATTAAGAAACTGATGATATGGAACTATACAATATATAGGAAAACAAATAACAACATCTTATCACATATAAGCACATAATCCTTACTCTTTCCAATTGTTGAATTTAACAGAAAATTTAAAGCCATATTCATGAAACTTTAAATGACGTAAATAAACTAGGTTGAAGAAATTACCCAAAGCGTAGAGTGTAGATTAAAATCCTTTTTTTCAGATATTACTTTAATCACAGAGTTTCTCCCACAATTCTTCTAAAATCTCTCTGAGCTCTCAACTTTTAATTAACTTAGCATACGTAAATAGCAAAATAATATGCCTGATGCGTATAAGAACTGGCGTGGTGGTGGTCAGTTACCCAATCATGGGTTAACTGCTCACAACCTCCACTAATGCCATGTTTGGCTAGCCTTAAAAGGCATATACCCATTTAATTTAATAATCTCTTATACTATAGTTTAATAGTGTCACACCCCTTTATAAAATAAATCAAATATCTTATTTAATTTATTTTAAATAACATATTATATTTTCTCATGAATTCACATAATCACATAATTAAATTTCTCATTAATTAATTATGTCAAATTATTAAATCTCTAATTAATTATTAAATTAATTAAAATACCATTAGGCTTATTAAATATTTCTTTTAATTCAATAAGCTCACATAATTACATACTTGAATAATAAAACTTCTCCACATTAAACACATATAACTAAATTAATCTACCATAATTTCATCAATTAATTATTTAATCTAATAATTAATTCATCAAAAAATATTTATTCAATTCAATAAATATTAAAATTAAATTACAAAATCCCGGTTGCCACATGAATATGTCATAATTCATTGAAAAATGGTTATGTCCACTTTTGTGCTCTTGAATAGTTTTCCATGATAAGTATATAAACATTACATGATGGTTAAAAGTTAGATGAAGTATTAAATGAAGTTAGAATCCCATTCTTTCCAAATTTGATTACATTATTTTAGTATTATATTTTTATTCATTAATTGAATTTAGAATTAATTATAATTGTTAGTTATTCGTTAAAGCATATAAAAATAATGAAATAGTTGATGTATGATAATTAAGATTTAAAACCTTTCTCCGTGGATCGATAATTTTCTTACTCTGTACTACTTGTTGACCCATGTATGCTTGTACGAGTTAGAGTCCTTTTTGTTAGACTAAAAAGAAGGCAACAATACTAGACGTTTGAAATGTGACAGGATAATCATGATACAATGTACAGCAACATGATGCAAATGTATGTGTTTTGTTGGACTGTTCTCCAACAGGATGGGATGACTGCTGGCTCCCATGACTTCTGCCGGGGATTGTCATTCATTACTGACAACCCTGATGAACTGTCTTAGAAGTGCGATCTAAAGTTCTCAAGAACTTCCAGGATGTTGACGTTAGGAATATCACCAAAGTCCTTAATCCTTGATACAGACTTTACACTGAAAATATATCTCTCATGTACAAGAGACTTTGTGGGGAGGTGTTTTGTCTGAGGAGGATGTGTATAACATATTCCATCATCCGTTCTCCCCGATGAGGATGTTCTTTCCTGGTTTGTATTACCAGGTCTTTCCGCTGCTCTGTTGGAGTTACTGCCAACAGTCTGTGTTGCCAAGGCCATCTGACATTCGTTTTCATGTTCATCAACGGATGAGATCCCTGCTGGATAGTGTCAAGGCTGCTTGACCTTCGTCGACGTGTACATCAATGGATGAGATCATCATATGGTTTCTGACCCTTTGTTGGATTCACTTGTTAGCAGTTGAATGTCATCAAGGTTCCTTGGCCTTCGTTGACATGTTCATCAATGGCTGATTTGGATAGAGGTTCCACTGGGGAAGAACGGTTTTGGGGTTCCGACCCCGTACAGATGGCATTCGGACCATCGTGAGGCATTGCCAAGTGTGGTTTGCAACTGTTGTGATCATCAATATAGTGACCCCTGTATCTGGGCTAATACCAATGAGTGACATGTAGACCCATATTTTGGTCTCTGAAAACCAGGATTTCAGGCTATTTCGCTTAATCGTGTAGTGTTTTTATTCCCAATTTGGTCTTTTCAGCTTGTGAGATCTCCTTTGCAACTCGAACTGGACCGAGCTGGAGGGGTGGGCTCCACCCAAGGGAGCTGCAGGTACACCTATGGCCAACCGTGGGTGGTTTTAAGCTACAGTTTGCTTTCATAATTCATTTCTAAGTTGCGCCACATAGGAAATCTGAGAGTTCTTCTTCAGATCTGCTGAGTTTGGGCGTCTTTCTACAAATTCTATCACCGTACAAGTGTTCTGCACTGTCCTGGTAACGTATGCATGTCTTCTTTTCTAGTTTTTATCTGTTGGAAAATGAAATATCACATGAAATGCTTCTAAACACATAGTAGTGAATATGCATGCTCATATGACTTGATAAAAAATATTCAACACAGTAAATGTTAGTATTTAACTATGCTGAACATAATGATGTGAAAAAATTTAACTTTTGAAATAGTCAAATTGGCACCTTTTTCTTCTATTTCTTATCCTATTTAAGGACAAATGGGAAAAGGTGGTAAAGCAAAGTAATCCTGGTAATTAGGCTACCCTTGCAAATTTTGACTTTGATATATGTATGCATGTATAAGATGTTTATGATTATGGGCAGGTGTGCTACTGAATGGCCACCTAGTCATGCCTATGTGCATGTGGATAATCCTATTTACAAAGGAGACTATGGCAAAAAATTTCAAATTGTAGGCATTGGATAGCCATGTATTTTAACTCTACTGTAGGCATATGTTAAACTAATGCATGCATGCATGTAGTCATAAAATGCATTTGAAAAAGCTCCATTTTAGAGTTTACCACACCCTTTCTGAGGTGATTTGGAGACTAGTGTCCAAATATATGGATCTGGATCAGCTGAGTAGTTCCCGTAGGACCACTTCAGGTGTGCGGTGGAGGGCTTCTGATGTGCCTCGACCCCGTTCCGTTAGACAGCCTCATCGTCTGGTGGAGGCGGTGATATATCTTGTCCGGGTTGAGATACCAGATGGTGAGGACGAGGAGGAGGATATACCTGTTACGGACCTTGCTTCTGCTGCTTATGTTCCCCGTAGGGATTTTCCAGGTATTCAGGTGATGATCCCAGAGATCCTGGGTGATTTGAGTCAACACCCCTCAGTTTACTTGCATGCAAACGAGATACAAGCTGGATTTTGATCTTCCTTTTTTCCTATTGACGAGGATTAAGGATTTTGATGTTGATCTGCTTTATGATGTAGGTTCCCAGCTTTATACAGCCTAGAGGGAACTGGTTCAGTATTCAGTCTACATATCAGGCTCTGCATCATGACTATCGAGCGATTGTGTATTGTTAGGGTTTTGGGGCGTTCTTTTTCATCCTCCCCTATCGTTGTCCCTGGGGTTTTCTCAGGGCATTGTCTGAGTGCTGGTTTCACTAAACTCAGTCTCTCCATTTGTTGGATTGTGAGGTGATGATGACGCCGATGGATTGGTGATTTATCACCAGTATAGAGTTTAGATGGGCGCTAGTGCCATGTACGACGGATATTACCCCGAATGTCGTTCGATCCTTTCTAAGAGTTTCGGCTGAAGCGCTAAAGGGTAGGACAATTCGTACAGGTCCTTTGAGCGTAGATGCTATGAGCGGGCTATTGAGTGAGCCCATACCCGATGATGTGAGAGTCAGGGATTGCATTCTTCGGCGATTATTCCTGATAATCATTAGGGGTTGCTTCATAGCAGATAACTCTTCTATGGTATCGTTCACTTTGGTGAGCGCCACATGATAACTCTTCTATTTCCTCAGGGGGATGCACACGTGTTCGCAGGGCTTGACGGAGGCTTGGCTAGGATTTTACCCATTTCTGCTGGTGAGTATTTCTCTTGTGATTTCCCATGTACAGGTTAAGAGTGTTGACTAACAGCAGATGTTTGCCTTTGTGTTGGCAGTTTTGGGCCTACGAGAGACTCCCATGTTTACGTCTTGTGAGTGTGCTAGGCTTGGAGACCTATCCAGGAGAACGTTGATGGCATCACTCCATATTGACGGAGGTTCCTGTAGCTAAGGGTTTCACCCATTGTCATCTACAGTTGGAGTTATTAACAGTCGATGCTATCACATGGATTCCCTATTCTGGGGAACATTTTCCCATTGGGTTTGAGGATGGATACCCGACTGGTGTCGAGTATGTGATATCCACCCATAGGATTCCTCTCTTTACTGATGAAGGATGGGAGCTCTATTTAAGAGAGCGTCCTATTAGGAGCAACACAAGGGAAATCCGTATACCGATCTTACCTCCTGCCAGGCATTATTGGCCTGTTTCATAGTCGCCCGTCATTGATATCCCATTGATGGGTGTTGACGGTTTTACACTGTCAGGGGGTCCTTATACTCAGGAGATGTTCCAACATTGGTGGTCCCTTTGTACCATTGGAGCCCAGACCCACGCCACACAGTTTATGGGGGATATGGTTCCTAGATCCGTGATGATAATGGATTGGATAGCCTGTGTCAGAGATCTAACTCATTTAACATAGATTGATAGTTTGACCCGATAGTTAGACCGTGCACATTTTTTTATCCGGCATTTGGGCGGAGATCCTTTAGAGGCAGATACTTTTGATCCTTCCAGCTCTGGCGCTGGCCTTTCAGGTGACCCATATGTCTTTGCTGGTGCAGATCCTTTGTTATATAGGCCTAATATCCCCGTTGATGGAGATCTAGTGACTCAGAAGGAGTTACATTAGGTGGACATGATTGATGATGTAGATATTGACACCATTGTCTTCTTCTGATCTATATTCTCATTATATCTTTTGATAGACCTCTGTTAGATACTGGGTGGCTATGCCCCATTCTCGTTATATCTTTTGATAAACCTATGTTAGTTGTTGGGTGTCTGTGCCCCATTTCCCTTTATTTTTAGTTGTACATAGATCTATTAGATGTTGATGTATTTAGGAATGTATATATTATTATTCCCTACATCATATTGCCATCTATTGTTTATCATGCGTGTATTATGTTATGCATATGTATGTATGTCTAGAGATATTCAGCATTGACCCCTGGATGGTCTTATGATACGGCCCACGCAGATGTCTTCCTCAAAAGTTAGCCGCATTGATCACACCCCACCAGTATTGGTAGCCTCCCGTCTGAGGTTGTGGTATGATAGTATGTCACCTCCAGACAGGGTGACTATAGATCAGTTATTACAGCATTCTATGACCCTCCTGATGTTTCAAGTTCCTGCAGGCTTTGTAGAAGGTATGATGTAGCATTGGATACCGGAGAGGTAGGTTTTTTGGTTTGGTATCCATAAGTTGAATCCTACATTAGAGGAATATGCACGGTTAATGGTGCTGCCCTTAGATAGACCTTGCGTACGGATGGCTATCGGCGATATGAGCCCGCAGTTTATGACCCTCACCGGGCTGAGGCATAGAGTTGTACAGGATGAGATCACATCCGGCCACGTGGTATCCCAGCATTTTCTGATGGACAGATTTGGCTCAGAAGACAATTATACACGGCACTCCAGGGATTTTACCATGCCAGAAGATCATTGGAGTCTAGCCAAAGTAGACATATTGTTGATGTGTGTATTGTCATATGTGTACATGCCACGGTATATGGATGAGCTGGACATTGGCGTCATTATGGCAGTGAGAGCTCTCAGGGAGGGTTATACCATTGTGTCGATGATTGTAGTAGAGACGCTGAGATCATCTACATATTGCTGCATGTACCTTGCAGGGGTATTCACAAGTAGCTCGGTCATGTTGTACGTGTGGTTCATGTCACACCTGAGACCGATTGGCACTTTTTGATGGCACGTGTATTATTTTACCCATGAGATAGTTATGTCTTACTCCTTCCAGCCAGCAGAGTGTATAGACGTTATATCTTGGTTGATATTCTTGGTAGGGATCGCAGATCCATTTGACATTCTGCCATGTACAGGGCTTAAGTCACCATACAGCTTCATTACTCATGCTCCTGACATGGATTATCTCCCACTGACTGGTTTGAGGGGCATGACGACTTACCACCCATTAGTTGTGATGTCGCAGTTTGACCAGTTCTAGGACTTCCATCCTTTTGAGGGCGCATTGAGTCAGCACTTGGCTTCCCGCCACCTGTCAACAGAGGACAAATCCAGGGTATATGCTTGTTGGGATCAGCGTGAGCTAGCTGCATTTTTTGTTAGCCATCCGAGCTGTTCATCAGAGTATTCTACATGGATGGAGATAGAGATAACATCGGTTGTGGTAGTTTCCATAGTGCCAGAGATTGATTCTGATGATGGGGAGCCCACAGAGGACATTGATCTTCCCACCGAGGAAGAGCTATTCACTGGGTTAACAACATCTCTTGTAGATTCTCCCAGTATAAGTGCTACTGTGATCTAACATTCAGCACAATATTTAGAGTAGAGTCTTCATCTGATGACCTTTGAGAGAGATCAGGCTAGGGCCTTGATGTTGACAGCTCTTGATGGGAGAGATACCGCTCTATTGGAGAGAGAGGAGGTTGTAGCTCATAGAGACACCGCTATTGCTAAGCGCGATGAGGCTAGATCATCCATAGATGTATTGATTGTTGAGTGGGATGCTGCCATATCTACCCAGGATGTAGCCATTACAGATAGTACTATAGTGCGATCCCTTATTACTGGCATGCTTGCCGATATGAGTGCATATATTAATGAGCATCATTCCACCATGCAGTTGGCTGTGGATCTGTTAGCTCGTGTAGATACCCTTGGGTAGGAGCTTGCAGCGTTGCCTCCTTCTTCGGAGAGAGATGCCATGTTGGACTTGATAGTTCGTATATCCATGGGATTGTACATAGACTTGTATTTTCCTTCACAGACTAGCTTAGCCATTTTGTTATGTACAACACATATTGTATATATCAAACAACATTATATATGGCAGGGAAATATATTTTGATTCACTTCCCTTTTAGTTATGCCTTGCTACTTGCTTGATATTTGCCTTTTTCTTTAGGGCTTGTGATCTTGATATATTCTGAACTCATCCTTGATGGGTGGATAATAAAACGTCACAGGATCTTTCATAAGGGATCATTGATCTGTGTATATCCCTACCCTCTTTGGTGTCTTGGGACTGGTTTCTGTATGTAGAGGTGGAGAGGAGTGTGACTTTTCCTCTCTGAAATTCACCGCACCACAGATGGTTGTCGGTATTCCTATTGAAGAGAAGATCCCAAATAGTTCCATCTCTTATGGATTGGGGTTGCTCTTCGAGGAATCAACAACAGCGTAGATAGTCGCCAACTCTCCCATTTATGGGGAGGCCAGGTAGTCCCATCCCTTTTGTCTGAAGCCGATGAAATGTGGTGGATTGAAGTTTGATCCCAGTATCGTTGACAAGTATTTGTTTTGGTAAGGGTATGACCGAACCATAACTAACTGCCTACATACACTTATTAAAGAGGAGATCAGGTCTGCGTAGTTAGAACCTGGTGTAAGAGGTTCAACGCTGTATGTGAAGGGGTAAAAAGTGTAGGAATGTTTTTGTGATTTTTGTATAGGAGGGGGTAGACATGTTTTTGTTGTTTTTCTTTTTTTTTTATTATTGTGACCGGGCCATATAAAATGGTTACCTACGTACTCCAAGGTATCGGGGAGATCAGGTCGATGTAGTTCGCCCCATGTTTAGGATGATTTGCAGCCAAAAAAGTTTAATCCCATGTTCAGGACAAACTACGGGGGAAAAGTTTGATCCCATGTTCAGGACAAACTGCAGGTGTGAAAATTCTTATCCGTAGTGGGACAATACTGCGGGTGTGAAAAGTTTTATCCCTGGAGGGACAAAACTGTGGGTGTGAAAGGTTTAAGCCCTCGTGGGATAACCTGAGAAAGGTTTGAAACAAAGTTGAGTGAAAGATCTGATGATCTAAAAACTATGTTGCTGGCTTGAAGAGTGTGTTTCCCTAATGGGGCAAATGGGTATAAAGAAAGGTTATATGTAGTAAGGGTTGGAAAACCAGAAATGACTGGTGATCCAAAACCAGAATGTTTGCTTGATGGTAATTTTAGACATAGTATCATTTCACGGTGTCTGAGTTGATGAGATGTAGAAATTCATCGTCGTCCATTCTTGTAATCTAAGAGCACATCTTGTCAATACCTCATTGACAATAAACGGCCCTTCCCAGTTTGGAGTGAATTTTCCCTTTGATTGATCTTGGTTGTCAATGATATTCTTCAAAACCAAATCATGTTGTTTAAACTGTTGTAGCCGAACTTTTCTGTTGTAGGATCTGGCGATCCTCTGTTGGTATAACTGACCATGGAAGATAGCATCACTTTTCCTTTTGTCTATTAGAGATAATTGGTGATACTTGAATTGTAACCATTGGTCTTCATCCAGCTAAGCGTCTATCAACACTCTAAGGGATTCCATTTCCACCTCTATGGGGAGCACTGCTTCCATCCCATAGGTTAATGAGTAGGGAGTTGCCCCGGGGAAGTATGCATTGAACTTCTGTAGGCTAATAGAGTTAGAGGCAAGAGGTCAGGCCATCCTTTATGATTGGCGAACATCTTTTGCATGATATTCTTGATGTTTTTATTAGCCGCTTCAACAACACCATTTATCTTTGGACGGTAGATGACGGAGTTAAGGTGTTTGATGTGGAATTTACTACACAACTCCTTCGTCATTTTATTGTTGAGGTTCTAGTATTGTCTGACACAATTACCTCTGGTTGTCTATATTGACAAATGATATTGTTTCTGATGAAAGCAATGATGACTTCTTTGGTAACCCTGGGGAAGGAGGTTGTTTCTACCCATTTAGTGAAGTAATCGATTATGGTGAAGATAAACTGATGCCCATTACTGGCTTTGGGCTCGATGGGCCCGATCACGTCCATTCCCCACATTGAGAAGGGCAAAGGTGAGCTCATGTTGTGGAGCTCCCTCGGAGGGGCGTGGATAGAATTCCCATGAATTTGGCATTGATAACATCTCTTGACGTGATTATCACAGTCAGCCTTAAGCGAGAGCTAATAATGCCTTTTTTGAGGATCTTTTTAATGAGTGGAGGGCCGCTATTGTGTGAGCCACATACTCCACCATGGATTTCATCCATGAGCCTCTGAGCTTGGTCCTTGTCCAGACATCTGAGGAGACCTAGTCCTGCATCTCTTTTGTAGAGTGCATCTCCGCTTAGGTAGAACTTCATAGCTAGTCGATGGATCTGCCTTCTTTCAGTCGGGCTCGCCTCAGCGGGTGTAGATCCATCTCGCAAGTACTCGTTGATGTACTAATACCAAGGGTGTTGGATGGGAGGTAGCTCATCCAATACTTCTCCAATGTAATTCCCATAGGCTGGGGCTTTTTTAGGGCAAATAGGATGCTTGGCATGTTTTCCTTGTCAGGTATGTTGATCAAGGAGGCTAAAATTGCTAGCGCATCCATAAAATCTTTCCTATTCCGAGGAATGTGAAGGAAGGTTACTTCTTTAAACTCTGAAGCTATCTGTAAAACTTGCCAAATTGGTAAGGTAGCAAATGTATCACTTTGGTGTGATAGATTTCTGTGGTCTGTCTGATTACCAATTCTGAATCTCCAAAGACAGTTAACAGCCTGATACCCATTAATTGGGCAAGTTTGAGTCCCATAATATATCCTTCATACTCAATTGTGTTGTTGGTGTTGACAAACTGCAATTCGTTGGCGACGGCATACTATTCCTCCATACCGGATACTAGAACTGCTCCAGCTCCAGAACCTTCCATGTTAACAGCTCCATCAAAATACATTTTCCATGATTGGTGTGTATCGTACTGATGGTGTTGTTGGTCTGTCATTACCCCTTCATCGGGGAAGTATGTTTCCAGGAGTTTGAAATTCCCTGAAGGTACAGCGATCAGTTGATCTGCATTTCCTTGACCTTTAATAGACTTTTGCGTCACGTAGATGATGTCAAATTATTGTAGTATCAACTGCCATCTGGAAAGCCAACAATTTAACATGGTTTTACTGAACATGTACTTGAGAGGATCCACGCGGGATATGAGATGGGTTATGTGACCATGAATGTATTGTTGTAACCTCATGGAAGCCCATGCTAAAGCACAACAAGTCTTTTCAATCAGAGTGTACTTGTGTTCACTACTGTTGAATCTTTTGCTGAGGTAGTAGATAGCTCGCCCTTGGCCTCTATCGTCTTTCTTTCCCAAAATGCATCCCATAACATTGTTATTAATGGACAGGTACATGAACAGGGGAATATTATCCCTGGGTGGTACCAAACCAGCTGCTTATGGAGGAGTTCTTCCTGAACAACTTGAAGATATGCTCACAGGTTGCTACGAGTTGAGAAATGAACCTGCTAATGAAGTTAATTCTTCCCAAAAATCCCTGTATTTCCTTCTCTGTCTGAGGAATGGGCATTTTTGTAATGGCATGGATTTTGGTGGGATCCAGCTCAATCTCTTTGTGGCTGACTAGGAAACCTAGTAACTTGCCTGATTTAACGCCAAAGGCGCACTTGACTGGATTCAACTTCAAGTTGTACTTATGCAACCTATTGAAGAGCTTTTTGAGATGGTCTATGTGGTCTTCTTCCCTTCGGGATTTGATAATGATATCATCCATGTAGATCTCTATCTCTTTGTTCATTAAGTCGTGGAAAAGAGCCATCATGGCCCGCTGGTAGGTAGCTCCAGCATTGATGAGGCCGAATGATAAATGTCTATAGCAAAAGGTTCACCAAGGCGTGATGAATGCAATTTTCTCACGATCCTCTTCAGTAACCATGATTTGATGGTACCCCGTATAACAATCAACAAAGGAGTACATGTCATATTTGAAAGTAATATGCACACAAGCCAATCATGTTTGATGATAAAGCATATACTTTGTAACAATCTTATTCATTTATTAATAAAAAGTATTAATTTATTAAAGGCTTTTAATTATCTACGTGATCTTTGTTTTATAATATGTGATAAACCCATAGTTTTAAGCAATGCTTTTAGAATAATGATGATGATCATTCTAATGAGATCTAAATTCTTAGAAAGCTTAAAACTAAAATAGTTCCCAATCATTGGATTACTAAATTGGGGATTAGTGAATCCGGATAGATTGGTACATACGTTGCTTGCTTTCGTTGGATGAGGATAATTGATCTCATGATCATTTGTGTGGAGACACTAAAGCAAGTATGTAGGTGCTTATTAGAGAATAAGTTCACTTTGACGTGGCTCGCTAAGGAATACCTAATGGAGTTTTATTTGCATTGTCAATAGGAATTCTGTAGTGATAGTAGTACAAGTAATCCTTGGACTTGAGATCATCATAGTATCTTGTGTATGATGAATTATACTTTGACTTATTCCTTAAGACCCTTAGGGTATATCAAAGGGTATGCTTGGGTATAATAAGTTGTACATGGAGATAATGTATGATCAATAAAGAATCTACCACTTCTAATAAAAGAATAGAAATGTCCTATGTGATTCGATAAATGACAACCCAAAGAGTCCTTGGCGAAGCGTAATGAAATTAGAAAGGAGTTTCTAATTTGCATTATTTGAGTTGTGCATTTAAGGATCGAAATACATATAATTAAATAAAATAAGACTTGTGATGAAGAATTCCATGTCTTATATTTAATTGGGACATTGTATGGTGGAAGGATTGAATTGTACGGTAACTATTTACTCAAAGGTTCTTTTATGATTAATGTTGAAATCTATATTATCTAAAAAGTCGTTGATCGCTAGGGAGGCTTATCCCTATTGTAGAATAAATATTATTTATTTAAATAAATTAATTGTTTAATTTATTTATTTAAATAAGATTAGAATTGTTCTAATTGATTTATTCACAACCGGTTTAATATGGAGGAGAACCTAAAGGGTCACACCATAAAAAGAAGAATAATTATTTAAGAAGTTAATGACATAATCATAATAATATGTTAAGTATATTTAATTTAATCTATGGTGATAGAATAAATTAAATAGCTTAATATTTATTATTTAATATTTTAGAAATATTAAATATAAATTAATAAGAGGAGTCTTATTAATATTATTACAATTATTATTATTTTAATTTCTAAAAGAGTTTAGGAATTAATTTAATATAAGTACTCTCATTTATTCCTAATAAGATTAGGAGGTTAAATTAATTAAAAGAGTTTAATTAATTATCCCTAATAAGATTAGGGAGCTTAATTAATTAAAAGAATTTAATTAATTAAATCCCAATTCCTTAATTGTTAAGGTGGGTTGCCCACATCTATAAATAAGAGGAGTCTTATTATGGGTGAGATGAGTTGTTGACTTTCTCAACAACTACGTAATAATTCCAAGTTGTTGGGAGTACGCCTTTTCTATAGAGATAGAAAACTAGGGTTAGCCAAAACACACATCTTCTTGAATCTTTCTTCTTCCTTGGTGGATCACCTCTAGAGGCCAAACATTTGGGTGGCTAACGTTGATCAAAGGAAGGAACAAAAACCCGGTGGATTCAAGTTGAACGCGAAAAGGATTGGAGGTGAACTCGTACCTGAGGAAGCTCGATCTTCAAGGGTATGATTCTCATTCGTTATCTTTTTCGTTTAATTAATAATTGTGCATAAAGGGTGATCCGGGTATATGGTTTGTAAATTTTTTTTAAACTCTGATTTTCTACGCTTCCGCTTAATTTTTGCAATTTGATTGCGCACATGAATATTACAATCCTAACAGTGGCATCAGAGCCAAACTTTTATGCGAATTATTAATTGTTTTGATTTGATATGTATATTGATATGTGTTTAGAACAATTTAATTGGGCATAATTTTATTATATAAAATTTATAAATAAATAAATAAAAAAAAAAAAAAATTTCCGAAATCAATTTTGTGAAATTGATTTTATATTATGTAACCATGTATTAAAGCAGTGTCCTTCTAAACTAAACTCTGTTACTGACTTCCTCACACGTGTGAGATCGATAAATTCCATTGAGTCATGAAGTCATGATCATGGTCAAAAAGGTAACTTAAGTGGCTGCAGGTGCTAGTAAGGATATTTGCAGTGAACATGAGAAGATTAATTACACTGCAATCCTTCTATTCTCTTATTTGGGAGTCCAGCTTTTCTTTGTGACAAAGTCCCAAATCAGAGTCTACTCACAAAATCAAATAGAAAAGCTACGGATTGCATGGGTATAATATATATATATATTCTATTAAAACCGTACGGTTTTATATATATATATATATATATATATATATATATATATATATATATATATATATATATATATATATATTATTATTTTATTATTTATATATATTATATATATTATATATATATATATAATATATTATTCTTAATAATTTTATAATTAAAATAATATTTATTTTAATTTTAAATAAAAGGTTTATTTTAAATATTAAAATAAAAGATTTATTTTAATTTTAAAATTAAATTTCATGCTAACTAATTAGAGTTGGAATTAGATTCCATGATAACTAATTGGAGTTGAAATTGGATTTTATTTTTCCTAAAATAAAGGAGTTTATTTGTGAATAGGGAAGTAAATCCATCTTTCCTTAAATAAAGGAGTTTATTTAGATATGAAATAAGATTTCATATTATTCAAAATAAAAGAGTTTATTTGTGAATAGGAAAGAGAATCCATGTTTTCTTAAATAAAGGAATTTATTTAAATATGAAATAAGATTTCATATTATTCAAAATAAATAAGTTTATTTGTGAATAGGAAAGAATATCCGTGTTTCCTTTAATAATTTTTTTTTTTTACATGGAATTGGATTCCATAATTAATTAAAATAAAAGAGTTTATTTTAATTAAAGATTTTTTTATATATATATACATGGAATTGGATTCCATAATTAATTAAAATAAATGAGTTTATTTTAATTAAAGATTTTGATTAAAATAAAATAGTTTATTTTATTCAAAATTAGATAAATTAAAATAAAATAGTTTTATTTTGATTTAAATTTGGATTAAAATAAAGGAGTTTATTTTGATTCAAAATTAGATTTTATACTAACTAAATTTGCCCATTAAATGATATCAATATATATATTAAATGTTTATTATTCATGAGATGAATGTTATTTATTGATGCATATGATGATGTGTATGATAATAAATGGGATTGATTATGGACTATTGACCAATGTGATTGGATTTTATTTTAGTTGGATGCATGAATGTATGGGTTTTATTAAATGGGGTCTGCGTACCTCGTCTTCTCTAATTTTTCCTTAATGTAAATTTTATCTCCCTCCTATGTACTTCCCCTTGACTGCTGATCAAGACTTCTATTTATTTTAAATAGTTTTGTAATAGGAATAGTTAGAATTAATTTTGAAGAATTAGAGATCAAGGAGCAAGGAGCGCTTGAAGACCCGTTTGTAATGGAGCCCCAAGTTTAAATGTAATAGTTATATTTAAATATTATTTCTTGCACCCCTAGGGTTTGACCTTTTGGTTCACTTGGTGGCTCTAGTGAACCAAACTAGAATAAAAAGTCCATAATCAATCCGGGTAGAATATAGTATTCTATATGTACACGCTATATATATATATATTATATATTATGCAAACATGCTTCGCATGTTCATTAATATAATAGCGTATTTTATATATATATGTGCATGCACGCTAAACAAGATGAGACAAATTAATAACAAACCCTCAATTTTTATATTAAGTCCTAAGCGTTCAAAGATATTTGGAATATCGAACGTCGCCTTCTAGCATGATAAAATTAATAGAGTATTAAATATTTAATATGAGTTTGTTGTGTCACCACAAGGCAAGTATTAAGTATTTAAGATGTTAATTTATCACATTTGATGCTTATAAAGAAAATTGAACAATATTGTTTTGTTGTGTCACCACAAGGATGATATTTTTCTTTTTTGAATATATGGAGTGCTAGGTCGGACTTAACTTGGATAATTTTGATTCGGATGTGCCACCACTTGATCAAAATAATCTAAGAGGCAAAAAAACAAGGAGTTACATAGTTGATGTAATTGACAAAAGTTGTCTACCTATTTATTTATATATAGTTTGTTGTGTCACCACAAGGCTATATACATTTGAAATGGGATCCTTATTCTCACTAGCAAATCTTTAATTAGATTTTGCGAACTATATAAGTGAGGTAATATAGTTTGAAGAAAATAGTGGAGATACCAATTTAAAACAATACCTAATTTATTTTGGTAATTAATAATAGAATGTATGTTAAAATGTTGTTAATTACAAATTCATTTACGAAATTTTACAATGTCTAAAATTACTATCATCTGCGAAGCATATTAGATGCTAAATTAATCGAATCAAATTAAACGGATTGGTTAAGGAATTTGAGAATAGTTCTCATAGTTTGAAAAGCTATCTTATGCCCTTAATACGCTATCCTCGCAATGGTTGCGCATAATGCCTCTGAGGAAGACATTGCTACTTTTAGAAAGTGGCAAGATGATGCACAATTGGCTCAATGCATCATGCTTCGCATCCATGAGTAACGAGCTTGAGCTTGGTCGGCGATGAACTATGGATGCTCCTACTATATTCCCCACACATCAAGTAGTTGATGGTGAGGAAAGTAGGGGCGATAGATATCGAGATATCTAAGGAGCTCTTCCGATCTAGAATGATGATGACACTACTGATGCACAGACAAAAAGTTCTTAACATAATCAATTTGATTGATCAATTAAGACAACCGGTTTTGTCATGGATGGAGAGTTGAGCCAAGATTTGATCTTGCACTCACTCCGGACTCCTTTCACAATTGTTGTGAATTTTTCATATGAACAAGCTAAATATCGCCTTCACCGATTTGCTTAACATGTTGATAAATGTTGAGAGTCACTTTCCACCAAGAAAGATCAAGTCTTCTTGGTAGGGGCCAAAGGATCTTCCGAAAAGAAGAACGATTCAAAGAAGGTAAATAGAAAGGCGTAAACAAAGGATAATAAGAACAAAAGCGTCACGGATAGCAAAGGAGTTTGTTTCCACCGCAATAAGCTTTGGACAATCGGAAAGAAATGCCAGAAGGATTTTGCAGAGGCTAACCAAAGAAGCTTAGTGAAGTTTCGGTTACAATACAGTTTTTGTTCATGATTGAAATAAATTTTATTTTAAGTCAAGGTTCTACTTGGGTATTGGATACCGACTTTGGTTATCATAAATATAGATTTATGAAGGGACCAAGCAGAAGTAGAAAGCTAAACAAATATAAGTAATCCTATGTGCGGGAAATGTAGCAAAGGTTGCCATATTAGCCATAGAAACTTATAGTTTAGCAATGCCTACGGGCAAATCTATTAAGTCAATAAGTTGTTATTGTATTCCAATTCTTGTTAGAAACATTATTTCCATTTTATTGTTGACAATAAAATTTTTGGTATTATAATTAAGAACAATTGTTGTTCTATTTATAATAATAATGTTTTGTATAGAACTGGAATATTACTTAATAAATTTTGTATACTTGACTTACATGAAAATAATTTTGCATATTGAACAAATTAGTATAAGAAAAGGAGATGATCATTCAAAGAGTTGAATGTGTGTATTTGCTAAAATACAAGTGTGAATTATTTGAAAGGTTCAAAGAATTCAGAAGTGAAACAAATTGACAATGTATTAAGATTCTTTGATTAGATCAAGGAATAAATACTTGTGAAATAAGTTTCTAGATCATCTCAAATGGTTTTCTCATAATGGACGCCTCTCGATACATAATAATTGATTGATGTATCTGAAAGGAAAAATCGTACCTTGTTGGACATGGTGCGGTCCATAATGATTTTACCGGCATTCTAGTATTCTTCTAGGGTCATGTCCTAGAAATGGCTGTATATCTACGGAAAAGGTAACCTCAAAATCCATTGAAGACTCCATAAAAGTTATGGACAGGGAGGATTCCTAATCTTAAGTATGTTAAGATAAGGGGTTGTCCAACTTATGTGAAAAAGGTTTCAAAGGATAAGCTTGGGACAAGATTTTATAAGTGTCGATTTGTGGGACATCCTAAAGTAAGTTTAGGGTATATGTTCTATAATTCTACTTAGCAAAAGGTGTTTGTTATGAAACACGCTGCCTTCTAAGATAAAGGCGTTTATCATTGAAGGGGCTAGTGGGAGGATAATAGATCTTGAAAAGTTCAAGAACCACAAAACACCATAAGTCAAATAAGAGGAACCTGTAGATAGACCTATTGTACCACAAATCAATCGTGAAATGCGGAATAGTACCAAAAGATACCTAGGAGGTATGGATTCATCATGGATGATGATGATGATGTACGCATCATAGAAGATGATGATCCAGTTACATACGATGAGGTAAGAGTTCTAGTGTGTATAAAAGGGTCAAATTGGAGCGCGTGTGACAATCCTAATATTATATGTTGATATACTACGGAAAGGAATGACATACCAATGCTACAATCAAGAAAGATAAAGTTGTCTAAAACATTCCTCCATGAATGATTTGGGAAGAGTATCTTTATTGGGGATATAAATCTATATAGATAGATTTAAGAGGATGCTCGACTTAACCCAAGGAACGTATATTCATTTGATGCTAAAGTCGTTTAGCATGGCAAACTCCAAGAGATGTCTCATGTAGATGAGCTATGAAGTGTATCTCTCTTAATAGTCCCCACAGACTCCTGAAAAGAGAGATCACATGAGTGACTATCATGTATGCAATGAAATATCACGAGACACGATGTTGATCGGTCATATTACGGAGAAGTTCAACGTGAGTCGATGAAAAATATCTTAAAGTTCTTAACCACTAAGGATGTGATCATATTCATGGTGGGTCTTAATTAAAACTAGAGGGCTTAACGGACTCAAGTTTTTCGAGACGGACTACGAGATGATGAGAAAAATCCACTTTAAGGTAAAGTGTTACCTTGAGCAGGTGGTGCGATGAATTGGAAAGGTTCCAAACAAAGCAAAGAGTTCTTTGGTTTAGTGATAAAGACAAAGTATATAGCTATAAATGAAGTCTGCAAGTTGATTGTTTGGATTAAAAGTTCATTACGTAACTAGGAATAGTTCCCAAGTCTCATCTTGGATCTAAACATGTGTTGTGGCACTTTCATTTGATTATAAGAATCATTAAAAGATGGGAAATCACTATAGAGATAGTGGACTCTCATAAACAACATTACATATCCATTAACTAAAGCTTAACCAACAATGGGATAATCGTCACTTAGAAAGAAGAGTATGAGTTACCATGACGATTGGCTTTAGTGCAAGTGGGAGATTGAAAGTAATATGCACACAAGCCAATCATGTTTGATGATAAAGCATATACTTTGTAACAATCTTATTCATTTATTAATAAAAAGTATTAATTTATTAAAGGCTTTTAATTATCTACATGATCTTTGTTTTATAATATGTGATAAACCCATAGTTTTAAGCAATGCTTTTAGAATAATGATGATGATCATTCTAATGAGATCTAAATTCTTAGAAAGCTTAAAACTAAAATAGTTCCCAATCATTGGATTACTAAATTGGGGATTAGTGAATCCGGATAGATTGGTACATACGTTGTTTCTTTCATTGGATGAGGATAATTGATCTCATAATCATTTGTGTGGAGACACTAAAGCAAGTATGTAGGTGCTTATTAGAGAATAAGTTCACTTTGAGCGTTGGCTCGCTAAGGAATACCTAATGGAGTTTTATTTGCTGTCAATAGGAATTCTGTAGTGATAGTAGTACAAGTAATCCTTGGACTTGAGATCATCATAGTATCTTGTGTATGATGAATTATACTTTGACTTATTCCTTAAGACCCTTAGGGTATATCAAAGGGTATGCTTGGGTATAATAAGTTGTACATGGAGATAATGTATGATCAATAAAGAATCTACCACTTCTAATAAAAGAGAGAAATGTCCTATGTGATTCGATAAATGACAACCCAGTAGTCCTTGGCAAGGCGAATGAAATTAGAAAGGAGTTTCTAATTTGCATTATTTGAGTTGTGCATTTAAAGATCGAAATACATATAATTAAATAAAATAAGACTTGACAAAGAATTCCATGTCTTATATTTAATTGGGACATTGTATGGTGGAAGGATTGAATTATGCGGTAACTATTTACTCAAAGGTTCTTTTATGATTAATGTTGAAATCTATATTATCTCGAAAAGTCGTTGATCGCTAGGGAGGCTTATCCCTATTGTAGAATAAATATTATTTATTTAAATAAATTAATTATTTAATTTATTTATTTAAATAAGATTAGAATTGTTCTAATTGATTTATTCACAATAGGTTTAATATGGAGAACCTAAAGGGTCACACCATAAAAGGAAGAATAATTATTTAAGAAGTTAATGGCATAATCGTAAATAATATGTTAAGTATATTTAATTTAATCTATGGTGATAGAATAAATTAAATAGCTTAATATTATTATTTAATATTTTAGAAATATTAAATATAAATTAATAAGAGGAGTCTTATTAATATTATTACAATTATTATTATTTTAATTTCTAAAAGAGTTTAAGAATTAATTTAATATAAGTACTCTCATTTATTCCTAATAAGATTAGGAGGTTAAATTAATTAAAAGAGTTTAATTAATTATCCCTAATAAGATTAGGGAGCTTAATTAATTAAAAGAATTTAATTAATTAAATCCCAATTCCTTAATTGTTAAGGTGGGTTGCCCACATCTATAAATAAGAGGAGTCTTATTATGGGTGAGGTGAGTTGTTGACTTTCTCAACAACTACGTAATAATTCCAAGTTGTTGGGAGTACGCCTTTTCTATAGAGATAGAAAACTAGGGTTAGCAAAAACACCCATCTTCTTGAATCTTTCTTCTTCCTTGGTGGATCACCTCTAGAGGCCAAACATTTGGGTGGCTAACGTTGATCAAAGGAAGGAACAAAAACCCGGTGGATTCAAGTTGAACGAGAAAAGGATTGGAGGTGAACTCGTACCTGAGGAAGCTCGATCTTCAAGGGTATGATTCTCATTCGTTATCTTTTTCGTTTAATTAATAATTGTGCATAAAGGGTGATCCGGGTATATGGTTTGTAAATTTTTTTTTAAACTCTGATTTTCTACGCTTCCGCTTAATTTTTGCAATTTGATTCCGCACATGAATATTACAATCCTAACAATATTGAACAGTATTGTCAATGAGTATGTGGATAAATGGCACGGGAAAGCTGTCTTTAAGGCAAGCTTTATTCAGATCCCGATAATCCATGCAAACTCGTACCTTTCCTCCCGATTTAGGCATGGGAACTATGTTGGATATCCATTCAGGGTATGTTGACACCATGATGATGCCAGCTTAAAATTATTTCACAATTTCTTCCTTAACCTTTAAACTTCACTTAGGTTTTAATCGCCTGAGATTCTGCCTGACTGGCTTCAATCCCTCTTTAATGGGAAGGCAATGGATGACGATATCAGTGGACAAAACCACCATGTCTTTGTGAGACCATGCAAACACACCCTGGAATTGGGTTAATAGTGCAACTATATCATTCTTTTGGTTTGGAGTGAGGTCTGTACCAATCTGGATTAGCTTAGGGTTTTCTATGGTTCTGAGGTTAAATGAGGTGGTTTGAATAAGATTTGGTTTGGATTTATCCTTGACCCATTCATTGATCTCCCGAGGTATCTCAATGTTCTCTTGTATTTCCATCAAGTTTGAGTTCAACTTTTCATCAAAGTTACAGTCCTTATGGAGAAAAGGCACCTCATCAGCAAGTATAAGCAAATCTAAGTTCAAAGTCCTGAAATAAAATATGATTTCACTTAATATATGAAACTATTCAATCATACAAAGTTTTAGCATGTACGGATAAAATAACTTCTACTATTGTAAAGAAAATTAAGTAGTGAAAGCTATCTACAGGGCAGAGGGTATTTTTGCCCTTTTTACCCTTGGCGACAAATGCAAGGAGTGCTACTCCAATTGTCAAGGGTGAACTCCTGATGAACGGCAGTGATGAAGTGGCTATCATCGTCCTCCTTCTCTCGAATAATGACCATAATATCGGGACAATCATCGTCTGGAGTGTATCTATTTGTGTGCTCATCATGTAAAAGGATGTATAGGTGAGAAAAACTCCTAGGGATGTCTTGTTTACGTCTTCGTTCCTTTTCTTCCACTTCAGGATCAGGCATCAGGACCTCTTTTACTTTAATCGGTATCGATTTGGGAAATAGCATAGGAATAACATGGGCAGAAACCTTTACCGGAGACTGTATAAGCTCAGGATCTGTAGGTGGAGATAATCGCCATATGGCTGATGAAGGAATCTGCTTGTGCTTGTGAGGATTCCTGTGACTTGAGCTAGCAGAATAGCCTAATTCAGTTGTCCCTGTTCGACTGGGAACTTGAATTGGGTGCTTAATGCCCCGATGATCCTTTCCCAACCCTTGTCCAGGTTGATGACCCAATGACATCATCTCTTGAGTGTCCGTCATTACTTCGACAAAAATCTTGGGTGTGAAAGGTGGTGCCCCAATGGGATGGTAATGAGTGTTGCTCACCTCCAGGGCATGGAAACTGACCAGCTCAACTTTTGTGTTGAAGCTGATGAGTGGTATGTAACCTTGTTTAGGACATTCTGGCACAGCATTAACAGTGTTTAGGCTATTATTGATAATGTACTTAAGTTGCTGATTAAGGGTAGAAGGGACGACTCCAGCCATATGAATCCACGGTCTTCCCAAAAGTAGGTTGTATCCTGTGGCGATTTTGAGCACATGAAAGGATACATTGAATGTATGTGGACCAATCTCCATAGGTAGTTTAATTTTCCCAACAACATTTTGTCGGGACCCATCAAAAGCTTTGATAACCGTATGGCTACTTTTGATCCTCTTGGGATTGATATTCATCTTTTCCAAGGTGGTATAAGGGCAGATATTCAAAGATGATCTACCATCTATCAAAACTCCTCCTACCATGTATCCGGAGGACATCACCGCTATGTGCAACGACTTGTAGTGACCAGTCCCTTCAGAAGGTATGTTGTCATCAGTGAAAGATATCACATTGTTTTTAAAAATGTGATCAACCAGATGTTGGAATTTTTTCACATCCACTGATTTTGGAAAATGTGCTTCTTCCAAGACACTTAACAACATCTTCCTGTGATCTTCAGAAGAGAAAACCAAGTCCAGTATGGAAATTTGTTGTGGAGCTTCTCTCAAGCTTAAAACCTCCTTGGCTTCATTATGGCCCATAGTAAGGAGGAACTCTTTAATTTTCTCCATGGGAACTTTCCCATTTGATTTGATGGTAGGCTTCATCACTCGGTGGGGAAGATACAGTGGATTCTCCTTTGACACTGCAACAGTTATGTGTGATGTAGATCCTTCAGCCTCTCTATAATTCCATGGCACTTTTAGTAGGCTGACAACATGATACTGTGTTCTGGATGGCAATGCAATGGGCTTCGGTGCAGCCACTTTCAAAGGATTGTCAACACCTTTGAGTTGAATTACTTGTATTGTGGATGGTCTGACAGCAAAATCATCTTCAACGGATATAACTGCTACGCCGTCCTTCCATTTTGTAGGACATGTGTTCCCACTCTCGGGTAACCAAGTGTTGTCATCTGCCATTTGCAGGACATCACTGTCAATTAAATTTTGAATGGGGTGGCAAAGTGCACAACATTCTTCTGTGCTGTGACCATGAGAATGGGAGTGATACTGACATACTCCATTAGAATTGAACCTTCTTGAATGGGGATTGATTGGAGGTAGAAAGGATGTAATTCTTCCTTCATTGATCAATAATTGAAATATCTCTTCCATAGGTTGGCCCAGGTATGTGAATTCCCTCTTATTTAGCAAAATCCTAACGAGCTTTGGCACTTGATCTTTTTCTAATTTTATCCTTTAGTGTTTCACTTTTTGAAGGCGATGATGGAGTATTCATAACAAAAGGAAGTAGACTAACATGCTCCTAACTGACTAATTGGCGTGTGACTTAGTGCTGATGGATCTCCATTTCTGCCAATTGGTCTACTTGCTTCCATAGAGCCTTCATCTTTCATTCCATCACAAACTGGAACTGTGCGTAATCCCATTTCTCAGCACCATCCTTACTGGTCCAGGAAGATTCAATAACGTATTTGGAACTTTGTCTACTGCTCCAATTAATCATATTAACCTCTTCTTCTTTGTGTTGAAGAAGAGGGTTGTCTTGCACATGAGGTTGGTCGGGTTTAGTTACCATAATCTCCCCGTTGTCTATTAAATCATGGATCCTGTGTTTCAAGGCCCAGCAATCCTGAGTATCATGTCCTCGTGCTCCAACATGATAGGCACATTTTCGGGTAGCATTGAAACCCTTCCCATTAGGGTTGGCTGGTGGAAGAAGATGTGTAATTTTCTTCTAAGTAGTTAGAAGATTGAGAACATTCTCGAGTGAATCCCCTAGGGGTGTGAACACTCGATTACGTCAGATTTCTCCACCCTTTGGAAATGTAGGGTTGGAAGACTGTGCTTGAAAATGGGAGTAGTTTCTCCTCTGGATAGGTATATCCTGACTACCTTTCTAACCTTGTAGTATCAAGGAAACATCCTCTTCTTTCTTCTTATGGACCCTTCAAGGGTTATTTCCATAAGTTCCGGACTGGATATGCTCAGCAACAGCTTTTAGAGCAGCTAGGTCTTGGATTTTTCCTAACTTCAAACCCATCTCAGCCATCTCTCCATGTTTGCTCATTTCAGAAAATGGCTTGCCACTGCCATCTAAGACTCTCTCATAGAAGGGAGCTTCTTGTATGTCTATGAAAGTTATCACCATTTCCGATTCCATTATAGAAGGAATAACTTGAGTAGCAAGGCGCCTCCACCTTTGAGCATACTCTCTGTAAGACTCATTAGACTGTTTCTTGATCTTGGTAATTTGGTACCAGTCCGGAGCCATCTGAGACTAAAAATTGTACTGAATGAGGAAGGCATGATCGAGCTCCTCCCAGCTATGTATTTTAGAATTGTCTAATCTGGCATACCATGATCGGGCTTCTCTAGTTAGACTCTTTTGAAACAGCTACATTCTGAGCTTTTCATCTTCTGCATAAGATCCGAGTTCCCCAATAAATACCTTCAAATGTGTGTAAGGATCTCCCAACCCATTATACTTTTTAAATTCAAGAGTCTTGAACTTCTCTGGATAATGCACACCAGGGAATATACAGAGGTCAGCATATGAGACACTCCTGTGTGCACCAATCCCTTTAATAGACCGAATAGTCTATTCCATTTGAAGGACTTTTTTCCTTATATCACCGTTGTTTGGATCTTCTTTGATAGATGTTTTCTGGAATTTTGTTGGACTTATCCAACTGCAGCTCAGGTATTGGATTTGCTTGATCCGCACCTTATGTTCCTCCATGTGCAGAGGATTCTGTATGTATGGGTATTTGTAGACCTTGAGTAGACTGGTGTAGTTCTTTAAGCAAAACAGCTAAATTTGTAATTTGTTTGCTTAATTCGTTAAACTCTTCATGAGAGACAGGAGCATGATTAGTTTGATCAAATGAAGACATAATTGGCTGTAAGCTCGTTGCCTTTTTGGACTTTAAACGAGTAACATGCCCAATTGTTGCCCTACAAAAACTTATGTAGTTTACTCTTGGGGAATGTATAAATGTTTACATGCTATCATAATGTGTCTGTTTTAGGAGTATTATCCTGCAAAACGGATGTTAATTGATAGCATGTTAGGCTCTAATATGCATGTACACATATTCTTTATATTTTCCATTACGTAGAGATTAACATGGAATGAAATTACAAGTAATTATTTTTCCAAGTAATTGAAAATGGAAAGCTTGAAGAGACTTTCCTCTGCGTTTGGTTTATCAGAGGCTGACCTATCTTAGGTTACTTTCGTGGCATTTTGGCATGAAGGTCTCCAGATCATCGCAATTTACTTGACGGGAAGTTAATCCGGTCTTTCAACTGGAGCGAATATGGGTGGTGCCTTTCCTGACCCTCGTTGGAATTAGTCTCCCTACAAGTCCAGTAATGAAACATCGACAGGATAGCCTCTTGGTGGAGGAACCACACAACATAAATTCATATGCAACGTGTCTCACCATTATGGGAATGATGACATGTGCGAAGCACTAATATCGTATGCAGATATAGTGTAAAACATTAAGTGCAATAAGTAAATGCATTCGTACACATTCATCAAAATGTAAATGCAACATCCATATACAAGCATATAACAGTTTTGAAAAGTTTGTAGTAGCGGCTTAAGTCCTCTTACTGGAGTCCCCAGCAGAGTCGCCACCTGTCGACGTCGGGATTTTTACTGTCCCTTTTCTGTTCTTGTCTTTTGGTGTTCTCATGTTAAGTGAGATTTGTTTGAAAAAACAAGTTGTGAAAAGGTTTGACATTTATATGTCGACGATTGGACTGTAAGAGTCGCCAGTTGGTATTTTTAAATGGTTGCACCAACTCAACCAAGAAAAGGTTTGCACATTAACCAGGTGATGTAACACTGTTAAACTGGTCTGTGAAGCTGAGATTCATTAGGGTCTGGGGACTTGCTTATGCAGAGGGAAGGTGTTAAGCACCCCCCAACATCCATGTTACCATGGTTACCACAACTTTTCAATTAAATTGTTATATGAATGTGTGTATATGTGTGGGTCAATGTGCAATTATATAGAAGTAGTGTTATGCCTCGTTCGCACATATATACAAAGGGTTTGAATTTGTGTAAAAATTTAGTTTTAAACAAGATATAGCAATTTTATTTTGTAAAAGAGGTTTTTCAAACCCTTATGCTCAGTAGTAATTGAGGCCTTTGATACTTCTATTTTATTAAATGTTCGGCTTGAATGCTTTTATTTTTGATATGCGAAGCATCTTCACGAAAATAAGATATATAGCAGTGCCGAACTCCTTGTGGGCATAAGAGCCATCTAAG
Organism: Panax quinquefolius; assembly: GCA_020205615.1. NCBI lineage: Eukaryota > Viridiplantae > Streptophyta > Magnoliopsida > Apiales > Araliaceae > Panax > Panax quinquefolius. The sequence goes on from CM035155.1 coordinate 94,631,862, forward strand.
GAAATTCGGACACCGTGAATAATGTACAAGCTATTTACAGCTGAAAATGTGCATCACGGGAATTGAATCTAGATTCAGAAAGATTGAATCCTGTGATCACATGATTCATAGGCTCACATGATGTAGTAATTTATATGAAAGCTGTAAGCAGTTATATATATATAAAAGTTGTAAATACATATATACAAACTGTCAACCACCACAAAGAGAACTTCATAGGGTTCTGGAAATGTAAATATATAAAAGCGGTAAATATATATATAGAGATATGATCAACCACCACGAAGCACCTCCATGGGGGATTGGAAATGTAAATAAAGTAGTAAAAATGAGCAACCGCCATGAAGTAAACTCCAGGCGGGACGAAATATAAATAAAGCAGTAAAAACGATCAACCGCCATGAAGTAAACTCTAGGCGGGAGAAAATGTAAATAAAGCAGTAAAAGGCCACAAAGTATTTATATATATATAAAAGCAGTAAACGCTCCAGATATAAAATCCAGGCTCATCGAACAGAGTTCAACAATAGTTTATATATAAGTATATATATACATAAAAGAAATAAATGCTCCGGATATAAATCCAGGCTCATCGAACAGAGTTCGACCATAGTTTATATATAAGTATATATATATAAGCAATAAAAGCTCCGGATGTTAGTCCAGTTGAATCGAGGCATAACTAGATAATGTTAGTCCATATATATAAATATATATATATATATATATATATATACAAAAGGAAATAAAAGCCACTAACCAAAGTCAGGGCATACACACGTAACACGACTCTCAACGTGAAGAATGGTGTGTGCAAAATGTGGAGAAAAGGCTTTGAAAGGTGTAAGAAGGCTTACAGTGGAATGCCAAAGAATACTTTTATAGCTTTAAATGGATGAACAATTGATTCCCACCAGTAAAAATATAGCAATATATCAGCTCACAAATGCTTAAAATGAGAAAGCACTCAGTTTATAGTGTGTACATAGCGAACTGGACAGGGCTTCCTTGCCGTTTTTTCTTAAAAATGGCCACCCAAAGCCCTCTGTTTATAGAAGGGGGGAGCCGTAGGTGTACCTACAGTAGCCGCAGATGCACCAGGGGTCCACGGGTCCCGCCATCTTGAAGTACGCACACGCGTGCAACGTGAACAAATGACATGGGATTAGAGGCTGTAAGAAGTTAGGAAGATGGGACCATGCCCTTGGTCTTCAAGCTTTAAATTCCATCCGGTCTGTTGTCCTGTGTAGTAGTTACTCGAGATTACCGCTATTTAGTTCTTTTAGGACACTTCTTTGTAGAATGTATGTTGAAATGTGTTGAGATGGTGCGCATGTGGGATTGAGGTGGAAAAATGAAGATTTTGCCCTTCACCGGGGTTATCTCTGGTTTGGGTTGATAAAACAGTCGTTGCTCAGGGTTGTCTCTGAGATTGCGCTGCTGCAAGTACTGGATGTCCTCAGGGTTGTCTTTGAGGTGTGCCTGACCTCCCGGAGTTATCTCCAAGTTTGGGACTGATTGCCTCGGGGTTATCTCCGAGGTTGAAGCTGATTGTTGGGAGTTGAAACGAGCTTTTTTGGGGTTATCTCTGGAACTGCAACTATAACTGCACTCCTCGTGGTTATCTCTGAGGTTGAGACTGAAACTCCCGGTGTTGTTTCTGGGATTAAATATCTCGGGGTTATCTCTGAGATGAAAAAGGCTTCTCCGGTGGGATTTACGGAACTAGAACTGTCTTGTCCTCCAGGGTTATATCTGAAAGATGATTCTGCCCTCCTGCAATTTTTGTAATAGGAATGTAAAATTTTGAGTGTCTACACCCTTTCTGAGTAGTCAGAAGTTGTGACGCCCCTAAATTCGGACCTCCACTTGGTCACTCGAATTTGGTTCGTCACATTCTCATGGTAACACCATAATAACTAAAATCATACATTCACAACAAAAAATCTAATTTAGAATAATATACAATGATTTATTATAATTATTTCCCCAAGTCTCGCAACCTACGGTACTTAATAGATTACATAATAGTATCGAATAAAGACGTATTACATAATTATACTTAAGTTTAAACATAGTCTGAAATAATCTTAGTGCAACATATTAGTCTTAAACATGAAAGGAACAAGCTAGTCAGTAGCCTTTCCCCTGCCCTTGTCTGTTCCAGAAACACCTCCATGTTCCTCTTTAACTGAAAGATTTTAAATAAGCAAGGATGAGCACAAATTTCCCAGCAAGTAATATACAACAAAGGTAAAGAGTTTCTTTAACACGAATTTGAAATATCGAAGTATCATCTCTAAGATAGTTTAGAGTTTTAGAATAATATCATGAATAGTGAATATCAACAGTTCTTGGAATAAGAATGATAATTCAATATAAATCAACAGATATATATGAATTCAACAACTATTAATGTATCCAACTGGATAAATAATTTATACTGAGTAGCCACTAAGGACTATTGAACTTCCACTAGAGTTACCAATATTAAACTGATAACCCAGAAATATCAAGTACTATAGATGATAAGTCTACAATACTTTACGTTATGCATAACACAACCATAATATTCAATCATGTGTTAGGTTTTCCAACGACATACACTCCCCTTACTAAAAGGGTTGTCCAACTCAGTTTTCAAGATTTTCGCACTAATCAGTTAGTTTGGACAACTTTATAAACATGCATATAATCTAGCCGAATCAAATGCCATCGACACTTTCACAATATTCAAGAACTATATCAAGTTCAACATGAATAATAATTTCCACAACGGTCTAAACATACTAGCTCATTTGAACGAAAAAGTAATATAACTTGTATTCAAAGAGATAAGCTTACGGTATTCGTCGAATAAAGAATGCAAAGATACTTGCACAATAAGAGTAGGGTTCGGATACTTGCACAATCAAGAGTAAAGTTCAAGGAAACTCGCTCAATAATAATTAGAGTATGTTTAGGGAACTTGCCTTAAGCGTAGTTTATCCACGTTAATAAATCAACACTTTCGAATCCTAGTATAGCGTATTATAAGTACAAGATGTTCATTAGCTAACACATTCTTTAATCAAGCTCGACACGATTCAAGTATGCACATATGTAATACAAAATCAACTTATATGCCTATCATTAATTAAGTGTCTATCAATTTATAATGCGCAAGGTTAAGATCTTTCTACCCATAGACTTTCCTATTACAAGACAAACACCAACTTATCATCTAAGCATCATATACATATATACATCAGTAGGTTTTAAACTCCTTTTAGCAACATAGGCACCATACAAGCTAACTGCCAAAGATCAGATCTCACCATCATAGATTCCAGATCGACGCAATTGCATATGGCTAAACTTTAGGGCCACAAGAATCGTGTGTCATCCTCTGGCCAAGCCAAGACTTAGCTGCTTCCTTGTGGTCTCTATCCGGCTTGAACATAACAATCATATATGATATATTTTGTCATGTTAAGGGTCTTTTCATGCTCTTTAAGTCAATCTAGTTTCCTTCTGAAAGTAGTATGCACACAAGCCAATCATGTTTGATGATAAAACATATACTTTGTAACAATCTTATTCATTTATTAATAAAAAATATTAATTTATTAAAGGCTTTTAATTATCTACATGATGTTGTTTTATAATATGTGATAAACCCATAGTTTTAAGCAATGCTTTTAGAATAATGATGATGATCATTCTAATGAGATCTAAATTCTTAGAAAGCTTAAAACTAAAATAGTTCCCAATCCTTGGATTACTAAATTGGGGATTAGTGAATCCGGATAGATTGGTACATACGTTGCTTGCTCATTGGATGAGGATGATTAATCTCATGATCATTAGTGTGGAGACACTAAAGCAAATATGTAGGTGCTTATTAGAGAATAAGTTCACTGAACGTGGCTAGCTAAGGAATATCTAATGGAGTTTTACTTGCCTGTTAATAGAAATTCCTGTAGTGATAGTAGTACAAGTGATCCTTGGACTTGAGATCATCATAGTATCTTGTGTATGATGAGTTATACTTTGACTTATTCCTTAAGACCCTTAGGGTATATCAAAGGGTATGCTTGGGTATAATAAGTTGTACATGGAGATAATGTATGATCAATAAAGAGTCTACCACTTCTAGTAAAAGAAGAGATATGTCCTATGTGATTCGATAAATGACAACTTAGTAGTCCTTGGCCAAGACAAAATAAAATTAGAAAAGAGTTTCTAATTTACATTTTTTAGAGTTGTGCATTTAAGAGGCGAAATACATATAATTAAATAAAATAAGACTTGACAGTAATTATATGTCTTATATTTAATTGGGACATTATATGGTGGAAGGATTGAATTATACGATAACTATTTACTCAAAGGTTTTTTTATGATTAATGTTAAAATCTATATTATCTGGAAAGTCGTTGATCGCTAGGGAGGCTTATCCCTATTGTAGAATAAATATTATTTATTTAAATAAATAAATTATTTATTTAAATAAGATTAGAATTATTCTAATTGATTTATTCACAACCGATTTAATATGGAGAACCTAAAGGGTCACACCATAAAAGGAAGAATAATTATTTAAGAAGTTAATGGCATAATCGTAATAATAAGTTAAGTATATTTAATTTAATCTATGATGATAGAATAAATTAAATAACTCAATATTTATTATTTAATATTTTAAAAATATTAAATATAAATTAATAAGATGTGTCTTTTTATTATTATTACTATTATTATTATTATTATTATTTAATTCCTAAAGGAGTTTGAGAATTAATTAATAAAAGTACTCTCATATATTCCTAATAAGATTAGAAGGTAAATTAATTAAAAGATTTTAATTAATTATTCCTAATAAGATTAGGAGCCTAATTAATTAAAGGAGCCTAATTAATTAAAATAAAACTTAATTCCTTAATTGTCAAGGAGGGTTGCCTACATCTATAAATAAGAGGAGTCTTATTATGGGTAAGGGGTTGTTGACTTTTTATAATTTACGCAATTCCAATAGTTGGAGAGTACGTTCTTTTTCTATAGAGATAGCTAGGGTTTAGCCAACCACCCTTATTCTTGAATATTTTTTCTTCCTTGGTGGATCACCTCTAAAGGCCAAACACTTGGGTGGCTAACATTGATCAAAGGAAGGAACCAAACCCGGTTGATTCAAGTTGAACGCGAAAAAGGATTGGAGGTGAACTTGTACCTGAGGAAGCTCGAATCTTCAAGGGTATGATTCTTGTTCTTCATATTTTTGTTTAATTAATAATTGTGCATAAAAGGATGATCTGGGTATATGGTTTGTAAAATATTAAAATTCTGATTTTTCACGTTTCCGCTTTATTTGTGCAATTTGATTGCGTTCATGAATATTACAAACCTAACAGTGGTATCAGAGCCAAACCTTTATGTGAATTATTAATTATTTTAATTTGATATGTATATTGATATGTGTTTAGAATAATTTAATTGGACATAATTTTATTGTATGAAATTTAAAAAAAAAACGGTAATTGATTTCCAAAAATATGTTGGAAATCCGGACTATTTTTGCTTTTGCGTTGTCATTTTCCGCGTGATGTTTGATTAAAATAAAACCGCCTGTCAGGTTGGTTCATATATACTCCACAGTTATTATATATATATACGCTGGAGTCCTGATCCACGGTTTTTTTTTTTTAATAAATCAAGTATGAATTACATGACAGGTGACTTTGCTTTAATAATTTACTAGTAGTCATGCGAACCTGCCACGTTTTTGAAAAAGTTAAGGGATTCACCTAGCAGGATCTTGATCATGATATATAGTTAATATTAGTTATATATATAATAGTTATATATATAATATATTAAAGTTATATATATATATAGTTGTAATCTGTTAACTAAATATATATATCCGGTTTATATTATATATATATATATATAATAGTTATATATATATATATATTAATCTTAATTATTTTATTATTAAAATAAAAGGTTTATTTTAATTTTAAAATTGGTTTTCATGCTAACTAATTAGAGTTAGAATTGGATTCCATGATAACTAATTGGAGTTGAAATTGGATTCCATGTTTCCTTAAAGGAGTTTATTTAGATATGAAATAAGATTTCATATTATTCAAAATAAAGGAGTTTATTTGTGAATATGAAAAAGAATTCGTATTTTCTTAAATAAAGGAGTTTATTTAAAGAGAATCCGTATTTTTTTTGGAAGGGCAGACACGGCATACTATCAGTTGTGATATTATTGTCGGTCTTGTCAAGGCAGATTTTGATAATGCCTTAAGGCAGATGTAATCTAGTAGTAGCTAGAGTAGTTTAAATATGTAAATATTTTTGTATCTAGTAGTGACGTAAAACCCTCTTTTGTATAGAAAAGGGTAGTCTTTTGTAAATCCCAATTTTTAGAAAGCAATAGCGTGATAGTAATGTAATCAGCTTAGGCTGTGTAATGAAACGATGTAGTATTATACTACAATAAATGAATGAATATAAGCCTTTTTATGAAACAATCGAGCAATGAATGTTAAAGTTATTGTTTAATTTGGAATGATAACTAACTAATAAAGAAGGAAATAATAACGCGATGTGTTATTTGTTGTATCAGTAAAATGCCGCCAAGAAGAGTGCAACAAAATCAAGGTGCTAATGCGAATCAGCAAGAGGGAGGTCCAGTAAACCCCATGCAGAAATTTGTTAATTTAATAACAGTCGCATTTAATAGAACTGGGGCTAATATCCCTGTAAATTCGGGATTAGCACGAGCTACGACCTTTAAGGATTTCAAGAGTGTTGGTCCGCTGGAGTTCAAAGGAACTACGGACCCTATTGAGGCCCAAACGTGGGTAAAGGAAATCGAGAAGGCATTTGTGATAGCAAATATCGACGAGGCCCAGAAGGTTGACTTTGCAACCTATTAGATGAAAGGAGAGACCAACTTTTGGTGGGAGGCCAATCAGGCCAGAGCGGATATAGGGAATGTAACGTGGGTGAGGTTCAAGGAGATATTCTTCGAGAACTACTTTCCCACAAGCATGCAGGGGAGAATGGAGATGAGGTTCCTCAATTTAAAATACGGGGACATGACAGTGCCCCAATACGCCACCAAGTTTAATGAACTGACAAGGTTCGCTCCACACCAAGTGAAAACCGAGGTAAGGAAGGCGCGATGGTTTGAGCAGGGCTTGAAACCCTGGCTCTATAATCGTTTGTTTGTGTTCCAGAGCACTACTTTTGGAACCCTTTTAGAGAAGGCGATAATCGACGAGGGTGGTAGTGAGGCATTAAGCCAATACCGCAAGGATAAGAAGAATAAGGGAAAAGTGGACGGGGAAGTAAAGGTTGAAGGAGCTAGCGGTAGTGGCGAGGGACAAAAGAGGAAGGTATTTATCTCTGGGAATACCAGAGTGAAGCAAGGTGACCTAAAGAAAAGGATGGAGGCCTGCAAGACATGCGGGAAGACTCATTTAGGAGTCTATCTCAAGGGGAAGGCTGTGTGCTACAATTGTGGACAGGAGGGGCACATTGCACCTAACTGTCCTAGTCCAAAGAAGAATTACGGGTGCTTTGTCTGTGGGTCAACTGACCACATGGCAAAGAGCTGCCCAAAGAAGGGGACAAACGGGAATCGGGGCACTAATAACGAGAAGTTAGCTATTGGCGGTCCAGTGTAGCCGGGTAGGCCGATGGGTCGTACAATTAATATGATAGTCCAAGATGCAGTTGCATCGGGGGACGTCGTCGCAGGTATTATTCCGATCACCGACATTTATGCTTACGTGTTGTTTAATTCGGGTGCTACTTGTTTGTTCATAGCTTGTGATTTTGCTAAACGATTAGAATTACATCCCAAAAAGTTGCCTATACCTTTAAATATTAAGGTAGCGAACGAAGAGATAATTCCTGTTGAAGATATTCATAGGAGTTGTTGCGTAGACATACGGGGTTGTAAATTATTGGTAGATTTGATACCAATAAAGTTAGGAGAATTTGACGTAATCTTCAGAATGGATTGGTTAGTTAACCATGGGGCAATTATAGATTGTCAAAAGAAATGTGTGAATATTATAACGTTAAGACAACCTCAAGTAGTATTTTATGGGAATAGATCACCGGGACGTTCGTGTTGTCTAACGATAACACAAACGAGAAAATTATTAAGGAAGGGGTGTGTAGGTTATTTGTGTCATGTTGTTGATACCCTGATAATGGTATCAACCATGAAACAAATACCTATAGTGAGTGAATTTGCAGATGTATTTCTGAGTGAACTGCCAAGTATTCCACCGGATAGGGAGACCGAGTTCGTTATAGACATTGTGCCAGGAGCGACACCAGTTTCCAAGGCACCATATCGTATGGCGCCAGTGGAGATGAAGGAATTTATGGTGCAGTTAAAAGAACTGTTGGACAAGAAGTAAATACAACCGAGTGTTTTACCGTGGGGAGCACCGGTACTATTTGTCAAGGAGAAGGACGGATCGTTAAGACTTTATATCGACTACCGAGAGTTGAACAAGTTAACGATAAAGAATAAATACCCATTGCCCAGGATCGATGATCTCTTTGATCAGTTGAAAGGGGCTAAGTATTTTTCTAAAATAGATTTGAGAACGGGGTATCATCAGTTGAAGGTTAGGAAGGAAGATGTACCAAAGACAACATTTAGGACTTGTTATGGTCATTACGAGTTTCTAGTGATGTCATTTGGGTTAACTAATGCACCAGCTGCATTTATGGATATAATGAATAGAGTGTTCAAGCAATATTTGGACAAGTTCATCGTGGTGTTTATTGATGATATTCTAGTCTACTCTAAGACGCCAGAAGATCATGCTGAACACCTAAGATTAGTGTTGGAGACACTAAGGAAGGAGAAATTATATGCGAAATTTACTAAGTGTGAATTTTGGCTAGAGAAGGTACAGTTTTTAGGTCATGTTATTGATCAAGAAGGGATTTCAGTAGATCTAGCGAAGGTGGAAGCAGTGATGAATTGGGAACAATCGAAATCATCGACTGAGGTACGGAGTTTCCTAGGGTTAGCGGGTTACTATCGGAGATTTATCTAGGATTTTTCTAAGATAGCGACTCCATTGACTAATTTAACAAGGAAGACGGTGAAATATGTGTGGATGGATAAATGTGAGGACAGTTTTCAAGAGCTGAAGAGGAGGTTGAGTGAAGCGCCTGTTTTGTCATTACCTGATGACACAGGAAATTTTGTAGCGATGCTTCGCATAGAGGACTTGGTTGTGTGCTCGTGCAGCATGGCAAGGTCATTGCATATGCATCAAGGCAGTTGAAGGATTATGAGAAAGTTTACCCTACTCATGATCTAGAACTAGCCGCAATTGTTTTTGCTCTAATAATATGGAGACATTATCTTTATGGGAAAAAAATGTGAGATATACACGGACCATAAGAGTCTGAAATATATCTTCACTTAGAAGGAGTTGAATATGAGGCAGAGGAGATGGCTGGAGTTGATAAAGGATTACGACTGTGAAATCCTTTATCACCCTAGAAAAGCCAATGTAGTTGCCGACGCTTTAAGTATAAAGGGTCGGGAAATATTGTCTATGTTAACGGCTCAAACTGAGTTAATAACAGAGATGGCTAGGATGGAGATAGAAGTGAAGTTTCCAAGTGAATCGGGGCAGATACTTTTTACGACAGAGATGCAATCTACTATCGTAGAGAGAGTCAAGGAGGTGCAATTCAAAACTGATGAGTGTGATCGAGTAAAGGAGCGGTTAACCAAAGAAAAAGAGACTAAGTACAGTCTTGATAACGAGGGGTTATTGAGATTTGAAGGAAGAATTTGGGTTTGAGATGGAATTAAAGGAGCAAGTTCTACAAGAGGCTCATAGTTCGAGGTTTTTGATTCATCCTGGCAGCACAAAGATGTATCAAGATCTTCGACAGAGTTTCTGGTGGCCGAACATGAAGAGAGATATCGCCGAGTATGTGAGTAGGTGCTTGACTTGTCAGAGAGTTAAGGCTGAACATCAACGACCAAGTGGCTTGCTACAGTTATTAGAAATTCCAGAGTGGAAGTGGGAGAATATCACGATGGATTTTGTGGTACGACTTCCGACTACTCAGAAGGGGTATGATGCGATTTGGGTAATAGTGGACCGGTTGACGAAGTCGGCTCACTTTTTGCCAATTAGGGTCAAGTATAACTTAGACCAATTAGCTAAACTTTATATTAAGGAAATAATTTCTAGACATTGAGCACCAGTATCGATTGTGTCAGATCTTGACCCACGATTCATATCAAACTTTTGGAGGAGTCTACAAGAGCAGTTGGGAACAAAGTTGAAGCTGAGTATGGCATATCATCCACAGGCCGATGGACAGAGCGAGAGAACAATTTAGACGTTAGAAGATATGTTAAGTTCTTGCGTCATGGATTTCAAGGGTAGTTGGGATGATCATCTACCATTAGTAGAATTTACGTATAACAATAGTTATCATGCAAGCATAGGTATGCCGCCTTACGAAGCTTTGTACGGAAGGAAATGCAGAACACCATTATATTGGGATGAAGTGGGAGAACGCCGAATGCTAAGACCTGAATTGGTGCAGCAAAAAGAAGACATTGTTAAACTAATACAGATGCGTTTGGTAGTAGCTCAAGGCAGACAAAAGAAGTTTACTGATTCACATCGAGAGAATAGAGAATTTGAAGTAGGCTCTTACGTCTTTCTGAAGGTATCTCCCTAGAAAGGAAAGATACGCTTTGGAAAGAAGGGAAAGTTAAGTACGAGGTTTATAGGACCTTTCGAAGTGTTAAAATGGTTAGGTGAGGTAGCTTACATGGAAGCATTACCTCCAGACCTAGAACGAATACATAACGTATTTCACGTATTGGTATTGCGTCCTTATAAGCCGAATTATAAGCACGTGATAGAATATGAGCCTATTCATATCGAGAAGGACTTAACGTACGAAGAAATGCCGATTCAAATCATCGATAGAAAAGAACAAGTTCTACGTAATAAAGTTATACCTTTGGTAAAAGTGTTATGGAAGAACCACGATGCAGATGAAGCAACGTGGGAACTTGAAGAAAAGATGAAAAAGAATTACACTCAATTATTTGTGTAATTTTTTTTTTTATATAGCGAGATTCTGGGGGCAGAATCCTTGTAAGGGGGAGAGAGTGTAACGCCCCAGAAAATCGAACATTTTGTAAATACTTTTAGTAATGAATAAAATAATATTATTTATTATTATTTTGTGTTAGTAAGATGTTTGTCGTTCTATAACCTAGAAACGTCAAAAATCCGTAGTATTTTAACTACGTGGGAGAATTAAAGTGTTTGAATTTCTAAAACGAAAAAAAAAGTTTTCCGAGAAATTTTCTGAAAAATACTATTCATCAATTTTTACTCGGGAATTATTTTTGAACTTCCGAGAAATACGTAACGTTACAATATCAAGGTGAGATGGATTATGTAATAATAATCTAAGTATGGAAAACGTAATATTTCGCATGCGGACTTAATTTGAGAACGTTAGAAATATTAAACCTTAAGAAGAAAGTGTAATAATTGTATGATACGAAGTATTGTACTAGTGTAAGATCCCGAAATTTTTTTAAATAAAAAGGAATTTCCTTTATTTATTATTTTGAAATAGTAAGGGTTGATTTGATTAATGTGGATAGTTAAGGGTTAAATACGCAAATATTTCAAAATAAGCAAGTGGTTATAAAATATTCATTGTTGTCGGGGAATATTCGTTTGGTCGTGGAATATTCGTACGGTCGGGAATATTAATACGACGGCGCAGCCATGTGTGGGCCCCATAACGGAAAGTGATTGGATGAAGAAAACGACAAATATAAGTTGTTTTTAAATAACTGGCGTGGTTATTACTGAAGTTATCTTGTTGGAATACCCGGTGGTTAAAACACACTAATACGCGCGTTGTTGAACAGTGGTACACCAGTATTGCACCAATTATTGATTCTTACGTGAAGGCACTACTCAATAATGGTTACACAGTAATTCTAATCGCTCGAAGATTTTATTGAGTTAATAATTGTCATATTGATATTTTATATTCTTTGTTGTTTCAATAATTGTCATTACACAGTATTTTTCATTATCGAAGCAATAATTCATATTATCCTAATAATATTATTAGATAACATTATTGGCAATGTCTAGAAAGTTCTGTCTTAGGAGAGGTTTGGTCACCTAATTGCGCGCCAGTAAGAAGAAATTCTTATTGAAAGCCCCCTCTTTCTTGGGAACTGCCTGGTTGTCAATATTGTGATTCTGTAATATTATTTGTGAATAATTAATTATTGATTTATATGATGAGGAAAATATTGATTTTATGTGTATATAGATGGAGAAATTTTTAAAATGACAATTGTTGAAAATTAATATTTTATCTTTTTTCTCGATAAAATAATTCATTTAAATATATTATTTTAATAATATATTAACGGTGATATTTTACAACGAATGTGGGATATATGAGTATACGAGGAGGAAGAGTATTTTTGTTGCAATAAATGTTTAAAACATGTTAAACATGCTCGGTGGACCCCATTTATTGATGAAATTTGATTATAAATTTTAATAAAATCGCACGTTTGTGGATTTCGATCGATTTCTGTTTGGAATTTGGAAAAACTTTCTTCTGTAAAGTTGTAGAGAATTGAAATTCCTATAAAAACTCACGAGATTCGAATTTTCTGATGAAAGGGCTATTTATTATGAATTATTGAAGTTCCGAAGCTCCGAAATAATTGATTTTTGGAAGTTTTAATTGTTTTATTTAAGAAAAACGTTTTTTTGCAATCCCACATGTGATATAAATGTGCTGAATTCAGTTGGTCTAAGGTGGGCTTGAATTTGTTTAATTATATTATTATTTTATTAAATTTTCTGCTTTGGTGTTCTAAGCATTTTCCTATAAATAGGGTGCTTAGGTTAGAATTGAAAATCACACCAGAAACTGAAGTTTTCTCTCTCTATATTATCGAGCGTATTCTTGTGAGTATTTTGAGTATACTTTGAGTATTGCTAGGCGGTTGCAAGTTCCTTCAACACTATACCCTTATATTCTAGCTAGAAGTACTGATCTTTCGAGGTAAGGAATATTATTTTTTTCGTAATGATATTATTTCTTCAATATCATTATGCTGAAATGTTGATCTGAAGTTTTTATCAAATTTGGAACTTTTTCATGTCGGGGTTACTATTCATGGGTTACTATTCATGAGTTACTATTCACGAGTTACTATTCATGAGTTACTATTCACGAGTTACTATTCACGAGTACTATTCATGAAGCGTGAAGATGTTTTTGTGGAATTTCTATCTTTTGGTGTCGGAGTTACTATTCACGATATCGGCACTATTCACGATATCTGACTATTCACGTATACGGTACTATTCACCGAAAAAATAAAATTTCTTCTTTTTGTCCAAAATATCTATTCTGGATACTAACTCTGATTGTATCCATGTTTTGATCATTCTTGAATTTTACACCACTATGATTATTTTTGAGGTATTTTTGGACGTGGATAAAACCAAGTACGAATCCTTAATCCTTAATCTTTGTCATTTTGTTTCACTGGATTCGTTTCTTTAAAAAAAATATTTTCATCATCCTCAGTCTTAAATGATGATATTATGGAATATCTTTGGCCTGTAGTGCAAAGATGAATGATTTCTTAAGAATATCTTTGGCCCGTAGTGCAAAGATGAATGATTTCAAGAATATCTTTGGCCAGAGTGCAAAGATGAGCAGTGTTTAAATGAACATGACCAATCGATGAATATCTTTGGCACATAGTGCAAAGATGAATATTTGATTCCAGATGTATATTGATTGATGTTACGGGGATAAAAGATGAGCGATGAACTTTTAAATTCATACATAGAAGATAGTAGTTTGCATTCTCTACTTAACTCTTCTAATGAATTATTATTTCCATTATGAATATTGATTTAAAATTTGTTGTCTATTGTATTCTATTATATTTTTCCCTGTTGAAGACTAACGATAATTTGTTGTATATTATCTTAGTCATAATATTCTTTACTGAGCTAGTTGAGCTCACCCTTTTCCTTTTTGTTCCATTTTTCTCAGGAGGCGAGAATATAGCGAGTACGAGTCGGGGTATGGAATGAAGGTTTTAGAAAGGATTGTTTAGTAGTCCTCACCATTTTTGTAAAATAATATATCAATAAATGTGATGAGGATTTATTTGAGTATAGATATTATCAGAAGATAATATTTGTATTCAAACTCACGAGTTTCTTGTTGTAATAATAAAGTTGTAGTTGTTTACATGCACTATGTATTGACAACTTTCGAATAGGTGATGTATACCTATTTTGGGGGCGTCACAACTAGTATGTATGAAGAATGGAATAACGTATGTTACTGTAAGACCCCAACTTTTTAATAAAGATGATTTTTCTATAAATATCATTTTTAAATATTATGGAATGTATTTGATATAATGTTATAGCTGTTGGTAATATTTATAAATTTTGCAAAGTACGCAAGTTGTTACATAATATTCGATTGGTCGGGGAATATTCGTTTTAACAGGGAATATTCGTACGACGACACAATCATCGGTGGACCCCACAACAGAATTATTGTCGGATTGAGAAAACGATAAAAATATTTTTATGAAAATAACAGCGGAAGTTTTACAGTTAAAACTGTTGAACTACTCGGTAGTAAAAGTACAATAATACGCGTGGTTGCATAGTAGCACACAATATTTATTATTGATACTTACGTGAGAAGTCACTCAATTTTGTTCAATTATTGCTTCAGTAATTGTTGCATAGTATCTCACGTTATTTGATTCAATTATTGTCGATATTTTATATATTATTAAATTAATAATTGAGATGACAGAGTTATTAATATTATTATTTGCAATATTAACGATGTCTAGAAGTTACTCGCCAGGAGAGGTTTGGTCACCTAATTAAGCGCCAATAGGGAGAAATCCTTATTGGAAAGCCCCGTCTTTCCTGGGAATGACCTGGTCGATTAATATTGTGAATTATAATAATAATGATAAATGTTGTTAGATATATTGAGGTGTTTTTTTATGAAGTCACGAAAGTTTATATATATATATATTATAAATTTTATTTTATTAGTATTTTAATGTAATAAAAGCGAATTTTTTTTATATAAAACAAAATAATTTTATAAAAGTTATTTGTTTTATTAGACAATAATTAGAATATATTATATTCTATTATGCATAGTGTTTTGCATAGTAAAATCTTTTTATATAAAATGTAATACTTTTATAAAGTTATTATTTTATTAGACAATAATTAGAATATATTATATTTTATTATGCATAGTGTTTGCATAGTGCTGCGTAATGTTTGCATAGTAAAATCTTTTTATATAAAATGTAATACTTTTTATAAAGTTTTGTTTTATTTGATTATAAATAGAATATATTATATTTTATTGCATCTACTGACAAGAAAGTATCCTTTCTATTTTCCTATAAATAGGATGCTTAGTTAGAATTGAAAACCACACCGTAAGTTTAGAGAATTCTTCATAATCTTGGCGTATTTCTTTAGAGTTTTAAGAAGCTTTGAGTGTAGTGCAAGTTTTCTTCAAGAATATCCTCGCCTACCAATTGAATACTCTTCTTTTTACGATGAGGGTATTATTTCTTTCTTTCGTCTTCATGAAGAGAACTTCTGTTATTCCATTCTTTGTTATTATATTGCAAAAACTTGTCTATGCGAAGTACCGCATACTTGGTGAAATTCTTCTGTTAATCCATTCTTTATTATTATGTTGGAATAACCTGTCTATGCGAAGTACCGCATACATGGTGAAATTCTTCTGTTTTTCAATTCTTTATTATTCTGTTGGAACATCCTGTCTATGCGTTACGCATGACCTGGTTCGTTATTTATTATTCTGTTGGAACATCATGTCTGTGCGTTTATGCATAACCTGGTTCTGTTGTTTATTATTCTGTTAGAATATCCTTTCTGTGCATTTACGTATAACCTTTTTCCATTATTTATTATTATGTTGGAATATCCCATGCGTGCGTTTTTGGCATGACTGGTTCCATTATTTATTATTACATTGGAATAACTTTATCATGCGGTCTATCGCATGCACGGTGATTTCTTTTGTTATTCCATTCTTTATTATACTCAGTTGGTGAAAGTTTTGGCTTTTATACTCCATGAAATTAGTGGAATATCCTTGATATTTGCGCTTCATCCAGTATCTTTTCATGGAAATATTCTTCTGAGCATTCTTGAGTTTTACCCCACAAAGCAGTATCATGTTTATAATTTGGACGTTCTTGGTACCTGGATAAATTAATTCTTGAACTTGTTTTATTGAATTAAGTATATCATTGTCATCATCCTCATGTTTATATTATGTTGAAAGTCATCTGTGGCCTGTAGTACATAGATGAACTTGGTATGATTATGACGAGGATTATTCAAGATAATCATGGCCGTAATGTTACAAATGATGTGGTAAAAGTCCTCATTGGCTGTAGTGCATTGATGGATGATTGTTGGCATGATCATGACCATTGATGAATACACGAATATCTTGGGCCGTAGTGCATGGATAATTTGTGGTTGTGATACTAATGAATATCCTTGGCCGTAGTGTAGGGATGATGTGGATTATTTATTAAGCTGAGTCTCAGCGATAAAAGTGATGAAAAACCTTTTAAATCATAAAAGATAGTAGATTTTATTCTCTACTTGACTCTTTTAATGGATTGCTTGATTCCGCTGCAGTTAAACTTGATGTCTATTGTATTTTATCAGTTTAACATTGTTGAAGGCTAATGATAATTTATTCTGCATTATCTTAGTCATAATATTTCTTACTGGGCTAGTTGAGCTCACCCTTTTACTTTCATTGTTCTCTTCAGGAAATGAGAACGTAGCAGGGACTAGTCGGGGAACGGAGTGACGGTACAGATGATAGCATTATTAGTCCTCATTATTCTATGAAATAGTGTGTTAATAAATGTATTGAGGACTTATTTTGAGTTTTAATATTGTTTAGAAGACAATATTTGTATTAAAACTCATAGCTCATGTTGTATATTTAAGATTGTATTTGTATTCTGTACCATGTATTTGGCGCCTCAGAATAGGTGATGTATACCTATTTTGGGGGCGTCACAGTTGGTATCAAAGCTTAGGGATATGATCCCTGGCTAAGATGTGAGACAAGAACTAGGAGGGGAGAGACGGGGAATTCCTTCGCTAGTATGACCTACCTATATTTATTTGGTATTTAATTGGTCGATCAGAGTATAGGGATAATATGTGATATGTTAATTAACCCTTGTTTTGAGGCAGTATTTGAAAATGACATCCGAGAATGTTGAGAACATCAATGGAGCACAAGAGACCGTTGAGTCTCCACAGATCAATAATCAGGATAATGTGCATCAGAAAGGCGACAATCCTCAGGCAAATAATAACACGGACCAGATGATGAACGATGGAATGTTCAGAGGCTTTACACAATTCATGCAACATCAGGAAAGAGTTGCTCCTGTCCAAAATGCAGATGGAAACACTGGCAACTCTCGGACGGTCACCGCTAAGCAGTTTAAGGAACTGGGACCACCAGAGTTTTTTGGAGAGCCAAAACCACTTAAGACAGAGACGTGGATAAAGCAGATCAACAAGATATTTGATGTCTTGGGATGCTCCAAGGAGCAAAAGGTTCCTTTTGCCACCTTCATGTTGCAAGTGAAGCGGAGGCAGACATGGTGGAATTTGTAAAGCGTACTCAACTCGCCGCCCGAAGATGTCTTGGGAGAAGTTCCAAGAACTGCTCAACGACAAGTACTTTCCCGAAAGTATTCGTCCACATGAAAGAGGTAGAGTTCATCAAGTCGAGCTAAAACAACATGATCGTGTCGCGATCTGAAGCCAAGTTTGCCGAGTTGTCCCGGTTTGCGTCTCATTTGGTTGATAATGAGGAAAGAATGACGCGAATGTTTCTAAGAGGTTTGAAACCCGAGATACTTCAATATCTTATCTCTCATAAACTGTGTTTGTATTTAGATGTTGTTAATAGGGCTCAGTTATTGGAGTGCGATAATGAGTCAACCCAACCAAAAGAGACCAGCCGGCAAAATGATAATACCAGTGATAATAGTCATCAAAGCGGTGACAATAAGCATGGAGGGAATCAACATGCCAGAAATGGTAACCACTGAAAGTAGTATGCACACAAGCCAATCATGTTTGATGATAAAGCATATACTTTGTAACAATCTTATTCATTTATTAATAAAAAGTATTAATTTATTAAAGGCTTTTAATTATCTACATGATGCTGTTTTATAATATGTGATAAACCCATAGTTTTAAGCAATGCTTTTAGAATAATGATGATGATCATTCTAATGAGATCTAAATTCTTAGAAAGCTTAAAACTAAAATAGTTCCCAATCATTGGATTACTAAATTGGGGATTAGTGAATCTGGATAGATTGGTACATACGTTACTTGCTCATTGGATGAGGATGATTGATCTCATGATCATTTGTGTGGAGACATTAAAGCAAGTATGTAGGTGCTTATTAGAGAATAAGTTCACTTTGAACGTTGGCTCGCTAAGGAATACCTAATGGAGTTTTATTTGCTTTCGTCAATAGGAATTCTGTAGTGATAGTAGTACAAGTGATCCTTGGACTTGAGATCATCATAGTATCTTGTGTATGATGAGTTATACTTTGACTTATTCCTTAAGACCCTTAGGGTATATTAAAGGGTATGCTTGGGTATAATAAGTTGTACATGGAGATAATGTATGATCAATAAAGAATCTACCACTTCTAATAAAAGAAGAGAAATGTCCTATGTGATTCGATGAATGACAACCCAGTGAGTCCTTGGCGGCGCGAATGAAATTAGAAAGGAGTTTCTAATTTGCATTATTTGAGTTGTGCATTTAAGGATCGAAATACATATAATTAAATAAAATAAGACTTGACGATGAATTCCATGTCTTATATTTAATTGGGACATTGTATGGTGGAAGGATTGAATTATGCAGTAACTATTTACTCAAAGGTTCTTTAATGATTAATGTTGAGATCTATATTATCCGGAAAGTCGTTGATCGCTAGGGAGGCTTATCCCTATTGTAGAATAAATATTATTTATTTAAATAAATTAATTATTTAATTTATTTATTTAAATAAGATTAGAATTGTTCTAATTGATTTATTCACAACCTTTAATATGGAGAACCTAAAGGGTCACACCATAAAAGGAAAGAATAATTATTTAAAAGTTAATGGCATAATCGTAATAATATGTTATGTATATTTAATTTAATCTATGGTGATAGAATAAATTAAATAGCTTAATATTATTATTTAATATTTTAGAAATATTAAATATAAATTAATAAGAGAGTCTTATTAATATTATTACAATTATTATTATTTTAATTTCTAAAAGAGTTTAGGAATTAATTTAATATAAGTACTCTCATTTATTCCTAATAAGATTAGGAGGTTAAATTAATTAAAAGAGTTTAATTAATTATCCCTAATAAGATTAGGGAGCCTAATTAATTAAAAGAATTTAATTAATTAAATAAAACCCAATTTCTTAATTGTTAAGGAGGGTTGCCCACATCAATAAATAAGAGGAGTCTTATTATGGGTGTAGAGGGTTGTTGACTTTGACAACTACGTAATAATTCCAATTTGTTGGGAGAGTACACCTTTTCTATAGAGATAGAAAAACTAGGGTTTAGCCAACCACCCTTCTTCTTGAATTTTCTTCTTCCTTGGTGGATCACCTCTAGAGGCCAAACATATGGGTGGCTAACGTTGATCAAAGGAAGGAATCAAACCCGGTGGATTCAAGTTGAACGCGAAAGGATTTGGAGGTGAACTTGTACCTGAGGAAGCTCGATCTTCAAGGGTATGATTTTATTCTTTATCTTTTCGTTTAATTAATAATTATGCATAAAGGGTGATCCGGGTATATGGTTTGTAAAATTTTTAAACTCTGATTTTTACTCGCTTCCGCACTTTTATGCAATTTGATTGCGTTCTTGAATATTACAAACCTAACAACCACTTCGGTGGTAATCATGGCCAAAATAATAAGAATGGACATTTCAAGAAGAGGAGATTCAACAATGATGGAAAGACGTCCAAGATCAAAGACTTTTGTCGTTAAGGAAGGAGAATGACCACCTATCATATGCTTCAAATGTGGAGGAGAGGGACACATCAGTCCAAACTGTGCGATGCCAGCCAAAGTATGTTACAATTGTGGAAGAAAAGGTCACCTGACCCGATTTTGTCATGCACCGAAGACAAGTCCAACTGGGATGGAGGCATCAAAGGCCGTCCCAGACAAGACAAAACAGGTAGTTCAAGGGAGAGCGTTTGTTGTGACCTCCCAGAAAGCAAGTAACCCAAACAAGGTCATCACGGGTAAGCTTATCATAAACTTTAGCGAAGTATATACCTTATTTGATACCGGTTCTACCCATTCTTTTATTTCTCCTACTTGCGCTCAACGTTTAAATTTGACTCCGGAGAAATTGGACTTTGCCTTTTCTGTTAAAACTCCATTGGGAGAAATCTTCATTACATCCACTGTTTATAAGTCTTGTTTGGTTCAAATATGTACCCTCACATTACCTGTCGATCTTATTTCTTTGAAAATACTTGCATTTGATGTGATTCTAGGGATTGATTGGTTAACTACTCATCATGCAAAAATTGATTATTTTCGTAAGGTTGTTAGCTTTCATATTCCTAACCAACCTATTATGCTAATTCAAGCAAACAAACCATTAAAATCAATCACTGTCATCTCAAGCCATAAAGCTATTTGTTTATTGAAAAACGAATGTCAAGCTTTCTTAGCTCATGTCACTGATTTAAACAAAAATACGTTAGTTTTGAATGATATCTCTATTGTTAATAAATTTCCTGACGTATTCCCTAAAGAACTTCCTGGCCTACCCCCAGAGCGTGAAATTAAATTTTGTATCGACCTTGAACCCGGTACAAAACCTATTTCCAAAACCCCATATCGAATGGCTTCTATTGAACTTCAGGAGTTAAAGACCCAACTGCAACAATTATTAGACATCGGTTTCATTCGTCCTAGTACGTCTCCTTGGGGTGCTCCTGTTCTATTCATGAAGAAGAAAGATGGGAGTATGCGACTTTGTATTGATTATCGGGAGTTGAATCATGTCACCATCAAAAATAGGTACCCATTGCCACATATTGATGATCTGTTTGACCAGTTGCAAGGAGCCAAATTCTTTTCAAAGATTTATCTTTGTTCCGGATATCACCAATTGAAGATTAGAACCGATGACATTCCAAAGATGGCTTTTAGAACTCGGTACGGGCATTATGAATTCCTAGTCATGTCCTTTGGATTGACTAATGCTCCTGCTGCCTTCATGGATATGATGAACCGAGTATTTAAGGAATATTTGGATCACTTTGTGGTTGTCTTTATTGATGACATCCTTATTTATTCCAAAAGCTATGAAGATCATGAGCAACACTTGAGGCTGATACTCCAAAAGCTTCGTGAATATAAGATTTATGCCAAGTTAAAGAAATGCGAGTTCTGGCTTGAGGAAGTATAATTCCTTGGGCACGTGGTATCAAGTCATGGAATATCTATTGACCCAACAAAGATTGAAGCTATTCAAAGCTGGGAGCAACCTAAATCGATGATCAAAATCGTAGCTTTCTCGAACTAATTGGTTATTATCGGAGATTTGTAGAAGGGTTTTCTCAAATCGCTACTCCATTAACTCAGCTGACTCAGAAAGATACAAAATTCGGTTGGAACGAGGAATGTGAGAAGATTTTTCAAGAACTCAAGAGGAGACTCATTTCAGCACATGTTCTGACAATACCATCTGGCTCGGAGGGATTTGTCATCTACAGTGATGCTTTGTGCAAAGGGTTAGAATGTGTTCTCATGCAACATGGGAAAGTCATAGCCTATGCCTCTCGACAACTCAAAGAATATGAGAGGAATTATCCTACTCATGATCTAAAGTTGGCAGTTGTTGTTTTCGCACTTAAAATTTGGAGGCATTACTTGTATGGGGAGAAAGTGGAAATCTTTACGGATCATAAAAGCCTCAAATATTTCTTCACTCAAAAAGAACTCAACATGCGACAACGACGTTGGCTTGAACTATTGAAAGATTATGATCATACCATCCAATACCATCCTAGAAAAGCGAACGTGGTAGCTGACACATTGAGTAGAAGATCATATGCGGGTACGAGTGCGATATTGAAAACGCAAAGGCCCATTTTGTATGACTTGCAAAGGATGGAGATAGAGTTAAAGACTCTAGGGACCCATGTTATGATGGCAAATATACGAGTAGAACCGACTTTAATTGATAAAGTTAAAGCTGCTCAAGTTACCGATCTGGAGGTGATGCGTATGAGGAAGAAAGTGCAAGAAGGTGCTATGCCGGAAGCAAGAATCGATGAAGAAGGAATACTTCGAGTCAACTCCAGACTTTGTGTTCCTAACGACCCTGATTTAAAGTATAAAATCACGATGGAGGTGCACAACACACCGTTTGCTATCCATCCTGGGAGTACCAAAATGTATCGTGATCTTCGTCATACATTTTGGTGGAGCAATATGAAAAGAGAGATAACGCTATTTATCTCAAGGTGTCTAACTTGTAAATGAGTCATGGCGGAGCATCAAGTACCAAAAGGTTCATTGCAACCACTTGAAATTCTAGAATGGAAGTGGGAGCATATTACCATGGATTTCGTTACAGGTTTTCCCAAGGTTTCTCAAGGCATAGATGCAATTTGGGTCATTGTTGATAAATTTATCAAGTCTGCTCATTTCTTACGAGAAACTTATACACTTGAACGTCTAGCTCGTATGTACATAAACGAGATTGTAAGACTACATGCTATGCCAGTATCCATAGTTTCTAATCGAGACCCAAGATTCACTTCACGATTTTGGGTTAGTTTGCAAAAACCTATGGGCACAGACTTACGATTTAGTTCGGCATATCATCCTCAGATGGACGGACAATCAGAGAGGACTATTCAAACTCTTGAAGATTTATTAAGACTCCGTGTCCTTGACTTCAAGGGAAGTTGGGACAAGTTCTTACCATTGGTAGAGTTTTCCTATAACAACAGCTACTAAGCAAGTATTGGCATGGATCCATTCGAAGCGTTGTATGGAAGAAAGTGTCGTTCTCCAGTATGCTGGGATGAGGTGCGTGAAGCAACGTTGTTGGGACTAGAGTTGGTACGTATGACTACGGAAAAGATTCAAACGATAAGACAACGTATAAAAACCTCACAAGATCAACAAAAGAGTTATGCTGATCTTCATCAAAAGGACGTGGAATTTGATATTGGAGATCATGTGTTGTTACGTGTTGCTCCATGGAAAGGAGTTACGAGATTTGGAAAGAGAGGAAAGCTCAATCCTCGATTCATTGGCTAATTTTTAATCCTCGTTCGAGTAGGAACTGTGGCATATAGACTCACTTTACCGCCAAGTATGTCTCGTGTTCATAACATTTTTCATATATCCATGTTACGTAAATATGTGGAAGACCCGAACCACATTATTAAGTTAGAACCGGACGAAATAGCAGAAGATTTGACGTATGAAGAGGTTCCTATTCAAATCTAGGATAAGAAGGAACATATTCTACGCTCCAAGGTTATACCTCAAGTCAAAGTTTTGTGGAGAAACCACGATGTTGAGGAAATGACCTGGGAGTTAGAATTTGAAATGAATTCAAGATATCCTTACCTTTTCGACATATCAGGTACTGATAAGTGGGTTTTATACCTACTTATTGGATATCAATTTAAGTGAATTATGCCCATCTCAAGTACATTTCAGTCTGTTTTAGTTGCATTTCATGTTATTTTGAATTGCATGTACTTAAAACTCCTTTTGACGAAAAAGTGCAGGAAATGGCCTAATATGGTGGTGTTGAATCGCAAGAGGCACTTGGACACATGGCTTGAGGCTGATGGATGCATGACATGAGGATGTAGTGAAGCGGAAGGACTGATAATGAAGGAAGGAAAAGAATAAACAAGTAGCGATGAGCAATGACAGCATTTACGCTTTAAAAAGTAGAACCGAATTTGCGTATCGCAAGTCGCATGCGACATAATAGCTTTAAGAGCGTGTGACCGCTGCGAGAGCTTTTCATGGACAGAAAGCATACATATCTTGCAAGTCTCGCGCCATGCGCTGATCTTTCAAGTCGTTTATTTGTTTTATTTTAATTTTTAATTAAGAGGGTTATAATTTGTTTTAAAACGATATCTGACTGGTGTCAGACAGACTTGAATAACTTTTAACGTATTTTCATATCGTAACTAGGGTTTTTTCAATGGGGGAGATTCCAACGAAGAACGAAGCCAAAACTCCATCTTCTCTAATTCTTCTTGGGATTCTCCATCACTGTAGATTTATAATATTGTTTTTCTGGATTTATATGAGGATTTGAACGTTGATATTGGTTTACAATCTACAATTGGGTTTGATCATTCTATCCCTCATCTTTCAATTGTCTACTTGACAATCATTCTTAGCGTTGACCCCATAATGGCTTTTGGTTCAGTTATGAACTAAACTCCATTATGGGATTCTAACGGATTTTAATATGTAGTTTGGTTGCATGCTTGATTGCTAGGGCTGTTTTACATATCATATGGGAATTCTATTATGGTTGTTTTACATGTATGAATGCTTGATCACCATTCGTTTCAGTACTTGTATGGAATTGACAATGAATATGCGAGTATGGATTGTAGTCATAATAGCATACGTATATGGGGCTGTTGTATATGGCTTGCATATTTTGTGAATGAGATATATATATACTTATTCACCGTATGAGTTAAAATAAGGGCTTGTGCTTCAATTCAGTATGATTGCAATTTCACATAGACATATAGTGATTTTGGCTATATTGTTGATTACATAGAATCTATCATCTGTGGATGTTGTGTAAGTAGGTCATAGTGCATTAAAAAATGGCTATGACTCTATTAGTGCTCTTGACTATTTTCCTGTGACATGTGAACAATTCATGCATGATAGTGGTAATTGGATGAAATATTAAATGAAGTTAGGATCCCATTATTTCCAGATTAGATTAATTCCATTTTTTTTATTCTCATTTTAGTTATTATTTGCAGTTAGAACAATTCACACTTTTGATCTATAGTTTAAGCATATAGAAATAGTGATTTGATTGATGAATAGTAGTTTAAATTGAATAACTTTCTCTGTGGGATCGATACTTTACTTACTCTGTATTACTTGTTGACGCATGTATGCTTACATGAGTTAGAGCTCTTTTTTTAGAACTGAAAAAGAGGCAACAAGTTTTTGGCGCCGTTGCCGGGGAAAGGCGTTTAGTTTAAATAATTATCATCAATTTTAAGCTATTTTGTATGACTTAGACATATCTATTCTTATCTCATTTCTATTTTTGTTTTATTTGTGATTTCAGGTACTTGTAGATTTTTATGCACACAAGATCTTCCAATTCCGAATTAACACCAACGCAGGATAACATTAAAGGGAGAGGTTGGAAAGCTAGTGTGCGAAGAAATTTACAAGCTCAGTTAGAGAGTACTATAGTTAGTATGGCAGAAGAACAGAGAATTGAGCAAAGAGAAGAGCATCGGGCTCTACGAGAATATTCCATGCCGAATATAAATGGGCTACAGTCGAGCATAGTCAGACAGGTGATAGCAGCCAACACTTTTGAGATTAAACCGGGCACTATTCATATGGTGTAGAACTCGGTTCAGTTTAGGGGTGCTGCTATGGATGATCCGAATGAACACTTATTGAGCTTCATAGAGATTTGTGATACATTCCGATATAACGGTGTGACAGAGGATGCTATCAGACTGCGGTTGTTCCCATTCTCATTGAGGGATAAGGCGAGGAGTTGGCTTCATTCTTTGCCATCTGGGTCAATCACTACATTGGAGGACTTAGCACATAAATTCTTAGCCAAGTTCTTCCCAATGGCTAAGACTGCAAAGATGAGGAAAGCTATTTGTCAGTTTGAGCAACAACAGGGAGAGTCCTTATATGAAGCATGGGAGAGATACAAAGAGATGCTAAGGAAGTGTCTGCATCATGGTATGCCGGATTGGATGGTAATCAATACTTTCTATAATGGATTAGGATGGCAATCGAGACCGATTGTAGATGCAGCTGCTAGAGGGACATTGTGGGCAAAAAGCTATGACGAGGCCTATACCCTTATTGAGACTATGGCAGCTAACGATTTTCAGAATCCTATATCTCGGATGCCACAACCCAAGGTTGTAGGTGTGTTGGAGGTAGATGCTATTACAGAATTGTCGGCACAGATGGCAGCTATGGCAAAGAAGATAGACTTAATAGCAGAGAGCAAAATGAAAACAGTTGCCTTCGTTTGTGAAATTTTTGCGGGGTCACACTCCACGGATCAATGTGCCATCCGCTCGGAGTCGGTGCAGTATGTGAGCAATTATAGGAAAGACCAAGGTCAATTTCAGAACACATACCACCCCAACAACCGCAATCATCCAAACATTAGCTAGTCGAATAACCAAGGAAATCAACAAAGTCAGTTTTAGCCGAATCATCAATTCCAATCATAGCCAACTCAGCCACAGTATACAACGAAACCACCATTTCCACTGGGATTCTCTCAGCAACAACATCACGCTCCAGCTAAACCACAGCCAGAAAAGAAATCAGAAGTGGAGGAGATGATGTTGAAATACATGGCAAACACGGAAGTTATGATTAAAAGCCAAGCAATGGCTATTAAGAATTTGGAAACTCAGATGGGGCAGATGGCGAGCATGCTTAACAACAGGCCCCAAGGTTCCTTGCCAAGTAACACAGAGACAAATCCTATAAGAGACGGGAAGGAACAATGCCAAGCAATATCATTAAGATCTGGGAAAAATATGGCAGACACTGCAAGTCGCGCGCCCGCGCCTGAGAACACTAAGGAGGCCGCACGGCCGCGCGAGGCAAAGCAGGTGATTGTTAATGAAGAAAATCTGGAAAAATCTGAGTCGCAGCAGGTCGAGAAGGATACAATAGGTTCAGAGGAAAAACCTAAGAGTTCAGTGCCACCAATTCACCCTCAAGTACCATATCCACAAAGATTAATAAGCAGAGGGAGGATAAACAGTTTAGCAAGTTCTTGGAGGTATTCAAAATGCTGCAGATCAACATACCGTTCGTCGAGGCATTGGAACAAATGCCCAGCTATGTAAAGTTTATGAAGGTTATATTGTCAAGGAAGAGAAGACTAGATGAGTTTGAGACGGTAGCCTTAACAGAGAAATGCAGTGTAGTGATTCAGCAGAAATTACCTCCAAAGCTGAAGGATCCGGGCAGCTTCACAATTCCATGCACAATTGGAAAGATGAACTTCAGTAAGTGTTTATGTGATCTTGGGGCAAGAATAAATTTGATGCCCTTGTCAGTGTTTAACCAGTTGGGATTGCCGGTTCCAAAGCCGACAAATATATCATTACAGCTAGCTGATAGATCCATCACGTATCCATGGGAATTGTTGAAGATGTGTTGGTTAAGGTGGACAAGTTTATTTTTCTGGCTGACTTCATCATTTTAGACTACGAGGAGGACAAAAGCATACCAATAATACTGGAGAGACCATTCTTAGCCACAAGCAGGACTTCGATAGATGTGCAAAAAGTTGAACTCACTATGCGTGTTCAGGTTCAGGAGATCACCTTCAACGTCTTTAAAGCAATAAAGTTACCAACGGATGAAGAAGAATGCTTCCTGGTTGACTTTGTGGATTGGGGCCTAAAGGATGAGGTACAGAAACCGGGGAATTATGGAGCGTTGAGGTGTGTAACGGGTGAAAATTTAGAGTTGAAGGTAGAGTAATTGACGAAAGTTGAAGTCATCAAATTTCGGGGTGCGGTGGATAATAAATAAGTCGCCTCAATTCTTTCTTCGACATGAGATTCAGAGACGGTCAAGCTAATTGACTATAACTTAGCGCTTGATGGGAGGCAACCCATTATTTCTATCTCTATTTTCTTTTTATTCATACAGTAGGGTGTTTAGTTAGCTCATCTCTATTTCGTTTTTGACAATGTATGTGTTTTGCGTCATTGAGTGCATAGCTGAATTGGCATCGAGACATGTTTGAGTAGGGTAGAGCCCTTATGTTGCTCGTTAATTCACACCTTAATTGTGTGCATTCTTATCCATGTAGGTATCTTCAAGTGCACGCATCACGGATATACAGATTGGGAGTAAATAGTGTACAGTATAGGAAGGGGCATCGCGCGGCCGCGCATGCTAGAGCCTGAAAGTCAGTAGCTCCCATCTCAGTTTAGCAATCCTATTCCCACTCGCACGCCCACGCAAGATTCCATCTGCACAGCCACACGGCCGCGCGCGAGACCGGGTCATGCACAGCTACTAAAACCTATCCGTGGCTTAATTGGATTTTCACTTGATATAACAAAAGCGACTCCTTCCTTTCTCCCATAACAACACGCCTCCTCAGCTCCCATATAAACCTCCTACCCACGATTCTCGTTACCTTCAAAATCAAACTCGCGAATTTTCTTGCACAAAATAAAGCTAGGGTTACTACTTGGGTTGTACAACAACTAGTTTGGGGGTCGGGAGTGATTATTCCTTATCCAGCAACTCATATACATTCTCTCTATAATCCGCACATGGGTCCCAAAAGAGCACACTCCATCCCCATCTCTTCTTCATCAGAATCTTCCTCTAGTAACCAAGAAGAGGATATTGTGGACCATAGAAAATTTATCAGTTTGGAAGCTCAACAAGAGTATTATCGTATTGTGGACAAATCCTTTGTGAAGGAACAGGGGTTTAAACCTGAAAAGCAAGATGGACAACTATGGAATATGATACGTGAAAGAGACTGGGTTGGTTTGGCTGCAACTCCTATGCCTATTCCAATGGGGGTTGTGCGAGAGTTCTACGCGAATGCTAAGGAGATGAAAGGAGGGATAACACTGGTTTGAGGAGTGCAAGTGGACTTTCGACCACCAACGATCAGAGTTGTCTTTAGAAAAAACGACGCACCACCGACCGGGTCTGCTAATTGGTTCACATGGGCACATCTGGAAACAGACTTGGAGCTTGTTATTGTGGAGTTGTGAGTGCTAGGCACGAAGTGGACTTACTAAGTTGGTACAACCCAGCCACGCATATTCCCAGCCACAGCCCTAAACCGATATGAAAAGGCATGGAACTTGTTTATATGTGCCAAGCTAGTGCCTTCATCGCATCAGCACGAGATTACAGCGGAGAGGGCAATTATTCTATGGGGGATTATCACCAGGAACTATATTGATGTTAGCCATCTCATCCACCAGAATATGCTGTGATATCTACGGGGAGGCACCACTGGGAGCATTCCACACGCTTCAATGGTAGCAATGTTATGTGCTCATCAGGGATGCAACTGGGCAAACAAACAACTGCAATATCCAAGCCAGGACATCACACATGCCACAATTGCTAAATTTGAAGACTGGGCAGGTGGTGAACCGCATCCGCGTGGTAGAGGTTTTATTCTTCAGCCCACATTTCCAGAACTGCAACAGCAGCCCCCTTAGACTGATGAGGCAGGTCCCTCGACACGACCCCAAGCACACACTGTTCATGGTGATCGCCAGCTCCAAAGGTTGGAGCAAAAAGTCGACGCCATGTATGATAATTTTGGAGCATTTGCTACGGGTCTCACGGGGGCTTTGGCCGAAGCCTTTGCACAACAAGGAACAATGCTCGAGTGGCCTCAGTTCGGTACAACAGTGCCTTATCCACCACCAGATTCACCACCCGAGGAGGGTGGTACAACCGATCATTAGGGGAGTTTTCTTATACCCTTTACCTTCATTCAATGGGGCATTGAATATTATAAGTTTGGGGGTATTGGGGAGTAGTATAGTAATATGTAGTTAGTTTTTGCATGTTTAGTTAAAATGTTGCATGGTTAGTTTAATAATTTAGTTGTTTTTGGTGTTATTATTTTATTGATAGAAATTTTTTGTTTTAGTTAATTTGCATGTCTCACAAAATTCTTGCGTTATAGAAATTCTTGCCTAGCCAATGATGATAGTGAATTGTGAAGGATTTTAGAGTATATGGGATAACATGAACGTAGTTATAATGTTTTACACAATGGAATTCATGTTGCTTTTTAAATGCTTTCGGTTTGCACGGATGTGTTCACAATCACTTGTAGGCATAAGAGTTATGTGTTACATTGCGTGTTAAAAAATGTAGTTTTAAAAAAGAGAAATATGTGGAACATGCATGTAGACTTGACAAACATTGACATTCAAACTTTAGGAAAACATGGGTATGCTATGTATAAAAATATAAAAAATAATGATGAATAACAATAACGTGGCTAGTCTTATTTTGGGGCCCTGGCTACTTGAGTAAGTACACCCGAGGGGATTGTCTCTAAACCTAGCGCCCTAAGGTCTTTCATGGTCTGGGAGTCGTTGGTTAAAAGCTTGCTAAGGGGTAGCAGTTTTGCCTAATGGAATAAGGCATTGCACAGTCATGTAAAAAAAATAGCAATAAACACCGTGGGAAAGAGCAAAAATTGCCCTCGTGAGTAGCAATAAAGCAATTAAGCCCATTGTTAAACTTTCGTTTATTTGGATATGTTGAAACAGTTTGTGTTGTATAAGTATACATGATTCTTAATTTAGGCTATAATTTTCTGTTTTGAGTATGTTAGCATATATATTCTTTGCTTGAATCAAGTTTTGGTGAACATTACACACACACACAGCATCTCTATAGCATGGATGAATTATCTGAGTGTATGATGTTATGACTATCGTTTATTTTAAACTTGTATTCCTGAATCTGGATAATTCGCTGAGGCATTTTGGGCTTAAATTATATTTAAGTTGGAATGATGTGAGACTAGTTTGCATAGTATTTTAGCTGCATAGTAGTGCTTTTGCATTTTTCTTTGTTATTTAGCATGCATTGCTTGAGGCAACCAATAGTTCAAGTTTGGGGGTATTTGATAAGTGGGTTTTATACCTACTTATTGGATATCAATTTACGCGAATTATGCCCATCTCAAGTACATTTCAGTCTATTTTAGTTGCATTTCATGTTATTTTGCATTGCATGTATCTAAAACTCCTTTTGGCGAAAAAGTGCAGGAAATGGCCTAATTTGGTGGTGTTGAATGGCAAGAGGCGCTTGGACACATGGCTTGAGGCTGATGGATGCACGACATGAGGATGTAGTGAAGCGGAAGGATTGATAATGAAGGAAGGAAAGAAAAGAATGAACAAGTAGCAGTAGCAGCAGCATGACAGTTTTAGAAGTAGAACCAGAATTTGCAGACTACAAGCCGCACGGCATAATAGCTTTGAGAGTGCGCGCACTCGGCTGGACGGAGCATACATATTGCAAGTCTCGCACCCACGCAAGGAATATACTGGAGGGGCACGTGGCCGCACGTGATGCTGAAGTTGTTTATTTATTTTATTTTAATTTTTAATTAAGAGGGTTGTAATTTGTTTTAAAACGATATCTGTCTGGTGTCAGACAGACTTGAATAACTTTTGACATATTTTCATATCGTAACTAGGGTTTTTACATTAGGGGAGATTCCAACAAAGAACGAAGCCAAAACTCCATCTTCTCTAATTCTTCTTGGGATTCTCCATCATTGTAGATTTATAATATTGTTTTTCTGGATTTATATGAGGATTTGAACGTTGATATTGGTTTACAATCTACAATTGGGTTTGATCATTCTATCCCTCATCTTTCAATTGTCTACTTGACAATCATGCTTAGTGTTGACCCCATAATGGCTTTTGGTTCAGTCATGAACTAAACTCCATTATGGGATTCTAATAAATTTTAATATGTAGTTTGGTTGCATGCTTGATTGCAAGGGCTGTTTTACATATCATATGGGAATTTTATTATGGTTGTTTTACATGTATGAATGCTTGATCACCATTCGTTTCAGTACTTGTATGGAATTGACAATGAATATGTGAGTATGGATTGTAGTCATAATAGCATACGATATGGGGTCACATTGTATATGGCTTGCGTATTTTCGTGTGAATGAGATAGACATATACTTATTCACCGTATGAGTTAAAATAAGGGCTTGTGCTTCAATTCAAGATGATTGCAATTTCACATAGACATATAGTGATTTTGGTTATATTGTTGATTACATAGAATCTATCATCTCATGGATGTCATTGTGTAAGTA
Organism: Panax quinquefolius; assembly: GCA_020205615.1. Classification (NCBI taxonomy): domain Eukaryota; kingdom Viridiplantae; phylum Streptophyta; class Magnoliopsida; order Apiales; family Araliaceae; genus Panax; species Panax quinquefolius. The sequence continues at coordinate 94,664,250 of CM035155.1, forward strand.
GGTCATAGTGCATTGAAAAATGGCTATGACTCTATTAGTGCTCTTGACTATTTTCCTGTGATATGTGAATAATTCTTGCATGATAGTGGTAATTGGATGAAGTATTAAATGAACTACTCGGTAGTAAAAGTACAGTAATACGCGTGGTTGTATAGTAGCATACAGTATTGATTATTGATGCTTACGTGAGAAGTCACCAATTTTGTTCAATTATTGCTTCAAATGAATTGTTGCATAGTATCTCACGTTATTTGATTCAATTATTTTCGATATTTTATATATTATTAAATCAATAATTGAGATGACGTAATTATTAATATTATTATTTGCAATATTAACAATGTCTAAGAAGTTCCGCTTGATGAGAGGTTTGGTCACCTAATTGCGGCCAATAGGAGAAATCCTTATTGAAAGCCCCTCTTTCTCAGGAACGACACAGTCGATTAATATTGTGAATTATAATAATAATGATAAATGTTGTTAGATATATTGAGGTGTTTTTTCATGAAGTCACGGAGTTTATATCTATATATATATATATATATAAATTTTATTTTATTAGTATTATTAATGTAATAAAACAGAAAAGCTTTTTGTATAAAACGAGGATACTTTTATAAAGTTATTTGTTTTATTAGACAATAATTAGAATATATTATATTCTATTATGCATAGTGTTTTGCATAGTAAAATCTTTTTATATAAAATGTAATACTTTTATAAAGTTATTTATTTTATTAGACAATAATTAGAATATATTATATTTTATTATACATAGTGGTTACATAAAGGCTCGCATAGTATTTGCATAGTAAAATCTTTTATATAAAATGTAATACTTTTTATAAAGTTTTGTTTTATTTGATTATAAATAGAATATATTATATTTTATTACATAGTGCAGCATAGTATCCTTTCTATTTTCCTATAAATAGGATGCTTAGTTAGAATTGAAAACCACATCAGAAGTTCAGAGAATTCTTCTATAATCTTGAGCGTATTTCTTTAGAGTTTTAAGAAGCTTTGAGCGTAGTGCAAGTTTTCTTCATGAATATCCTCGCCCTACCAACCGAAATACTCTTCTTTTACGGTAATGGGTATTATTTCTTTCTTTCGTCTTCATGAAGAGAACTTCTGTTATTCCATTCTTTGTTATTATGTTGGAATAACCTGTCTATGCGAAGTACCGCATACTTGGTGAAATTCTTCTATTAATCCATTCTTTATTATTATGATGGAATAACCTGTCTATGTGAAGTACCGCATACATGGTGAAATTCTTTTGTTATTCCATTCTTTATTATTCTGTTGGAACATCCTATCTGTGCGTTACGCAAGACCTTGTTCTGTTATTTATTATTCTGTTGGAACATCCTGTTTGTGCGTTTACGGATGACCTAGTTCCGTTGTTTATTATTTTGTTCGAATATCCTGTCTGTACGTTTACGAATGACCTGGTTCCATTATTTATTATTCTGTTGGAATATCCTGTCTGTGCGTTTACGCATGACTTGGTTCCATTATTTATTATTATGTTGGAATAACCTATCTGTGCGGTCTATCGCATGCCTGGTGATTTCTTTTGTTATTCCATTCTTTATTATACTTAGTTGGTTAAAGTTTTGGCTTTTATACTCCATGAAATTAGTGGAATATCCTTAATATTTGCGCTTCATATAGTATCTTTTCATGGAAATATTCTTCTGAGCATTCTTGAGTTTTACCCCACAAAGCAGTATCATGTTGATAATTTGGACGTTATTGGTTCCTGGATAAATTAATTCTTGAACTTGTTTTATTGAATTCGTATATCATTGTCATCATCCTCATGTTTATATTATGTTGAAAGTCATCTATGGCACATGTAGTGCATAGATGGACTTGGTATGATTATGACTGTGGATTATTCGGTATAATCATGACCGTAATGTTACAAATGATGTGGTAAAAGTCCTCATTGCCCCGTAGTGCATTGATGGATAGTTGTTGGCATGATCATGAACATTGATGAATACACGAATATCCTTGGCCGTAATGCATGGATAATTTGTGGTTGTGATACTAATGAATATCATTGGCCATAGTGCAAGGATGATGTGGATTATTTATTAAGCTGAGTCTCAATGATAAAAATGTTGAAAAAGCTTTTTAAATCATAAAAGATAGTAGATTTTATTCTCTACTTGACTCTTTTAATGGATTGCTTGTTCCGCAGCAGTTAAACTTGATGTCTATTATATTTTATCAGTTTAACATTGTTGAAGGCTAATGATAATTTATTCTACATTATCTTAGTCATAATATTTCTTACTGGGCTAGTTGAGCTCACCCTTTTACTTTCATTGTTCTCTTTAGGAAATGAGAACGTAGCAGGGACTAGTTGGGGAACGGAGTGACGGTCCAGACGATAGCATTAGTAGTCCTCAATATTCTATGAAATAGTGTGTTAATAAATGTATTGAGGACTGTTTTTTGAGTTTTAATACTGTCTAGAAGAAAATATTTGTATTAAAACTCACAACTCATGTTGTATATTTAAGATTGTATTTGTATTCTATACCATGTATTTGGCGACTCAGAATAGGTGATGTATACCTATTTTGGGGGCGTCACATTTACGAATTAATATACGAACTAGAATACGAGAATTATAAATATGGTATAATGATAAGGCTTTTAATTAAATTGAATGGACTTATAGGATTATTAGCATATTAGTTGAAGTCCAATAGGAAGTTATATGCGAGCCCAAGTGTTTGTTAATCATGAGTCCAAACTAATGTAATGCAAGCCCAACAAGGAATGAGCTAGATTAATTAAGCAAGTCCAATGTAATGATCCAATAGATTAGCCATGATCCATGGAGCAAACCATGTTAATGTGGGTAGTCTTGATGGGCAAGCATTTTGTGTGGTGATCAAGTGTTGTGATGAGCAAGAAAGGGAAGTGTCTAGCAAGTTAACGTAGTTGTAAAGTAATGAATAGTAAGGAGGTGGGATTAAGGAGCTTAGTTGAGGAGGTGCAATGCCTAATTTACCATTATGCCCTAACTTTGAGAGCTCTATAAATAGAGAGCTCTCAATTCATTTGTTTGCTTGATTAAAATTCCTCCCAACTCCTCTCAAGTTAAGTGCTTAAGTGTTAGAGAGAATAAGCTCACATAAGTCAAGAATAAGTCAAGCATCCTTTGATAAATCTTCAAGGAAGAGAAGTAAAAGTGATTCTAGGGTAAGACTATTGTCTAATATATATTCATCTCGACCATTGTAGGGTGATAAGAGAAGTATGATAGTATGCTAAGAACATATAAGAAGTAAGTAATGAATGAACTTAAGCCGAATAAGTTGAATAAGCAACTTGAACCTAAATAAGTTATGAACTTATGATGAACTTGTAATATGTTTGTCATATGAAGTTAGTATGTTCAATATGGTATGAGAACATTGATTGATGGACTTAATTCCATATTAAGTCATAAGAAATGGAATTCGTAGTTTATAAGTTGATAAGCCATGAATTTATGAGGAATAAGTCAAAAACTTAATTTAAAATAAGTTAATGTAATAAGTAGTTTTAAATGTTTATATGATGGTTAGAATTCAATTAGAAGAATGATCAAATCATTAGTAACGAAGTTATGCCGGAATTCACACGATTGGACGTTAAGCGTCGAACTCGTGAAATTCTCGGAATAGAAGTCAAATTTTGTGTTTGAATTCAGAAACATTGGTTTTCGATGGAGACAAGTCATATTTGGAATTATAGAGTTATGGACTCAAAAATGACCGGATTCCGACTTAGAACGAAGAAACGAACGTTGAACGTTCACGAACGGAAACTGTTTTCGTTAAAAAAGAACTAATAGGTGAAATGTTAGCAAACGAAGTCAAATAGATAAAATTCTTGCATGAATGCATAGAGTATGGAATTTGTGAACCGTAGGCTTTTGAACGAGCCAATTCGGACTTATAACGAAGAAGTTATGCGTCTAGGAAGTTCACAAAATTAAAATTCTGTCAAAATTTTCTAAGGCAAAGAGTTGGTGCCGCGGCGCCAACCCAAGGCTAAATGGTGGCGTAGCAGCGCCAAGCACAGTATCATTACCTACTGCAGAGTCGCGCCGCAGCGCGAGAAAGAGAGTTATGTGTGGCGCCGCAACGCCAAGTTCGGATGCTAGGTATCGCTAACTCTGCTCAACTTGTCATGAGTTGAAGAATAATAACCAAGCCATGCAATACTGATCCTAGATTTTAGGCTGAGAAGAAAGTTTTCAAGTACAGAAATAATGGTAACTCATTGGTAATAAACTAAAGTTTGATTGTAATATTGTTAAGACATGTTTAAACCTTAAGTATTATCAATTAAGGTTAATGAAGGTCAATTGAACACGAATGTAAGGACAACATAACGAAAAGCCGGTAGAAATAATAACAAATCTAAGTCATAATTAGATTGAGAAGAAGGGTAAGATACATTAGGGACTGTGTATGCTCATTCATGACCTAATGTGTTATGTGATATTATCATTACTGTAAAGACTTAAAGTGTACGTGTGATAATCAGTAAGCAGACGCTAAAGGCAAGTACTCTAACCCTTGTTCCAGTTCAATCTGGACAAGCTTTGTGATTCATGTATTCTTACACATGAATTGATGTATGATGATGTCAACGCCAATTCTTTCGGCTAGACTTATATTATGTTTCTATCAAAGCATGTACAATGTTTACCAAGTTCTATTTGTATGGTTTTCAATCGAAGACTGAGTATGCTAAAAATGTTTTGTCGTTATACGACAGGCACGTGAGGTTGCCACAACTTAAACGTACAAACGTTTAATGAATGTAGTGTTGATCAACATAGAGTACCATAAGCTGATCACCTAGACGTGCTCGTAAGAAATGTCAGACTTACGGACTTAGTGTCGGGATGTCCTTTTCATAGAACTTATGATATGCTCAAGGTCTTGGACCAGAATTGTTGTTTTACTAAATATTATTGTTGTAAAATGTTTTGAATGAAAAGAAGTTCTATTTTGAATTATCAATAGTACTTCGTAACTATTGTTCAGTTATTGAAGATATACGATTTTTCTGTTTCAAGCATGTTGTTTAGTAGAATTGTTGTACTTGCTGAGCTATTCATGCTCACTCTTGCTTGAACCATATGAACACAGCTAAGATCGAACGGACAGAAGGCTCTGGCAAGGATAAAGGCAAAGTGAAGACGAACCCGTAGAATACTTATGTAATAGTATAGGATGAATGTTTGTAATATATTTGATATTATGACAAGAACAAGTGAAAGGGTTATAAAGAACCTGGGGAATGTAAATATTATTTTAATATATAGAAGTCATATTCGTTCTTTTGAGGCATTTCAATTGAATGTATGTATGAATGGCAGTACCGTGTTGCACCATCTGTCGAGTTGGAAGATACCCGGATTTGGAGGCGTCACAACAAACGTGTTATTATGAGTTTACGAGTGTATTGATTACAGATATGAAATCACATTATCAACACGATTAATCTTCTAAATTCTGGTTTAAATTTTCTTAATGGATTTCTTCGTTTTGCATTATACCACACAAGGCATTTCACAATTCTCATTGCCACTTAACATTTATTAATACGCATTGATCTAATACGAATCAATTGAATTAACCAACTCACAAAATAATAACACTTATATTCACATAAATTTTATTTCCATTAATATATTCATTTAATAATACGGGGAAATTCTCGGGTATTACATCCTCCCCTCCTTATAAAAATTTCGTCCTGGAATTGCTACAAGGTTACACAAATAGATGGGGATAATCCCTCATCATCCTATTTTCTAACTCCCACATTGCCTCCTCGACATCGTGGTTACGCCAAAGCACTTTTATAGAAGAAATAACTTTATTCCTTAAGGTTTGCTCTTTCATATCAAGTATTTGGACAGGAATTTCTTCGTATGCTAAATTCTTCTCCACTTGAATAGGTTTATAAGAAATTACGTGTTTGTAGTCGGGCTTGTACGGGCGCAACATGGATATGTGAAACACGTTATGGATGTTCTCCAACTCAAGTGGTAGTGCAACTTTGTATGCTACTTCGCCCACTCTCTTTAATATCTCGAACGGTCCTATAAATCTTGGACTCAGTTTTCCTTTCTTACTGAAATGGATCTTTCCCTTCCATGGAGATACTTTTAAGAATACAAAACTGCTGACTTCAAAATCTTGGTCTTGCCGATGCAAGTCTGCGTACTTCTTCTGGAAATCTTAAGCTGCTACAGTCTGGCTCTTATTATTGCAACCACGTCTGCAGTTTATTGTACTAACTTTGTTCTGAGTATTCGTCGTTCTCCGACCTCGTCACAACATAATGGCTTTCTACACTTCCTTCCGTAAAGAGCTTCATACGGTGGCATGCCGATACTCGCATGGTAACTATTATTATACGCAAATTCGACTAAGGGTAGGTGTCGTCCCAATTTCCCTTGAAGTCCATCACGCAAGTCCTAAGCATATCCTCTAGCATTTGTATTGTTCGGTCACTTTGTTCGTCTTTCTGAGGATGATAAGCAGTACTTAACCGTAACTGTGTTCTCATCCTCTCTTGCAAGCTTTTCCAGAATTTTGACGTGAAACGCGGGTCTCGGTAAGAAACAATCGACACCGGCACTCTATGTCGTGAAATAATTTCCTTTACATACAGACTCGCTAATTGATTTAAACTGTAGCAGATCTTAATAGGTAGAAAATGTACGGTCTTTGTAAGTTGATCCACGATAACCCAAATGGCATCCAAACCTTTCTGCGTGACTGGAAGTCCTACCACGAAAACCATCGTAATATGCTCCCATTTCCACTCTGGTATTTCCAATGGTTGTAGTAACCCACTCGGCCGCTGATGCTCTGCCTTGACTCGTTGACACGTAAGACATCTACTAACGTACTCCGCAATTTCTCGTTTTAAATTTGGCCACCAAAAATTTTGCCTCACATCCCGGTACATCTTCGTGCCTCCCGGATGAACGGAATATGTCGCATTGTGTGCTTCGTGCAAAATCTCCTCTCTTAATTCGACTACTGTCGATACCCACACTCTCCCTTCAAATCTTAAGATACCGTCTTTATCTATTTGAAATTTTTCTACCTCATTTCCCGTGATCCTTTTCCTGATTTTCTCACATTCTTCATCTTTCTCCTGTACTTCCTTTACTCTATCCAACAGTGTCGGACAAGCTTCCATTACAAATAACTTCTCTTCAGACCTCTCGGGTCCCTTCACCTCTATTTCCAACTTCTCCATATCTCTTATTAACTCTTCCTGAGTTGTCAGTTGAAACAATTTCTCCCTTCCTTTCTTGCTCAGAGCATCAACAACTACGTTTGCCTTCCCCGAGTGATAAAGAATCTCACAGTCATAATCTTGGATTAATTCTAACCACCTCCTCTGACGCATATTCAACTCCTTCTGTGTGAAGATATATTTCAGACTTTTGTGGTCCGTGTATATCTCACATTTCTCTCCGTACAAATAATGTCTCCATATCTTTAACGCAAAAACTACTGCCGCTAACTCTACGTCATGAGTAGGGTATCATTTTTCGTAATCCTTCAATTGTCGTGATGCATACGCAATGACTTTGCCGTGTTACATAAGCACACAACCAAATCCTCTATGCGACGCATCAGTGTACACCACAAATCCTCCCGTATCATCTGGTAAGGATAATACACGCGCCTCGTTTAACCTCTTCTTCAACTCTTGAAAACACTCTTCGCATTTGTCAGTCCATAAAAATTTCGTCGTCTTCCTCATATAATTGGTTAACAGGGTCGCTATCTTAGAAAAATCCTGGATAAATCTTCGATAGTATCCAGCTAACCCTAAGAAACTTCTCACCTTCGTAGGAGTTCTCGGTTGTTCCCAATTACTTACCGCTTCGACCTTTTTGGGGTCTACTGAGATTCCATTCTCATCCACCACGTGATCTAAGAATTAAATCTTCCTCATCCAAAATTCGCACTTAGCAAACTTCACATACATCTTCTCCTTTCGTAGTGCCTCCAAAACAATCTTAAGATGTTCGGCATGTTCTTCCTTCGTTTTTGAGTAGATCAAAATGTCTTCGATGAAAACCACTACGAATTTATCCAAGCATGGCTTGAAAACTCGATTCATCAAGTCCATGAATGTTGCCGGAGCATTAGTTAAACCGAATGACATTACTAAAAACTCGTAATGTCCATAGCGAGTTCGAAACACAATCTTTGGTATGTTATCATCTCGTACTTTCAGTTGGTGATATCCCGTCCGTAGGTCAATCTTCAAGAAACACTTCGCTCCCTTTAGTTGATCAAATAAGTCGTCTATCCTTAGTAGTGGATATCTATTCTTGATCGTTACTCTGTTTAATTCTCGATAATCAATACAGAGCCTCATCGAACCGTCTTTTTTCTTAACGAATAACACTGGTGCTCCCCAAGGAGACACACTCGGTCGAATGTAACCCTTATCCAATAACTCTTGAAGTTGTATCATTAATTCCTTCATTTCTACTGGTGCCATACGATATGGAGCTTTCGAAATCAGTATCGTTCCCGGTACTAATTATAATACGAATTTGATTTCTCTGTCTGGCGAAAGGCCAGGCAGATCAACTGGAAACACATCCTGAAATTCACTTACTACGGGTATATCTTTAATCTCTACTCCCTTTTTCCGAGTATCTACGATGTAAGCTAAATAACCTACACATCCTTTCTTTAACAATTTCCTGACCTGCATCATCGTAACGCAACACGATTGCTTAAGCGATGAGCTACCATAAAACACTACCTTAGACTTACTCGGAGTCTGAAGGTTCACACATTTGTTCTGACAGTCAATTACTGCTATATGGTTATATAACCAATCCATCCCCAGTATTATGTCAAATTCCCCTAGTCTAATAGGAATCAAGTCTATGCTCAGTTCATGTTCTCTAATGTTTGCGCGACAATTTCGATAGACGTATTCTATAAGGATTATTTTTTTATTCACAACTTCTATGTTCAAAGGATCTTCTAATCGTTCTCAGGGTGTACTAAGTTTACTAGAAAATTCTTCAGATACAAACGAACAGGTGGCACCCGAATCAAATAATACATAAGCATTTATATTATTGATTGGGATTATACCTGACACCACGTCCTTCGCAGCTACAGCATCCTGGACGATCATGTTAAAGGTTCAAACGGTCGATCGGTTGGGTTGCGCAGGTCCACCAATCATTAACTTACTTCCTCCTCCCTGGCTTACGCCAGCTCCACCGCTTCCTTTCTTCGGGAAATCCTTTATCTGGTGCTCTGTTGATCCACAAGCAAAACATCATGTGATCTTCTTCGGCTTTGGGAAATTTGGCGATATGTGCCCTTCTTGGCCACAATTATATCAAGTGCTTTTCCTCTTCCGGCATTCTCCCTGATGACTTCTTCCATATTTGTTGCAAGCTTCGGTCCTCTTCTTGAAGTTTTCCTGGTGACTCCCACCTTGGTTATTATTTATGTTGTTGTTATTTTCCCATTTCCTCTTTCTGGAGTTATTTCCTCCGCTGCTGCTCCCTCCATGATGCTCACTACCAGCGTTCTTATTCTTCTTCTCCTTATGATATAGACTTAAGGCCTCACTGCCACCTTCCGCAATTATTGCCTTCTCAACAATGTTGTAAAAAAATCAATCTGGAAGACCGATACCTTATTATACAACCACGACTTCAACCCTTGCTCAAAATGTCTCGCCTTCCTTTCCTCATCCACAACTTGGTGTTCTGCAAATCGCGCTAGTTCATTGAACTTAGTTACGTTTTGCGCCACCGTCATATCACCTTGTTTTAACTCTAGGAATTTTACTTCCATCCTACTCTTCATACTCTTCAGAAAATAGTTCTCGAAGAACAACGTAGTAAACCTCTCCCATGATATCGTTCCTTCCCCCGCTCTCTGCTGATTGGTCTCCCACCAATAGTTCACCTCACCACTCATCATGTATGTGGAAAATATTGTCTTCTGGTCTTCACCCACGCGAGTTATAGTGAAGGCTTTCTCGATCTCCTTGATCCAAGTTTGCGCAATTATCGGGTCAGTGGTTCCCGAGAACTCCGGGGGTCCTCCACTCTTAAAATATTTGAAGGTTGTTACTGGGACAGCTTGGGGAACGGGTGGTACGGGTTTGTTTCTTCCCCTCAGAGCTTCTCCCAATAAATCTACCAGTCTTTGTATCTGATCTACAGGACCTCTCTCATCATTAACTGACTCTTCTGGGACAGTTATTCTACATCTGGGCGGCATTTTCTGCATCACAAAATTTTTCATTTTATTATCTAATTATCATACTTAGATATTCCTCAATAGAAAAGAACTACAGGTTTATAACACGTTTCTGAAATAAGATCATTTATATTCATATGCCAAATGGTTACATTACATGTTCTTTTCTAGCATACTGCTATAAATGGTATCACATACCCCCTATTATCACAAAAGAAGGGGACATACTAACTTACTACCCCTCTAACACTTTTCAAAAGTTTGGGGGTTTACCACTATCTCACATCTTACATAAAAGACTGAGATTATAACAACATATTAACAACACATAAATAAAGTACTACACTACTGACCTTTTCCTTTTAGACTCAATCTAACATCCCACGCTCCACGTCGCTCTGATATTCCTTCTATGTGATGTGCACCACCATGTCTCGGCTTATGGTATGCCTGATCTGTCCTTGCTCAGTTGGGTAATGATGTACCCCATCGATCAATCTCTCCATGGCCGTGCGTAAAGCATAGCCCATCTTTTTCATCTTCCTACTCTTGCACCGCACCTCATCCTCTAGATCATCCACCCTATTGTTGTAATCCTCCCACTTTTCCTCGAAGTGAATCATATCCATCACCTCCATCTCTAACTAAGTTTGGAGAGCCTCCTTCTCCGTCCTCTCACTCAAAACCCTTTGCTCTAATTCCTCCAGCTTTCCTGCCACCTCAACATTCCTCGCCACCGCTCGGTGAAACAAAGCTCCCATCTGGATCCCTGCCTCCTTACGGTGAGCAATTTCCACCTCCATCTCCTGCATCACTAGTTGCCTTTGATGGTCCTCGTCCCTCAACTTCTGGAACGCAGACTCCCTCTCCCTATCCTCAGCCTCTAGCTCCTCCACTCTACACCCTAACTCTAAAATATGTTCTTCATACTCTCCTAACATCCGATCCTCAAAAGTAGCCTCGTCGGAGTCCTCCATTGGCTAGGGTTCCTCCTCCAAAGGCTCCTCCTCTGGATCAGACTCAACCTCTTCCTCGTCGTCGTCATCATCCATCGGGGCCACTACTAAAATAGGCTCTACTATCAAGGGTGTCTTATAGACTACGTGGATATCACGCGGGCTCCTCCTCTAATACTCGGCTAGGTCCTCCCATGTCAGCCATCCTACAATCACCAACATAAGACAACATAAACAACAACTCCATTAGAATGTTAAATAAACATAAGTTCATTGTATAGAATGAAGTTATATTTCATAACACACTAAGTCTCTCAAGGAAAACTCTACATGAGTTTTATCTCTTTCCTAACTTCTAAGTTCTCCCGAGTTATAATCTAAGGACACTCACTCCTAAAGCTTATAACTACGGCTTTGATACCAACCTGTGACGCCCCCAAATTCGGACCTACACTTGGTCACTCGAATTCTGTTCTTCACGTTCTCATGGTAACACCATAATAACTAAAATCATACATTCACAACGAAAAATCTAATTTAGAATAATATACAATGATTTATTATAATTATTCCCCCGAGTCTCGCAACCTACAGTACTTAATAGATTACATAATAGTATTGAATAAAGACCTATTACATAATCCTACATAAGTTTAAACATAGTCTGAAATAATCTTAGTGCAACATATTAGTCTTAAACATAAAAGGAATACGCTAGTCGGTAGCCTTGCCCTTGCCCTTGTCTATTCCAGAAACACCTCCCTTTTCCTCTTTAACTAAAAGGTTTTAAATAAGCAAGGATGAGCATAAATTGCCCAGCAAGTAATATACAACAAGGGTAAAGAGTTTCTTTAACACGAATTTGAAATATCGAAGTATCATCTCTAAGATAGTTCAAAATTTCAGAATAATATCATGAATAGTGAATATCAACAGTTCTTGGAATAAGAATGGTAATTCAATATAAATCAACAGATATATATGAATTCAACAACTATCAATGTATCCAACTGGATAAATAATTTATACTGAGTAGCCACTAAGGACTATTGAACTTCCACTAGAGTTACCAATATTAAACTGATAACCTAAAAATATCAAGTACTATAGATGATCAGTCTATAATACTTTACGTTATGCATAACACCACCATAATATTCAATCATGTGTTGGGGTTTCCAATGACATACACTTCCCTTACCAAAATGGTTGTCCAACTCAGTTTTCAAGATTTCCGCACCAATTAATTAGTTTGGACAGCTTTTATAAACATTCATATAGTCTAGACGAAACAAATGGCATCGACTCTTTCACAATATTCAAGAACAATACCAAGTTCAACATGAATAATAATTTCCACAAGGGTCTAAACATACTAGCTCATTTGAACGAGAAAGTAATATAACTTGTATTCAAAGAGATAATCTTACGGTATTCGTCGAATAAATAATGCAAAGATACTTGCACAATCAAGAGTAGGGTTCAGATACTTGCACAATCAAGAGTAAAGTTTAAGGAAACTCACTCAATAATAATTAGAGTATGTTTAGGGAACTTGCCTTAAGCGTAGTTTATCCACGTTAATAAATCAACACTTTCGAATCCTAGTATAACGTATTATAAGTACAAGATGTTCATTAGCTAACACAGTCTTTAATCAAGCTCGACATGATTCAAGTATGCACATATGTAATACAAAATCAACTTATATGCCTATCATTAACTAAGTGTCTAACAATTTATAACGCACAAGGTTAAGATCTTTCTACCCATGGACTTTCCTATTACAAGGCAAACACCAAGTTATCATCTAAACATCACATACATATATACATCAGTAGGTTTTAAACTCCTTTTAGCAGCATAGGCACCATACAAGCTAACTGCCAAAGATCAGATCTCAACATCCCAGATTCCAGATCAAGGCAATTTGTGCCATGGCTAAGCTTAGGACCGAGAGTAGTCATGCTGGCTGTCCTCTAGCCAAGCCAAGACTCGACCATCTTGCCTTGTGGTCTCTGTCAAAAACTAACACAACAATCATACATGATATAATTTGTCATGTTAAGGTTCTTTTCATGCTCCTTAAGTCAATTTAGTTTCCATCTTACATAATAGAATTCTAAACTAATCATTTCAACAAGTTAAGGCCATTCAAGGTCATGAAACCACAAAGTCTATCATGCTTGCTCTTTAAACATATAAGATAGTTACAAAGCTCATATTAGGCATGTTTGTGAGTATTCATAACACATACGTGAAACTAACACCGCTTTAGTTGAAAATATGCTTCGTTCATGCTTTTCTTGCAATGTGATACACAAGCATGGTATATCTATGGTTATACAACATGAGTGAGTCTAATAGTGACATCAAACATGATCACAAGTGTCAAATTCTAACCTTCAAGGTTGCGTGTTAACATTCACTTCAAAAGTTGTATTTCCATTTATAAAGTGCACTAGTTAGTCCAACATGTTCATGCTTGCTTACTAATCACATAAACACAAGCTAAATGTTTATTCATGCATTTCTAAGTCATGCTAACATGCTTGCAAGGTCAGAATATACATCATGTAGTGGTTATTCATATTAGCTCACTATATTAAGCTTTTTCTCGAAAAACTTTTCTTAACTCAAAGCCTAAGAAGGTAGACATGAACAAGGAACTAAGAATCATGCATCATGTTCCTTTATCTGTGAGATCAGTCATGTATATACACTACTAAGCTCAAAATCTGCAGATCATGAATTTTAATAAAGTTTGTTTTCAAAACTTGAAGTCTTTGTTAAAGATCTTCTATCAATCCACGTTGAACACTTCACACTATGTACGAACACCTTATACCTCATGTTATACCTCTTTTATGTACTTAATTAAGTCATAACATCACGTTCTTAACATGTAGTATGAACAAAACCAAAGAATCGGTTCTGAGGTATTATACAGCAATGTTGTCTTTGCCATTGATATAACTCACTACAAGTACCTGCACTAGGTTGAGTTCAAAAGCAGTATGCCTGCTCTATTTTGCAGCGAAATTTCCAACTTGCTTTCCAATGATTCAAGCATGCTTCAAACTTTTACTAAAGTGTTTATACATGCTAGTAAACTCCTTAAACACATCTTAACAAATTAATTCATCATGCTTGACATAGAATTTCAAGGAATTACAAGAATCAAAGAAAACCCATCTCAAGAACATAAATAGAAATTATACCTTCTTGAGCTTAACTTGAACTTCCTACACACTCAATGGGCTTTTACAATGCTCAACAACTTAGAACTCTCCACTTAAACAACTCTTAGCAACACAAAAATCTGAACTCAAGCTTGCATTTATAGAAAAATCATGGACTAGGCATTGTCATTACACAATCTTGGAATCCATGGTGTAATGGGAAGAAACAATGGTTCATGAAGGGTGGTTTAACAACTCCATACCAACTACATAGCTAGCAATGATCATCTAGGATTTAGCCTTGTGGAGAATACGTGTTTCAATTTTAGCTACTGTTCATGTATTTGTGCCACTCATTTTGGGACAAAAATAAAACTCTCAACAATCTTGTTATCTAGGCTTGGTTTGGTCTACTTAATTCCCACAATGAAATCTTAATGTACAATTGTTACCATATTAGGAATTTAGGGATTAATTATACACTCACATCATATAGTCCATGTACATTAAATATATGCAATAAAATAATGCAGTCAGATATTATTGTCCGGGTAGTTCCATAATTATCTCAACCACTCATATAACCATATTATAACCTTATTATATTAATAACTAATTTTATTCCTTTCCTTGATTAATTATCACTTAATATATTATAGTTTCATAAAACATAATATATAGTCACACAATGTCACACTACTCTATATAGTATAGTTGTATTATCGCTCATATGCACATAACTCACAACATAATATTATTATATTACTAACTTACTTATTTATGTCAAGTAAATAATTTATTCACTTCCTTGATTAATTAACATCAATATTAATTAATCCAATCATCATTGATTAATGTATTTATGGATTTCTTTAATCATTATTTATCTATATAATTCTTATTATACTTATAGATATATTGCAAACAATATTAATCACATATTATTTGTTAAGTACCAAGTAATTAATTTTCTACCACAACCATTATCAATTAATTAATATAACAATTAAAAATTAATATTGGTTATTTGCGCACTTTATTTCATAGTTTATTAATGTCACACACATCACATAATTGTTTCATTTAATTTTCCAAAGTAGAAGAATTAATTTTTCTCCAATCGATCATCAAGCGAAATTGCTGCTTGATTTAGGTCATTTCTTGAGACAAATGTAGCTGCTGCGTCTTCTAACAAAGGCCAAGACTGGTTTAGCTTCAGCCCATGTCAATTTTCATCGCTAAACTCGCTTTATACGACATGAATTACTGTCCACAAACGTGTTACTACGAGTTTACGAGCGTATTGATTACACATATGAAATCACATTATCAACATGATTAATCTTCTAAATTCTTGTTTAAATTTGCTTAATGGATTTCTTCGTTTTGCATTATGCCACACAAGGCATTTCACAATTCTCATTGCCACTTCACATTTCTTAATACGTATTGATCGAATACGAATCAATTGAATTAACCAACTCACAAAATAATAACACTTATATTCACAAAAATTTTATTTCCATTAATATATTCATTTAATAATACGGGGAAATTCTCAGGTATTACAGAAGTCCTACCACAAAATCCATTGTGATATGCTCCTACTTCCGTTCTGGTATTTCTAACGGTTGAAGTAATCCGCTTGGTTTCAGATGCTCGACTTTGACTTTTTGACATGTCAAGAATTTTGAGACACCTTTTTTAACATCTCTTTTCATATTCAGCCACCAAAAATGTTGTCGTAAATCTTGATACATCTTCGTACTCCCTGAGAGAATTAAATATCTTGAGTTATGAGCTTTAGTCAAGATTTTGTCTTTAATTTTAGGTACTGCTTGAACCCAAATCCTTCCCTCAAACCTCAGTAATCCTTAGGCATCGATCTTGAACTTCATCTCACTACCCTCGGACACACTTTCTTTGATTTTCTCACATTCTTCATCTTGTAGTTGAGCGTTCTTTACCTTGTCCACTAAAGTTGTACCAGCTTCCATCTAGAATAATCTTTCATCTGATTCCTTCATAAATTTTACTTCCAACTCTAGTTTCGCCATTGCTGAAATGAGCTCCTCTTGGGCAGTTAACAACGTCAACTTCTCCCGACCATTTCTAATCAAGGCATCAATAACCACATTTGCTTTACCCAGATGATAAAAGATTTCACAATCATAATCCTTTATTTGTTCTATCCATCTCCTTTGACGTATGTTCAGATCATTTTGTGTGAAAATATACTTCAAACTCTTATGGTCTGTATATATCTCACACTTCTCCTCAAAGAGATAGTGTCACCATATCTTCAGAGCAAATACCACCGCAGACTTGTACCTGAGGAAGCTCGGATCTTCAAGGGTATGTTTGTTCTTCATATCTTTTCGTTTAATTAATAATTATGCATAAAGGGTGATCCGGGTATATGGTTTGTAAAATTTTAAACTCTGATTTTTACACGTTTCCGCGCTTATTTTGCAATTTGATTGCGTTCTTGAATATTACAAACCTAACAGTGGCATCAGAGCCAAACCTTTATGCGAATTATTAATTGTTTTAATTTGATATGTATATCGATATGTGTTTAGAACAATTTAATTGGGCATAATTTTATTGTATAAAATTTATCACAAAAAAAAAAAAAAAAATTTCGGCAGCAGGAGCAATTTTTTTTTGGAAGCACGTGAAAGACATGAAAATAATTTTGCTTCCGTGATTTGTGTGGACCAAATATAACTCTTATACTTGCACGGATTTCAAGGAGCTTCATGATATTAGCCGATTTATATATATATATATATATCTTTATTTTAGATACTAATATATATATATATATATATATATATATATATATATATATATATATATATATATATATATAACAATATATGCGGCTAATATATATATATATATATATATATATATATATTATTACTTATTTTATAATTAAAATAAAGGTTTATTTTATAATTAAAATAAAATTTTAATCTTAAAATAAAAGGTTTATTTTAATATTAAAATATAAAGTTTATTTTAATTTTAAAATTAGAATTTCATGCTAACTAATTAGAATTGGAATTGGATTTCAAGATAACTAATTAGAGTTGAAATTGGATTTTATTTTTCCTTAAATAAAGGAGTTTATTTAGATATGAAATAAGATTTCATATTATTCAAAATAAAGGAGTTTATTTAGAGATATGAAATAAGATTTCATATTATTCAAAATAAAGGAGTTTATTTGTGAATAGAAAAGAGAATCCATGTTTCCTTAAATAAAGGAGTTTATTTAGATATGAAATAAGATTTCATATTATTCAAAATAAAGGAGTTTATTTGTGAATAGGAAAGAGAATCCATGTTTCCTTAAATAAAGGAGTTTATTTAAATATGAAATAAGATTTCATATTATTCAAAATAAAGGAGTTTATTTGTGAATAGGAAAGATAATCCGTGTTTCCTTTAATAATTTTTATATATATATATATATGAATTGGATTCCATAATTAATTAAAATAAAGGAGTTTATTTTGATTAAAATTTTGATTAAAATAAAATAGTTTATTTTATTCAAAATTGGATAAATTAAAATAAAATAGTTTTATTTTGATTTAAATTTGGATTAAAATAAAGGAGTTTATTTTGATTCAAAATTAGATTTTATACTAACTAAATTTGCCCATTAAATGATATCAATATATATATTAAATGTTTATTATTCATAAGATGAATGTTATTTATTGATGCATATGATGATGTGTATGATAATAAATGGGATTGATTATGGACTATTGACCAATATGATTGGATTTATTTTAGTTGGATGCATGAATGTATGGGTTTTATTAAATGGGGTTCTGCAGACCTCATCTTCTCTAATTTTTCTCGAATGTAAATTCTATCTCCTCCTATGTACTTCCCCTTGACTGCTGATCAAGGTTTCTATTTATTTTAAATAGTTTTGTAATAGGAATAGTTAGAATAAATTTTGAAAAATTGGAGATCAAGGAGCAAGGAGCACTTGAAGACCCGTTTGTAATGGAGCCCAGGTTTAAATGTAATAGTTATATTTAAATATTATTTCTTGCACCCCTAGGGTTTGACCTTTTGGTTCACTTGGTGGCTCTAGTGAACCAAACTAGAATAAAAGTCCATAATCAATCCGGGTAGAATATAGTATTCTATATGTGCATGCTTATACTATATATATTATATATTATGCAAACATGCTTCGCATGTTCATTAATATAATGACGCGTATTTTATATATATATATATATATATGCATGTGCTAAACAAGATGAGACAAATTAATAACAAACCCTCAATTTTTATATTAAGTCCTAAGCGTTCAAAGATATTTGGAATATCGAACGTCATTTCTAGCATGATAAAATTAATATAGTATTAAATATTTAATATGAGTTTGTTGTGTCACCACAAGGCAAGTATTAAGTATTTAAGATGTTAATTTATCACATTTGATGCTTATAAAGAAAATTGAACAATATTATTTTGTTGTGTCACCACAAGGATGATATTTTTCTTTTTTGAATATATGGAGTGCTAGGTCGGACTTAACTTGGATAATTTTGATTCTGGATGTGCCACCACTGATCAAAATAATCTAAGAGGCAAAAGAAAAGGAGTTGCATAGTTGATGTAATTGACAAAAAAGTTGTCTACCTATTTATTTATATATAGTTTGTTGTGTCACCATAAGGCTATATACATTTGAAATGGGATCCTTATTCTCACTAGCAAATCTTTAATTAGATATTGCCGAATTATATATATTGAGGGTAATATAGTTTGAAGAAAATAGTGGGAGATACCAATTTAAAACAAGACCTAAATTATTTTGTTAATTAATAAAAGAATGTATGTTAAAATGTTGTTAATTACAAATTCATTTACAGAATTTTACAATGTCTAAATTACTATCACTGCGTAGCATATTAGATGCAAAATTAACCGGACCAAATTTAACGGATTGGTTAAGGAATTTGAGAATAGTTCTCATAGCTAAAAAGCTATCTTATGTCCTTAATAGGCCTATCCTCAGAAATGGTTGCGCATAATGCCTCCGAGGAAGAGATTGCTACTTTTAGAAAGTGGCAAGATGATGCACATTATTTTCAATGCATCATGCTCGCATCCATGAGTAACGAGCTTGACGTCGGCGTGAAACTATGGATGCTCTTACTATATTCCCCGCACATCAAGTAGTTGATGGTGAGGAAAGTAGGGGCGATAGATATCGAGATATCTAAGGAGCTCTTCCGATCTAGAATGGCCAATGGCACTATAGTAATCTCGATAAAAAGTTCTTAACATAATCAATTTGATTGATCAATTAGGACAACTGGTTTTGTCATGGATGGAGAGTTGAGCCAAGATTTGATCTTGCACTCACTCCCGGACTCCTTTTATAATTGTTGTGAATTTTTTCATATGAACAAGCTAGATATCAGCCTCGCTGATTTGCTTAACATGTTGAAAAATGTCGAGAGTCACTTTGCAACCAAGAAAGACCATGTCTTACTGGTAGGGGCCAAAGGATCTTCTGAAAAGAAGAATGATTCAAAGAAGGTAAATAGAAAGGCGTAAACAAAGAATAATAAGAACAAAACTGATACGGATAGCAAAGGAGCTTGCT
The DNA here is from genome assembly GCA_020205615.1 of Panax quinquefolius. NCBI lineage: Eukaryota > Viridiplantae > Streptophyta > Magnoliopsida > Apiales > Araliaceae > Panax > Panax quinquefolius. The sequence continues at coordinate 94,684,348 of CM035155.1, forward strand.
TCCACTGCAATAAGCCTGGACAATGGAAGGAAACTGCGAGAAGCATCTTGCAGTGGCTAACCAAAAGAAGTTTAGTGAAGTTTCGGTTACAAATACAATTTTGTTCATGATTTAAATAAATTTTTCTTTAAGTCAAGGTTCTACTTGGGTATTGGATACCGACTTTGGTTATCATAAATATAGATTTATGAAGGGACCAAGCAGAAGTGGAAAGCTGAACATAGATAAGTAATCCTATGTGTGGGAAATGAAGCAAAGGTTCTTTGCATTAGCCATAGAAACTTATAGTTTAGCAATCCCTACGGAAAATCTATTAAGTCAATAAGTTGTTATTGTATTCCAAAGACTTGTTAGAAACATTATTTCCATTTTATTGTTGGACAATGAAATCTTTGGTATTATATTTAAGAACAATTGTTGTTCTATTTATAATAATAATAATGTTTTGTATAGAATCGAATATTACTTAATGGATTTTATATACTGACTTACATGAAAATAATTTTGCATATTAAACAAATTAGTATAAGAAAAGGAGATGATCATTCAAAGAGTTGAATGTGTGTATTTCCTGAAATACAAGTATGAATTATTTGAAAGGTTCAAAGAATTCAAAAGTGAAACAAATTGACAAAGTATTAAGATTCTTTAATTAGATCAAGGAATAAATACTTGTGCAATAAGTTTCTAGATCATCTCAGATGGTTTTCTCATAATGGACGCCTCCTGATACGCAATAATTGATTGATGTATCTAAAAGGAAAAATCATACCTTGTTGGACATGGTGCGGTCTATAATGATTTTACCGACATTCCAGTATCCTTCTAGGGTCATGTCCTAGAAATGGCTGCATATCTACGAAAAGGTAACCTCAAAATCTAGCCCCAAGACTCCATAAAAGTTATGGACATGGAGGATTCCTAATCTTAAGTATGTTAAGATAAGTGGTTGTCCAACTTATGTGAAAAGGTTTCAAAGGATAAGCTTGGGACAAGATTTGACAAGTGTCGATTTGTGGGACATCCTAAAGTAAGTTTAGGGTATATGTTTATAATCCTGCTTAGCAAAAGGTGTTTATTGTGAAACACGCTGCCTTCTAAGATAAATGTGTTTATCATTGAAGGGGCTAGTGGGAGGATAATAGATCTTGAAGAGTTCAAGAACCACAAAACACTATAAGTCAAATAAGAGGAACCTGTAGATGGACCTATTGTACCACAACTGAATCGTAATTCGAATAGTAATCAAGAAGATACAGGAGGTATGGATTCATCATAGATGATGATGATGAGGTACACATCATAGAAGATGATGATCCAGTTACATACGATGAGATAAGTGTTGTAGACACTCAGAGAAATGGATTGAAGCAAGTTTCTCAAATATGGAACATTCGTTTTGATAAGGCAATCAAAAGAGTTTGATTTTATCAAAAATAAGAATGAACCTAGTGTGTACAAAAGGGTCAGTGGGAGCATCGTGACATTCCTAGTACTATATGTTGATATACTACGGATAAGGAATGACATACCAATGCTACAATCAGTAAAGATAAAGTTGTCTAAACATTCCTCCATGAATGATTGGAAGAGTATCTTAATTGAGGATAAAATCTATATAGATAGATACAACAGGATGCTCAACTTAACCCAAGGAACGTATATTCATTTGATGCTAAAGTCCTTTAGCATGGCAAACTCCAAGAGATGTCTCATGTCGATGAGCTATGGAGTGTATCTCTCTTAATAGTCCCCACAGACTCCTGAAAAGAGAGGTCGCATGAGTGACAATCATGTATGCAATGAAATATACGAGACCGATGTCGATCACCATATTATGGAGAAGTTCACTATGAGTCGAGTGAAAACATCTTAAAGTGCTTAACCCACTAAGGATGTGATCATATTCATGGTGGAGTCCGAATTAAAACTAGAGGGCTTAACAGGACTCAAGTTTTCGACGAGACCAAGACGACGAAAAATTCACTTTAAGGTAAAGGGTTACCTTGAATAATTGTGTAGTGAATTGAAAGGTTCCAAACAAAGAAAGAGTTCTTTGGTTTAGTGATAAAGACAAAGTAAGTAGCTATAAATGAAGTTTGCAATTTGATTGTTTGGATAAAAGTTCATTACAGAACTAGGAATAGTTCCTAACTCTCATCTTGGATCTAAACATGTGTTGTGGCACTTTCATTTGATTATTAGAATCATTGAAAGATGGGAAATCACTATAGAGATAGTGGACTCTCATGAACAACATTACATATCCATTAACTAAAGCTTATCCAACAATGGGATAATCGTCACTTAGAGAAGAAGAGTATGAGATACCATGATGATTGGCTTTAGTGCAAGTGGGAGATTGAAAGTAGTATGCACACAAGCCAATCATGTTTGATGATAAAGCATATACTTTGTAATAATCTTATTCATTTATTAATAAAAAGTATTAATTTATTAAAGGCTTTTAATTATCTACATGATCTTTGTTTTATAATATGTGATAAACCCATAGTTTTAAGCAATGCTTTTAGAATAATGATGATGATCATTCTAATGAGATCTAAATTCTTTGAAAGCTTAAAACTAAAATAGTTCCCAATCGTTGGATTACTAAATTGGGGATTAGTGAATCCGGGTAGATTGGTACATACGTTGTTGCTCATTGGATGAGGATGATTGATCTCATGATCATTTGTGTGGAGACACTAAAGCAAGTATGTAGGTGCTTATTAGAGAATAAGTTCACGAGCATTGGCTCGCTAAGGAATACCTAATGGAGTTTTACTTGCACGTCAATAGGAATTCTCAGAGTGATAGTAGTCTAGTGATCCTTGGACTTGAGATCATCATAGTATCTTGTGTATGATGAGTTATACTTTGACTTATTCCTTAAGACCCTTAGGGTATATCAAAGGTATGCTTGGGTATAATAAGTTGTACATGGAGATAATGTATGATCAATAAAGAATCTACCACTTCTAATAAAAGAAGAGAAATGTCCTATGTGATTCGATAAATGACAACCCAAAGAGTCCTTGGCTTAAGGCGTAATGAAATTAGAAAGGAGTTTCTAATTTGCATTATTTGAGTTGTGCATTTAAGAGTCGAAATACATATAATTAAATAAAATAAGACTTGACAAAGAATTCCATGTCTTATATTTAATTGGGACATTGTATGGTGGAAGGATTGAATTGTATGGTAACTACTTACTCAAAGGTTCTTTATGATTAATGTTGAAATCTATATTATCTGGAAAGTCGTTGATCGCTAGGAGGCTTATCCTATTGTAGAATAAATATTATTTATTTAAATAAATTAATTGTTTAATTTATTTATTTAAATAAGATTAGAATTGTTCTAATTGATTTATTCACAACCTGGGTTTAATATGGAGAACCTAAAGGGTCACACCATAAAAGGAAGAATAATTATTTAAGAAGTTAATGGCATAATCGTAATAATATGTTAAGTATATTTAATTTAATCTATGGTGATAGAATAAATTAAATAGCTTAATATTATTATTTAATATTTTAGAAATATTAAATATAAATTAATGAGAGGAGTCTTATTAATATTATTACAATTATTATTATTTTAATTTCTAAAAGAGTTTAGGAATTAATTTAATATAAGTACTCTCATTTATTCCTAATAGGATTAGGAGGGAAAATTAGTTAAAGGAGTTTAATTAATTATCCCTAATAAGATTAGGGAGCTTAATTAATTAAAAGAATTTAATTAATTAAATAAAACCCAATTCCTTAATTGTTAATGTGGGTGGCCCACATCTATAAATAAGAGGAGTCTTATTATGGGTGGGGGGTGGTTGACTTTTACAACATACGTAATAATTCCAATAGTTGGGAGAGTACGTTATTTTCTATAGAGATAGAAAACTAGGGTTTGAGCCAAAAACCCATCTTCTTGAAAATTCTTTTTCCTTGGTGGATCACCTCTAGAGGCCAAACACTTGGGTGGAAAACGTTGATCAAAGGAAGGAACCAAACCCGGTGGATTCAAGTTGAACGCGAAAAGGATTGGAGGTGAACTTGTACCTGAGGAAGCTCGGATCTTCAAGGGTATGTTTGTTCTTCATATCTTTTCGTTTAATTAATAATTGTGCATAAAGGGTGATCCGGGTATATGGTTTGTAAAATTTTAAACTCTGATTTTTACACGTTTTCGCGCTTATTTTGCAATTTGATTGCGTTCTTGAATATTACAAACCTAACACGCAGCCAACTCCAAATAAGGAGTCGGGTATCCTTTTTCATAGTCCTTCAGTTGCCTTGATGAATATGCAATGACTTTGCCATTTTGCATAAGCACACAAACCAGTAATTTATGTGATGCATCACTATAAACCACAAATGTGACGCCCCCAAAAATAGGTATACATCACCCATCTTGAGTCGCCAGATACATGGTACAAAATACAAATACAACTTAATTATACAAACGTCGTGTAAAAATATGACAAAACATAGCTGAGAGTTTTAATAAGAATATTGTCATCTAGACAATATTCACACTCAAAGGAGTCCTCATTACATTTATTGTCACACTATTTAACAGAATAGTGAGGACTACTAATGCTATCATCTCGCACTGGCCATCACTCCGCTCCCCAGACTCATCCCAAATATATTCTCATTTCCTAAAAAGAACAGTGAAAGAAAGGGTGAGCTCAACTAGCCCAGTAAGAAATATTATGACTAAGATAATGAAGAATAAATTATCATTAGCCTTCAACAATGTTAAACTGATAAAATACAAAAGACATCAAGTTTAACTGCAGCGGAACAAGAAATCCATTAAAAGAGTCAAGTAGAGAATAAAATCTATTATCTTTTATGATTTAAAAAGCTTTTTCATCATTTTTATCATTGAGACTCAGCTTAATAAATAATCCACATCATCCTTGCACTACAGCCAAGGATATTCATTAGTATCACAACCACAAATCATCCATGCACTACGGGCCAAGGATATTCGTGTATTCATCAATGGTCATGATCATGCCAACAACTGTCCATCAATGCACTACGGGCCAATGATGAATTTTACCACATCATTTGTAACATTACGATCATGATTATACCGAATACTCCCTGGTCATAATCATACCAAGTCCATCTATGCACAACAGGCCACAGATGACTTTCAACATAATATAAGCATGGGGATGATGACAATGATATAAGAATCCAATAAAACAAGTTCAAGAATTAATTTATCCAGAATTCAATAACGTCCAAATTGTCAACATGATACTGCTTTGTAGAGTAAAATTCAAGAATGCTCAGAAGAATATTTCCATGAAAATATACTGGATGAAGCGCAAATATCAAGGATATTCCACTAATTTCATGGAGTATAGAAGTCAAAGCTTTAACTAACTTAGTATAATAGAATATATGAAACTGCAAATGGATTTTCACCAGCCATGCGGTAATCCACGTAGACAGACCATTTCCAAAATTTAATAAGAAATGAATACGAAGGGTCATTCACCATGCATGTGGTAATCCACATAGACAGGTTATTCCAATAGAATAATAAAGAATGGAATAATAGAAGAATTCAACATGCATGTGATAGACCGCATAGATAGGTTATTCTAACAGAATAATAAATAATGGAACCAAGTCATGCGTAAACTCACAGACATGATATTCCGACAGAATAATAAAGAATGAAATACCAAAAAGACTTCACCTGGCATGCGATAGACCGCACAGACAGGTTATTCCAACAGAATAATAAATAATGGAACCAGTCATAAGCGTAGTATACGCATGCACGTGATATTCCAAATGTAATAATAAAAATGGAATAATGAAGAATTTCACTATGTATGTGGTATTGGCGTATACATGTTATTCCAACACAATAATAAAGAATGGAATAATGAAGAATTTCACCATATATGCGGTACTTGCATGCGATAAAAGTTATTCCAACATAATAATAAAGAATGGAATAATGTAAGAATTTCACCGTGTATGCGGTACTTTGCATGACAAAGTTATTCCAACATAATAATAAAGAATGGAATAATGAAGAATTTCACCATGTATATGCGGTATTGCATGACAAGTTATTCCAACATAATAATAAAGAATGGAATAATGGAAGAATTTCACCAAGTATAGGGTAGCCCACGTATACAGGTTATTCCAACAGAATAATAAAGAATGGAATAACAGAAGTTCTCTTCATGAATACGAAAGAAATAATACCCCTTACCTTAGAAGAAACTTGAAATAGGAGTAGTGAAGTAGCAGAATACTTTTCTTCTTTCTTTCTATAGTTTCTCTCTCTAGAGTTTCAGTGAATTCATAAGAAATAAGGATTTCCTAGGAAAGAGGGGGCTTTCCAATAAGGATTTCTCCCTATTGGCACGCAATTAGGTGACCAAACCTCTCCTTAGCAGAACTTCTAGACATTGTAAATATTTTAATTTAATAATATGAATAACTTTGTCGTCTCAATTATTGATTTAATAATATATCATATAATGCGAGCGCGATCTTTGTGACAATAATCGAATCAATAATATGAGAGATGATGATCGTTAATTATTGTAGCAATAATTAAGTATAACTAAGTGACTTCTCATGTAAGCATCAATAATCAATACCGTAATGCTACTATGCAACCACGCCAGACATCGTACTTTTACTACCGAGTAGTTCAACAGTATTATCGTTAAAACTTTCGTCGTTATTTTCATAAAAATATTTTTGTCGTTTTCTCAATCCGACAATAATTCTGTTGTGGGTCCACCAATGATTGCGCCATTGTACGAAAATTCCCTACTAAAACGAATATTCCCTGACCAATCGAATATAATATAATAACTTGCATACTTTGCATGATTTATAAATACTACCCACAACTATAACATTATCTCAAATTCACACCATAATATTCAAAAAAAAAATATTTTGAAAAAAATTAAATCTTTATTAAAAAAATTTGGTGTCTCACAATAGAGACTGTGATGCCCCCAAAATAGGTCCACACAACCCATTTTGAGTCACCAAATACATGGTACAAAAAAATAACTACAACTTCATTATTACAATTGTAATGCAAAATACGACGACAACACATATGATATGAGTTTAAATACAAATATTATCTTCTAGACAATATCCAAACACAAATAAGTCCTCATTACAATTATTGATACACTATTTTACAAAATAGTGAAGACCGTTAAAACAACTGACTTGATACATCACTCCACACCTCGACTAGTTTTCGCTATATTCTCGTCTCCTAAGAAGAAAAAAGGAAAAGGGTGAGCTCAACTAGCCCAGTAAAGAATATTATGACTAAGATAATGAAAAAAAAATTATCGTTAGCCTTCAATAAATAATATAAAATATAATGGACAACAAGTTTTGATCAATATTCGCAGCGAAAATAGCAATTCATTAGAAGAGTTAAGTAAATAATGAAATCTACTATCTTCTATGATTTAAAAGTCCATCATCAATATTTTATCCCTGTAACATCAATCAATATACATCTTGAACAAAAAATTCATCTTTTTTTTACGGACCAAAGATATTCATTTATATCACTAGTTGCTCATGTTCATCTTAACACCTGTCCATCTTTGAATCACGAGCCAAAGATATTCATCAGGTAATCATTCATCTTTGCACTACAGGCCAAAGATATTCAGTTATATCATCATTTAGGACTGAGGATGATGAAAAATATTTTAAAGAAATGAATCTAGTGAGATAAAAGGACAAAGATTAGAGATTCATACTTTGGTTTATCCAAGTTCAAAAATACTCCATAATAATCAACTGTGGAGCAAAATTCAAAAATGAAGATCAAAACATGGATACAATCAAAGATAGTAACCATAATAGACAAATTGGACCAGGAAAAGAAAAATTAATTTTTTTATAAATAGTGACGTATTCGTGAATAGTGTCATATACGTGAATAGTGCCGTATACATGAATAGTAACCTCGACATAAAAAGGTAAAAATTTCATAATAAAATTCATACTAATATTTCAGTTTAATGATATTGAAAGAAATAATATCATTTAAGAAAGAAAAAAATAACATCCCTTACCTCAAAAGAATAGCACTTTTGACTAAAATATCAGATATAATGCTAAAGAAAACTTGCACTGCTTATCAACTCTCAAAGTATCTAAATACTCATAAAAATACGCTTGATATTATAGAGAGAAAACTTCTGATTCTGATGTGATTTTTAATTCTAACCTAAGCACCTTAGTTATAGGAAAATACCAGAACGCCAAAGCAGACTAACCTGCTACCGGTGGCTCTACCTTCTGACATTCACGCACACCACACTTCAAACTTTAGCAATTTTTCCACCAAAAAAAAGTAGGGCCCACCCATATTTTTAAAAAACATTAATTTCTGAAACTTTAATCATTCACAATAAATATCCCTTTTATCAGAAAAATACGAATTTTATGTCCATCACATAGGAAATTTAATTCTCTACAACTTTGTAGAAGAAAGTTTTTCTAAATTCCAAACAGAAAATGTTTGAAATCCACATACGGATTATTGTTAATACCTCCATTCCGACAAAATAATGATAAAACACCTCAGCATTAATTCTTTTATTTATAACCACATAAAATAAATATTTTCTTATCATATAAATAAATAATTAATTATTCATAAATAATATTACAGAATCACAATAATACAACCAGGTCGTTCCCAAAAAAGAAGGGGCTTTCCGATAAGGATTTCTCCTTACTGGTGCGCAATTAGGTGACCAAACCCCTTTCCTAGATAAAACTTCCTTAGACATTGCCAATAATTCTATCTAATAATATTATTCAATTAATATGAATTATTGATCTGATAATGGGAAATTTTATGCAATGACAATTATTGAAACAACAATAATATAAAATATCAACGTAGCAATTATTGAATCAATAAAATAAAATATTAAACAGTAATTACTGTAACAATTATTGAGTAGTGCCTTCTTATTTAAGAATCAGTAATCCAAAAATACTGTGAAATACCATGTGCTAATGTGCAACCACGCGTATTACTGTACTTTAATCATCGGTATTCCAACAGTGTTAACGGTAACAACTACGCCGTTATTTATAAAAAAATTCATACATGTTGTTTTCTTCATCCGACAGTTTTTCGTTATGGGGCCCACAAATGGTTGCGCCGTCATACGAATATTCCCCGACAACAAGAATATTCCACGACCGAACGAATATTCCCCGACAATAATGAATATTTTATAACCACTTGCTTATTTTGTAAAATTTGCACATTTTACCCATAACTAACAATATTAATCAAATCCAACTATTACTATCTCAAAATAATAAATAGAGAAAATTCAATTTTATTTATAAAAAGTTGGGGTCGACTCTGTTGTATAACTGTGAGAATGAATTTATTGAGTTATGATTTTGGGGACAAAATCCTTTTAAGGAGGAAAGGATGTAACGAACGAGAATTTTTTATGTAATTTAAAAATATTTATTCGGTTAAATAAATATTTTAATTGATTTATTTATTGAGATAATAAGTATTTGATAGAATTATTATGCAGTAATTTAGTTTAAATGTGTTATAATAATTAAATTAATGTATGATAGTTTTATGATTTGAAGATTTAATTTAATGAAATAATTAAATTAAATAAATTGTGTAATAATTACAATGTGTCTAATAACGATGTTCTAATTTGATTTAATAATTAAATTAAAATTTAATAATCTATTAAATAAAAGTATAATTATAATGTAAATGTTTGGTTTAATTATTAATGAATTAAGATTAATAATTTAGAGTATTTAGAATTAGATTAATTTAATTTGCTAAGGATGTGACAATTGAACTATATTATATAAGTAATATAAAAATAAATGGAGGGGGAAATTTTAGTGTGCAAGGCAAACAAAACCTTGTGGCTTTTGGCATGATTTAACTGATATACCTATTAGTTTTTTTTAACTGATGTGTATATGAGTGTTATATGTATATCATTTTAGTTTATAAGTATTATCCTAAGGATAAAGCTAGAGAAAAAAATTAGAGGAAGAAAATTGAGAGAGTTAGAGAGAAATTCTGTAATCAGAGAAGAAGGGTGGAGCCATAAAGATTCTTCAAGCTTTTTGATCATCATCTTTGTTAGTTTAAACAAAGGATTAAGGGTAATAATCTATTCCTAATTCCTAGTCTTGTTTTTCTTTTAATATTTATTCTTTGTCATTGAATTCATGTTGGATTAGGGTTTAAAATATTGATTATATGTGTGTATAATCTGATAGTTATCAATTATTAGTGATCAAATTCATGAAATTTTGTTTAAAGGAGAAAATTTAAGTTTACAGTGTATATATATGAAAGTGGCTTATTTGAGGCCAAAATTGATGTTCAATTCTTATTATAATCTGTAAATTGGTAATGGATTGTGTTAATATGTCAAGAAACGAAAACAATGCACGTATAATGGTATAATTTGGTTAAGAAACGAAGTTTTGGTGATTGAATTCGCTAAATGTGTGGAAATTGGAGAAAACAGCAAAAATATGGTTTTAATCCCTTAAATTTGGTTGTTTATGATTGCTTTAGGTGTTATAATGATTAAGTGTATATGTTTGTGGTTTGGTAAGGTTATAGTGTATGGGTCTATCCATATTACTGTGGAAATTGGAGTTTTGGATCGCATCAGTGCTGGAAGCAGACTGTAGTGTTCTTGTCTGCAAGCACCAGTATAAGAATCGCGCCAAATGTCAAGGACAAGAACAGCAAGAATGCTACGGCCGCCGAGGCTTGGGGTAGAACAATTGTGCCCTTCCTTGAGCAGAAACAATTTAATTTTTTTAGTTTCAGTCCATGACGTGTTGGCCTAACCTAGTCTAAGGTGCATGATAATGTGTTAAACATGTAATGAAGTTCCATAACAGATTGTAAACATGTATTCGATGATTTTAGATTGAAATGATAATGACTAAGAAAACTTTAACTTGTTATTTGATTAAGTCTTGAGATGTTATTTAAGTGTGATGATGCCTTATTAGATTTATGATTTCAGACCTGTAAATGGTGTCAATGATTGGAATATGAGATACGATAATAAGATGAACTTGAATGAGAATTAAACCTATAGGGTTAATGTTAGTTTAATTAATCGGTATTGCAATTTCAATGGTATATGCAGGATATTTGGCGAACATTTGTTATAATTGTGTAGCTTACGCATGAGGCAAGTTCCTAAACCTTACTTCTTTATGTAAAGCAAGATCTTTATCTTATCTTGTTTATTATTATTATGCAAGTTTCTAAATCTTACTTTTTGCTAAACAAGTTTCCTAATCTTAAACTTGATATAGTTTGATCAAGATGTCTCAAGTTCTTTGTTCATATTTAGCAAGTTTTTAATCATTGTTGCTTATTAATTCAAAGCTTGAAATGTTCATTATTCCGAATGTGAAATTTCTAATTCCTTTGAAGATAATCTATTGGATACACAATGTTTTATTCAACCATATATTATTGTGATTTCATTCTTGACTTAAACATTGTTACTAAATACCTAATTATTATATCAAACCTCGAATGGCTGGTGAACCTTTATAGAAATAACTAGTCCATAGTTGATAAGCGTTCTAAAATTCTAGAACCATTGTTAAAGCTAATCCAAACTAAACTTTCTTTAGTGTGGAAATACTAAAGTTAAACTGATATGAACAACCCTAATATAGGGGATTATGTACGCGTTAGCGTTTAGATGTTTGTGCACAATACATGGTACTAAGAACTGATCCCCTTAAGTACGAAAGAAAAGGTTTGTATAGTCTAACGACTGTTGAAGGTTGAGGTAGAAATACTTAGTAACCTGGGACATAGTTCAGGGTCTTGAGAATGAGTTCTTTATTATTCAGTATTCATTTATGTACTCTTATGTTATTGTTATTACCATCATTATATTGTGAGCAATTGTTTGGTCACTCTTGCATATAACACTACAGCTAAAGTTGAGAAAGTTGACAAGCCTTCTACTAGCAAGGGCAAGGGCAAGATGTCCAAATGATGAAGACTTGTTTGATTTTATTTAATAAAATCTATGTTATGAGACTTATTTAATTATGACGTATTCCGCAGACTTATGTAATAATTTAAGGTTAGATTACATGGGATTTATTTTAAGTTGATGTAACCCTTTAATGGGGAGGATTATTGTTTAAGTTATTAAGTTATGTCTTTATCCTTGATTATGGGTAGTTAGATGTAATTATTTTGGATAGTGAGCACCAAATCCTATGGGAATGAAGTACCCAAATTTGGAGGTGTCACAAGTTGGTATCAGAGTTTTAGGTTATGAACCTTAGGTGGGAGAAAACCTTAGGAAGTAACCTTTAAGAAGATAGAAAATATAGTGGCGATAAACTCTTATTGAGTTATAAGGAATGGATTAAGTCATTAATTAAAGATAAATAATAAAAGACTTTATGTGCCTATGTGTTAACAACTTATGTGCTCGCGAGTATTGAAGAGTGTCACGTAGTGAATAAAACTTAAGGTATTTTGTTGTCAAGATGTCTAATGTTGAAGGATCCAGTCAAGCTACGGAGTAGGTACCTCAGGTGCCTAGAAATGAGGAGCCCCGAGATGTCCATGTTGTTCGAGAGAAGTTGATCTAGAGGGAGCCTTCTCTATTTGTCACTTATGAAGGACAGAGAAATAAGCCTGTGTCTGATCCTCAGGAGGAAGAGGACTCTGAGGAGATTGAGGTGGAGGATGAGGAAAAGGATCCTATGGAGTTTTCACCAAACTCTATTGTAGCTGGGATGTATGATGAATTATATGACCGTAATATAGAATTACACATCAAGGTTGAGGAGCTGAAGGAGCTGGCTGACATGCATCAACCTAATATAGAGCACAAGGATGTGGAGATTCAGGATCTCGACATACATCTTAGAAATGCAGAATGGAACCTAGTTCACACAGAGGGTCATCAAGAGGAGCTATTGGCTGAGAATGAAAAGATGAAGACTAAAGTTGAGAAGCTAAAAGTTGATTTGAAGGAGGAGTCAGCTAAGCGTGCGAGAGTAGAAGATGCTTGGGTTAAGGCTACTCAGCGTGTAAATCGTGCTGAACACAAGGTTCAAACAAAGAAGGCCAAGATGAATGAAATGGATTATGCTTTTCATTCTGCGATTAATAGGGCCCAAAACCAAGTCTTTTATTACCTAGCTCAGTTTGAAGACTTGCCATGGTATATGATGGATCGTAGAACAATGTTTCATATCATGGAAGAACGCTGCATTGAGAAGCTTCTCGATGTCTAAATATTCCAAAATGGGAAGAGTAATATGTTATGTAATTAAATATATGTTTAATAAATTGTAAATCCCATATTTTGAGATAAATAATGGGGTAAGATGAGCATGTAATCCTGAAAACTTTTCAAGTTCAGGAAAGTTGATGATTGATAATAGAGATGTTATCCTTACTATGTTTTGGAAGTTATGAATGAATAAAATATCAAAGTTTATTGAAATGTTATGTGTTAAGATTTAATCTTAGAATGTTTAAGTTAAACCTTAAATATTTAAGAAATTGAGTAGTGATCTAATAAACGTATATCTTAAATAGAAAATACCTCCCAAAAGAAGATAACCACGCCAACAATCACCTCCCAAGGGGTCTACTAACAACAATAATAATGAGGTCAACGCTAACCCAGTTCAGCAGTTGGTGACCTTGTTAACATGAGCACTTGCGAATTAGCCCCAAGCTCAAGTCAAGACTTTCAAGGACTTCAAAGCGATTGGAACGCCAGAATTTCAACGGTTTATAAATCCAGTTGAAGCCCAAACTTGGATCATGGAAATGGAGAAGGTTTTTGATGTTGTCAGGGTCAATGAGGATCAGAAAACCACTTTCGCAATGTTTATGTTGAAATCTGAAGCTAGTTATTGGTGGCAGGAGAATAAGATTCGTGGGGGAAATGGAATAGTAACATAGGATAGGTTCAAAGAAATGTTTTTTGAGATGTACTTTCCAATGAGTTTCCGGAACTAGATGGAAGTTCAATTCTTAGAATTTAATCAAGGAACCATGTCTGTGCCAGAGTATGCTGCAAAGTTTAATGAGTTGGAAAGGTTTGCTCCGTATCAAGTCAATATAGATGAGCATAAGGCGAGAAGGTTTGAACAGGGGTTGAAGCCCTGGCTAGAGAAATCAAACACTGTTGGACATGGTTCATTCCATAATGAGTTTTACCGATCTTTCGGTGTCATTCTGGGGTATACCCTAGAAGCGGCTACATTTCTACTAAATAAGGTTCCCTCGAAATCCGTCCCTAAGACTCTATATAAGATGTGGACAGGGAGGAAACCTAGTCTTAACCATATTAATATTTGGGGATGCCCAGCTTATGTGAAAAGGTTTTAGAATGATAAGCTTGGGACAAGATCTGATAAGTGTACTTTTGTGGGATATCCTAAAGAAAGTTTAGGATATTATTTCTACAATCCTACTGAACAAAAGGTGTTTGTTGCCAAACATGCTGCCTTCTTGGAAAAGGAGTTTATCATTGAAAGGGGCGGTGGGAGGAAAATAGATCTTGAAGAAATTCAAGAACTATAAACCACTACATATCAAATGGATGAACCTGTCCAAGTAGAGATACCTTATGTACAACACCCTATTCGTAAATCTGGAAGAGTACCGAAGATACCTGATAGGTATGGATTTGTCATAGAAGATGACAATAAGTTTACATCATAGATGATGATAATCCATTGAATTATTAATAGGCTATGAGTAGTAATGACTCAAAGAAATGGCAAGAAACCATGAAATCTGAAATAGACTCCATGTATGAAAACCAAGTATGGACTTTGGTTTCACCACCTGAAGGCATTAAGACTATTGGGTGTAAATGGGTCTTTAAAAGAAAGATTGGAGCAGACGGCAAGGTAGAGACCTATAAGGCCCGGCTGGTCGCAAAATATTTTAAACATAGACAAGTAGTTGACTATGATGAAACATTCTCACCAGTAGCGATGCTCAAGTCCATTCAGATTTTGCTTGCGATTGAAGCTTACCATGACTACGAAATCTGGCAGATGGACGTGAAAACGGCCTTCCTCAATGGGAAACTTGAGGAGGATGTGTATATGACACAGCCAGAGGGATTTGTTTCAAAGGTTGGAACAAATCAATTCTTTAAGCTATAATGATCCATTTATGGATTTAAGCAAGCTTCTTGTAGGTGGAAAATCCATTTTGATGAGATAATCAAAGAGTTTGATTTAATCAAAAATGAGGATGAACCATGTGTGTACAAGAAGGTTAGTGGGAGCGTTGTTTCATTCCTAGTATTATATGTTGATGTTGGTCGATTTCGCAATCAATGAATACGTGCAAGTATACAAGGTTAACAAGTAATAAAGTGAAAGTAGAGTATCGTTCCCACGAGGAATTATTTAATAAAAATTACTAAATACTAACTCTTAACCAAATCAATTTTATTTAAACAACTATAAATTATGATTTTTCTAATTAAGAAAACTAAATTAATAATTAAAAGAAATTATTCTAAAATAAATCAAATAAACAAAACTAAGATTTGAATGAATTCAGATAAATAAGGATTAAGACTTCAATATCCCCGATTATGAACTCTAAATCAATTATCCAATTATTCCAATATTTATGCCTACTAAATTGTTAACAAAAATTCTCAAATGCCAAAAGTCCTTTTCCAAGTGATCAATTGTCTTCTATTCAATCCAGATTAATCTTGCTATATTCCTATGCAAAATAATTGAATTAAACTCTTTTCAATCCCAATTCCTTATTTGTTACATGCGGTGAACAGATATTTCCATTCAATTCACAAACCTAATTATTCACTTTGCAAATAACTAAGTCACATGATATCATGCCCAGTTCTAACCCTAGAATTCCTCTTTCAATTCCTTCTAGAGTAACAAGGTAATTACTGATCAGATAATTAATCAATAGGCTCAAGACAAGATAAACAATTCAATTTGACACAAATAATTTGATTAAATCAAATAACTAATTTATAGCCATAAAAGGTTCAATTGAAATCTTAATAAAAGAGTTAGTTCATAATTAATGAATTAAAACCAAGAATCCACAACTGAATAGACATTAAAAGATAAAAGTATGATAAGAGAAGAGAATAGAATCTGTTGTCAGCAAATTTGATGCTCCCCTCTTGCTCTTGCTCTTGTTCTTCAATGTTCTTCAATTTGCTTCAATCTCCAATGGCTAATTAAGAACTAGGGTTTATATTCTAATCTAATGGAGTGTTTTATCTAGTCTAATCTATGTAATCTCCCTTTATTTTATGCCTTACATCATGTATTTATAGGTTACAAGTCCAATTTTTAGCTTAGGAACAAACCCAATCCAATTTGGAGTCAAAAAGGTGTCAAAATTCACCACAAAATGCGTCCAAGCCTTGCCAGGACCTTCCCAGTACCAAGCTCTCAAGCACTGCTATTTAAGAAGATCGCTCCCAGTGCCCAAATACTGGGCATAAGCTTAAAATGGTCGCCTCGGCGCTAGGGCCTTTTCTGGATATTTTCTACTCCGACGTTCTTTGGGAAAATGGCTATAACTTCTTCGTCCAAACTCCAATTTTGATTATTCAAGATGTTTCAGAACGAGGAGAAGTAGATTTACAACTTTCATTCTTTGAGTTTTTTGAAATAAGGTCCGGAAGAATACTCAAATTGGCTCTGAAGTGACTACTGTGTAAATGGCAAGCCGAAAACGCGAATCTAGCCACCCCAAACGTCGATCCAAGTAACTTTTGTCCCAATTCCTACAAAACAACATAAAACATGCATGAATAGACACAAATACTTAAAATCAACCAAAAGATTAAGCTCAAACGCACTCAATTATGAGTATAAAATTCACTCATCAGTTGATGATATATTACTGATAGGGAATGATATTCCGATGTTATAATCAATTAAAATCTGGTTATCTAAACACTTCTCCATGAAGAACTTGGGTGAAGCATCCTATATTTTGGGGATAAAGATTTATAGAGATAGATCTAAAAGGATACTTGGCTTATCCCAAGGAACGTACATTAAATTGATGCTAAAGAATTTAGCATGGAAGATTCGAAAAGAAGTTTCATGCCGATGAGCCATGGAATACATCTCTCCAAGAAACAGCCCCCAAAGACACCTGAGGAGAGAGACCGTATGAGTAAGATTCCTTATGTTTCAACAATAGGATCTATCATGTACGGTATGATATGTACTAGATCGGATGTCTCTCACGCACTTAGTGTAACAAACAGATATCAGTCGAATCCAAGAGAATAACACTGGAAGGCAGTGAAAAATATCCTAAAGTACTTAAGAAGAACTAAGGATGTATTTCTTGTCTACTGTGGGTCTGAATTTAAACTAGAGGGCTTCACCGACTCAAGTTTTCAAATGGACCAAGATGATAGTAACACTGTTTTGGGGTATGTGTTTACCTTAAACGGTGGCATAGTGAGTTAGAAGAGTTCCAAACAGCAAACAGTTTCTAATTCAGTGACAGAGGCAGAGTACATAGCTGCAAGTGAAGCTGCAAAGGAAGCTGTTTAGATGAAGAAGTTCATCACCGAACTTGGTGTGGTTCCTAACATTACAAGACTAGTACCTTTATTCTGTGACAACACCGGAGCTGTTACGTAGGCTAAGAAACCCAGGTCTCATCAGAAATCCAAACACGTGTTGCGGCGGTTTCATTTGATTAGAGAGGTCATTGACAGAAGAGATGTCACCTTAGAGCGTGTGGACTCTCAAGACAATATTGCAGATCCATTTACTAAAGTGTTAACATAATAGCATATTGATCGTCACTTAGAAAAGATGGTGTGAGATACCACGGCGATTGGCTTTAGTGCAAGTGGGATATTTAAAGTAGTATGCATACAAGCCAATCATGTATGATGATAAAGCATATACTTTGTAAACAATCTAATTTATTTATTAATAAAAGAATTATTTATTAAAGACATTTAATTATCTTCATGGTGATGTTTTAATAATATGTGATAAACCTATAGTTTTAAGCAATGCTTTTAGCATCGTGATGAGATCATGCTAATGATATATAAATTCTTAGATAGCTGAAAACTAAAATTTTCCCGATCAATGCATTACTAAAAAAGGGATTAATAAATTCGGATAGATTGGTACGTACATTACTTACTCATTAGATGAGGATGATTAATCTCATGATCATTTGTGTGGAGACACTAAAGCAAGTATGTAGGCACTTATTGGAGAATAAGTTCACTGAACGTAACTCGCTAAGGAATACGTAATGGAGTTTTACTTGCCTATCAATAGGAATTCATGTAGTGATAGTAGTTCAAATGATCCTTAGACTTGAGATCGTCATAGTATCTTATATATAGTGAATTACACTTTAACTTATTCCTTGAGACTCTGAGATTATATCAAAGGGTATGATTGGGTGTAATGAGTTATATATGGAGATAATGAATGATCAATAAAGAATCTACCACTTCTAGTAAAAGAAGAGAAATGTCCTATGTGATTCGATAAATGACAATCTAGGAATCCTTGGCCAATGTGGAATGAAATTAGAAAGTAGTTTCTAATTTGCATTCATAAGAAGTTGTGCATTTGAGAATCAAAATACATATAATTAAATAAAATAAGACTTGATAATAATTCCATGTCTTTAATTTAATCGGGGCATTGTATGGTGGAAGGATTGAATTGTACGGTAACTATTTACTCAAAGGTTCTTTTATGATTAATGTTGAAATCTATATTATCTAGAAAGTCGTTGATAGCTAGGGAGGCTTATCCCTATTGTAGAATAAATGTTATTTATTTAAATAAATTAATAGTTTAATTTTTTTATTTAAATAAGATTAGAATTATTCTGATTGATTTATTCATAATCGGTTTAATATGGAGAACCTAAAGGGTCACACCATAAAATGAAGAATAATTATTTAAGAAGTTAATGGCATAATCATAATAATATGTTAAGTATATTTATTTAATCTATGGTGATAGAGTAAATAATATTTATTATTTAATATTTTGGAAATATTAAATATAAATTAATAAGAGGTGTCTTATTAATATTATTACAATTATTATTAATTTTAATTTCTAGAAGAGTTTAAAAATTAATTTAATATAAGTACTTTCATCTATTCCTATTAAGATTAGGAAGTAAATTAATTAAAAGAGTTTAATTAATTATCCCTAATTAGATTAGGGAGCCCAATTAATTAAAGGAATTTAATTAAAAAAATAATATCTTATTATATTAAATAGGGTTACATGATATCTTTATAAGAGGAGTCTTATATCAGATATCAAATATACGTAATTCCAAAAGTTAGAGAGTACGTCCCCTTTTCTATAAAGATAGGAAAAACTAGGGTTTGAGCCAATACACCCTTTTTCATAAAAATTCTTCTTCCTTGGTGGATTACCTCTAGAGGCCATACACTTTGGTGGCTAACATTGATCAAAGGAAAGGAATCTAACCCGGAGATTCAAGGAGATAGCGGAGAAGTAGGAGTTAAACTTGTACGTGTGG
This sequence comes from Panax quinquefolius, assembly GCA_020205615.1. NCBI lineage: Eukaryota > Viridiplantae > Streptophyta > Magnoliopsida > Apiales > Araliaceae > Panax > Panax quinquefolius. The sequence goes on from CM035155.1 coordinate 94,704,001, forward strand.
AAGCTCGTATCTACAAGGGTATGATTCCATAACTTCTTGTTCTTCGTTTTAATTAATAATATGCATAAAGGATGATCCAGGTAATTGGTTTGTGAAAAATTTTAAAATATGATTTTACTTTGCTTCCGCTAATTTTGCAATTTGATTGCTACTTTGATCTTCACAAAACCTTACACGAAGAAGTCAAGGGTAGTATTTTATTTTTTCCAGTATCAGGTCGCTTAAATGATGAAGTTTTTTAACGATGATGCAAGCCAAGAGATTGTTGAGAAAAAGGTGTGCGGGGTATGCATAGTTTTTCAAAATGGAAATGTTGGATATAATGTGTGCAATTTCTGAGTTACATAATTAATAAATTGGAATTTTGGTGGATCCAGCAAGAGTAGAGGCAGTGAAGAATTGTGATTAAACTGTTAGAGGTGATGAGTTTCTTTATAATTTTAGGTATTTATTCAAGATTTATCCAAGGTGTCCACTCCGTTGATTAACTTAACAACGAAATCGTAAAATTTATGTGAACATGAGGTTATTAAGAAGTTCTTTAAGAATTGAAGAAGAAGCTAAGTGGGGCACTTGTATTATCTTCTCCAGGTGATACAGAGAATCTTGTAGTGTATAGCGAGGCATCGTATGGTGGACTTGACTGTGTGTTCAGTTAAAATTACGAGAAAGGGTATTCAACTCACGACTCAAAGTTTGTTGAGGTAGTGTTTGCCTCAAAAATTTGGAGACATTATTTCTATGGGAGGAAAGGTGAGATATATACGGACTATAAGAGTCTGAAGTGTATCTTCATACAGAAAGATTTAAGTATGTTTTAAAGGTGATAGTTAATGTTGATTAAAGATTATGACTATAGAATCCTTAATAGATGTGGCTGTCGACTGCTTAAGCAGAAAAGGGTCAGGAGAAGTTATTTTGTTAACTGTTCAAGAGGGGTTTATAATATAAATAGTTAAGTTAGTGTTGGAAATAGGATGTTCAAAGCATTCAAAAGGGAAGCTGTTCAAATGGAAGATCGTTAAATGTTGTTTAACAAAGTACCAAAAGCGTGAATCTAGGAAGAAATGTGGGAGAGAATACGGTAGGGAATGTTTGAAAGGAAGGATGTCAAATTCAATACCGATACAGAAGGGTGGTTGAGAGTGAATGAAGGAATTAGGTACCGCTAGTGTCAGAAATTGGAGATATAGTTTTGCATAAAAATCATTTGATATATTCGATTTAACTAAGGAGTACGAAAATGTATCAAGACCTTTGATAATACTTTTGGTGGAAAAATTTAAAGCGAGAGGTTGCAGAGTGTGTTGCAAAGATCTTAAAATGTCAAAAGTCAAATCAGGACGTTTGAAGCCAATTGGTTATTGCAACTAGTGAATATACCAGAATGGATGTAGGAGCATGTAGCGATAGGTTTCGTGGTACGTTAGAATCAACATATTTCTTGTTGATCAGAAGTAAATTTACTTTAGATTATTTGACAAAGTTATATGTTAAACAAATTGTTTTGAGGCACAGTGCTTTAGTATCAATCGTGTTGGACTGAGGTCCACGATTCACATCGAATAACCAGGAAAGTTTACAGGAACACATGGGAACGTAACATAATTTGTAGTAGTAAGTTTCATTTTCTTGAAGGAAAAGCTGAATTCGAGGATCTTAGTATTTGTTTCTACGGTGAGTAGGTAAAGTTGTGTATGAGGTAGCCTTACCTCTAAAGTTAGAGCAATTTGAAATGTTTTTCATGTTTCAGTTCTTTGGCCGTTCAAACCTTATTATAAACATGTCATAGAGTTTGAACCATTAAAATTTTAAAAGATTTAACTTACGAAGAATTTTTGTTCAGATAGTTGACAGGAAACAACAACCTTAAAAATAAAGTAATACTTTCTGTTAAGGTAATCTGGAGGAACCACATCACTGAAGAGGTTGCATGGTAACTCTAATACAAGATGATAAAAAAATTAATTAATAATACATTATTATCCTAAGTTATTTGCTTAGTCTATTTGTAGCGATTTTGGGGACAAAATCTTTGTAAGGAGGAGAGAATATAACGGGATGAACTAATTGAGTCGTGATTCTGGGGACATAATTCTTTTAAGGAGTGAAAGATGTAATGACCGAGATTTTTATATTTAATTTCTAAATATTTATTGAATTAAATAAATATTTTATTAATTTATTTATTGTGATAAATAAATATTTGATGAATTGTTGTGGACTAATTAATTAAGTGTTATACATTAATTAAATTAATGTGGAATAATTTTATAGTTCAAAGTGTGAATTTAATTGGGATAATTAAATTAAATGAGTTATTAAATAATTATAATATTGTTCTAATTAATTTAATAATTAATTAGAGATTTAATGATTTGTTATAATTAATGAATAATAATTTTAATTATGTGGTAATTTGATTTAATTAGTAATATTGGCTTTAAATTAATTGAGTTTAAATAATATTATTTGATTAATTAATGTGTGACAAATAAACTATATAATAAGTGAGTTAATTAAAATAAATGGAAAAGAGCCTTTTAAAGGCTAGCCAAACATGACCTTGAGTGCATGGGATCAGTTAAAGTCTCAGTGCGCTTAACTGATACCTATGAAAGTTAGTTATTAATATTATACGTATAGTATAATCTTCATATTCCTAAGTCTGAAAACATAATACAAAGAGAATAGAGAGAAAAGTTGAGAGAATTGTGAGATTGAAGAAGAAGAAGTTGGAGAACTAAAGGAGTTGCTATCATCTCCTACAAATCTAAACAAACAATCAAGGGTAATCTCTTATATTCAAGTTTTAATTTATGTTCTTAAGTTTTCTCCATGACAATTTAATTTAAGTTCTCTATTAATTGAAATCCATGATTTATTTGTTAAGAACTTGATGTTAGATGTCTATTAGCATGTATAGTTCAATTAAATATGACTTATATGTGTTTTAGAGTAATCAAATCCATGTAATTATGTTTTAATTGGACTTTTATAGTTTACAGAGAAATATGTATGAATATGGCTTAAAAGTATGAAAATTTATGTTTGAATTGCCCATTAATAGATAAATTGATGATTGATTATTATACGTGTAGAAACGAAAAGAGAGAAACTTGTATGAACTGATTTGGTTAAAAAAATGAGTTCGTGGTAGTTGATTTTGATAAGGATGTATTAAAAATGGAGTTTTTACAAAAACAGTGAATTTATGGGTTTTAATTTGGTTGTTTAAGTTGTCTAAGTTGTTAAAATCATGGTAGAAAGGTTGGGTAATGATCATATATGAATTATAGTATATGGGTATGCTTAAATTAATGTATGAATTAAGAAATTAGAAGTTTATAGCCTTATTTTATGTTGTTAGCGAACTTCAGATTCTAGAACTGGCGCTTCGCGCTGTAGCGCCAGATTTAGGCTTAAAATCCGAGCTGCAATGCCAGACTTAAGCCTAAAGTCCGAGCTGCAGCACCAGCCGAGCTGCAGCACCAATATTAGTTCAAATGGTGGAGCTGCAGCGCCAGATTCAGTTTAAATGGTGGAGCTGCAACGCCACTTAGCATAATTGCCCATAAATGAGATTTTTAATTATTCAAGTCCAGAAAATGTAATTGTAACCTAATCTAATGAACATAAAAAGACGTTAATTATATTATATGTTGTTAAACCAAATTATAATCACATTATAAGTCAAGTTTGATGACTGTGAGGTTGTAACTTAATTAAATGTTAATAATTGAGGTTTGATGTTGATAAGAATTAGAATTGTGATTTAAATGCTACAACCTCATGTTATGTGCTAGTAAAGGTTCTAATTGAGTTATGTGGTTGGTATGATTAAACCTAGAGTCAAAGAATGTAAGACGGATGTGTAACTAAGCAATTTGGTCGCGTTGTGGCTAATTGAGATTGTGATTCTAAATGACATATATATAGGATAATTGGAGAACGTGAATTGTAATTTTATAGCTTACGCACGAGGAAATTTCCATAACCTTTGTTACTTTATTATTCAGCAAGGTTTTCTTTTAACAGTTATTTTGTTATACTTATGCAAGTCTCCTAACCCTACTTTTACGTTATGCTAGTCTTGAATCTATTATTCAACTGAGGAAGTTCTCTAACCCTAATCCTTCTTTATGCAAGTTCTTATTCCTATGTTATTACTATTATGCAAGTTCTTTAGACTTAATTTATTGTTGAACAAGTTAATTAATCTTTGCTTACTCATTCCAAGCAAGATTGCTTTGGTCATTCAAAGTCTGTAATTTTATTGTAAGCATTATCTTGTTACAAAGTGTTTGTTTAGCAACGAATAATTTTTGTGACGCCCCCAAAATAGGTATACATCACCCATTCTGAGTCGCCAAATAAATGGTACAGAAATCAAGTACAACTTAATTATACAATTGTCCTGTAAAGTATGACAAAACATAAGCTTGAAGTTTCAACACGAATATTATCTTCTAGACAATATCCAAACTCAAATTCAATATTATTACAATTATTATATCACTATTTCACATAATAGTGAGGACTACTAATGCACCATCTCGGACCATCACTCTGTTCCCCAACTAGTCCCAACTATGTTCTCATTTCCTGAAGAGAACAATGAAAGCAAAGGGTGAGCTAAACTAGCCTAGTAAGAAATATTATACTAAGATAATGCAGAATAAATTATCGTTAACCTTCAACAATGTTAAACTAATAAAATAAAATAGACATAAGGTTTAACTGCAGCGGAACAAGCAATCCATTAGAAGAGTCAAGTAGAGCATGATATCCATTATCTTTTATGATTTAAAAGAATTTATCATCAATTTTATCGCTGAGACTCAACTTAAAAAAAATCCACATCATTGAATCACCCCTGCACTACGGCCAATGATATTCATTAGTATCACGACCATAAATTATCCATGTACTACGAGCCAAGGATATTCGTGTTTTTAGCAATGGTCATGAGCATGCCAACAACTGTCTATCAATACACTACAGACTAATGACGACTTTTACCACATCATTTGTAACATTACGGTCATGATTATACCAAATAATCCGTGGTCATAATCATACCAAGTCCATCTATGCACTACGAGACAAAGATGACTTTCATAACAATATAAGCATAAGGATGATGACAATGATATAAGAATTCAATTAAAAGAGAGCAAAGGATAAATTTTTAAAGATTTAAAATTTAATTTATCCAGAATTCAATAATGTCCAAATTGTCAACATGATACTGCTTTGTAGAGTAAAATTCAAGAATAATATTGTATCAAAAATAATTTGGACTAAAAAGAAATCAATTTTTGTCATGAATAGTACCCTGAGTGAATAGTAACTGAGTGAATAGTACCCTGTGAATAGTACTTTGGGAATAGTAACCCCATAAATAGTACTCCCGCATGAAAAGTTAAAACTTATCAAGAATGCTCAGAATAATATTTTCATGAAAAGATACTAGATGAAGCACAAATATCAAGGATATTCTACTAATTTCATGGAGTATAAAGGCCAAAACTTTAACAAAATGAGTGTAGAATTCGAAATCTAAAATAAAATAATATTACTTACATACTACAGATTATGGAAGAAAATATTATTTCATATAAATACTGAACAAAAATAATATCCCTTACCTTAAAAAGAAGAGTATTCCAACTCGTATAGCAGGGATATTCTTGAAGAAAACTTTCACTATTTTCTACGCTCAAAGCTTCTTAAAATGCTAAAGAAATACGCTCAATATTATAGAAGAAGAATTCTCTGATTCTGGTGTGATTTTCAATTCTAACTAAGCATCCAATTTATATGAGAATGGAAGGGGTACTGTTAAGAAAAAAATCACTGATGAAATAATTTGAAATTCACGGATGCAATACGCAAGGTCACGAACTTACTGCTGCTGACCATCAGACGCCTTGTAACAACCCAGAAAATCCGAATTGTTCAGAATTTAAGATTTACATAATTAGTTATTAATAAAATGAATTTTTATTAATAATATTATGTTCTATGTGTTTATTAATCATTCTATAACCTAGGATGATTATAAATAAGGAGGATTATGGCTACGAGCTAGACTGAACGAGTAAGAATTTTCAAGAGGAAAATAAAATATTTTCAGGAACAAAATATTTTCGGGGAAAAAGACGAAATAAGCACTATTCACCTGACGAAACTCTAAGGGTTAGGATTTGAATAACCTAAGCCTTTCCAAGAGTTCTGTATGTCGAAATGACATTTCGTCGAAAGATTTGACGATAATATATCGTGAAAAGTTAAGTAAGCCGATAAAAGTTTTTCTCAAAAAACGTGCAGAAATCAGACGGAATAAAAATGATGAAAAGTACTGTTATGTACTTTTCATTCGTTTAACTACGTTAGGGGAAAAGGTGAAGGAAAACGCTTAATGTTGAAAAGTGTTTTTCAGTTTTTCAGAGATCCGAAGAATACGTAAAATTTAATCGGTAAAGGAACGAAGAAATATCCAAAAAATATTTGGATTCTGAGAATCGCAGTTTTTGAACTGTCGAACAAATTCCGCAAGATGGAACCACAAAACTTCCAAGGGTAGTTTCGTGAATAGTAAGGATGTGTTAATAGTGATTTAGGGGAGAAATGACTATTTTGCCCCTAGCTTTAAAAATCTTTAAAAAGGAAGCTAGATTTCATTTGTTTGGGATTTTAAAAATCCTCCAACATTTGAGAGAGAGAGATTTCAGATGAGGAAGAAGAGGAAAAGGAGGAGGAAAAGTTGGCTCGTGAGCAAATTTTGTCCGATGGAAGGAGATTAAAGGAGAAAGGTAATATGAAACATTGTCTCATATATTTTTTTTCTTTTAGTTTTCTATGTTTAAAACATAGCTTAATGAAAATAAGAGTAAAAGATATTAGGAATTATTTCATATGGTTGAAATAATGAGAAAATGAAGAAATAAGAATTTGAAGTTTATTTTATAAATTTCTTAAGGAAGTATAAGATTCGTAATGAATTTAAACGATCCGAATGAATCATATGAATGATTTAGTGAAATAAGTAAGGAATGGTATTTTATAACATCGAATTCCAAGAAAAAGTGAAATCGTAATCAAAATATCGATTAAAAACTAAGAACGAACGAAGAACGCGAAGAACACGCGAAGAACGCGAAGAACGTTGTTGATGGACAAATTTAAAACCATTATAGTGTAATTGTTGTTGATGGACAAGTTGAAAACCATCGCGTATAAGTTAGATGCTTATTTCTTGGTTTGGAACGGTAGAAACGTTCATGAAGAACGGATTAAAACACAGCTATAATGAAGTTATGGCAAAAATTTCGTAAAAGACGAAGGAGAATTAAAAAGTGTGTAAATAAACTCGAACGTGTATGGTTTTATAAGAATGTAAAAGAACGTAGAAAACATGAGTCGTGGACTCAAGAACGAACGAATTCCGAGTTCGAATGATTGAATTATGGACAAACGAACGAAGAACGTTAAAAATGTAGAACGAACGAAGGACAAAGATTAAGCCAATCGAATGGCATGTTAACGGATTTAGAATGAAGTTTTGTCCAAGGGGGATTGAAGTACGTAAGATAAGGAAAAGAATGACTTTGGAATGACCTTGTTCTGAGTTATAACGAATAAGTTATGAGATCGGGAAGTGAGCATCTCAAGTATGTAAAACACTTAAAAAAAAAAATTTCAAGAATTAGGGCTTGGCGCCGCAGTGCCAGCCATGATTTATAAGTTGGGGCTGGAGCGCCAGACCGGGAAACTTGATAGTGAAAACTTGCACCGCAACGCGAGTTATAACATAGAGGGTGGCGTCATGGCCAAAGTGCATACCGCAACATGTGAAGTGTGAAGAGGAACGGCCCACCACTGGCGGCGCCGTGAAAAAAACCTAGTGATGAGCTTTTAACTGCTCAAATCGTGGGGAAAGTGTAACAAAAGATAATGAACATATATTTTACGTAATGTAACACTTAAACAAGTGATTTAAACCTTTAGTAAAGGTTGAACGAAAATATTAAACGAGATTAAAAGACAAAGAATGTAATGCGGGATTATTGAACCGATATCCGAGGACCGTAATTGTTATAAACGAACGTGGGGGATTGCTATGATTGTGATTCCTTATACGTTGAGTGACGAGGGTAATGAATAACATTTTGATGTTATGTTATGGTAATGAGAGATAAGTGTAAAGCGTATAGACGTTGTGAACGCAACGTTATTGCGATGAACGATCGGTCTTAGCATACGATGAACCGTATGGCTTTGATATTCAAGAAGAATAATGAATGGTATCAAGAAAGCCGTAATGAACGGTAATAAGATTAATGAAAGTCCAAGGGTGAGTTGGATAGAGAATGTTAGAATGATATGTAAGCGTTAAACACTTTAACTGGCGTGAAGGTTGAGTGTACGCAAATACAAAACGGATAAAACCTACACCCCGTGTATGGTTTGACAGTAAGATAATGAAGACCAATGATTAAACCATGAACTTTGAAGAATTGAATTAAAGATAAGTACGTTTAACGTAAAGAAGCTCAATTGATGATTAACTTGAATGATCGTTCAAGTATACAAAAGACTGTATGACTTAGACGATAAGAATGAATCCTGAGGTATGGTATTTATTTGCCAGAAAGCCATAAGGGATAAGGAATTGACTTAACGAACATTATAGTTTAATAGTTCAGATAAGTTAAGATATGTTTAAGTTGTGGTATAATCGTAACCTTTGATGGTTGATATATGGGAGCTGGGCTAAATAATTCCTTTAGAGAGCGAAGGTATATACGAAACTGACAACCGATCTAACTCACTGTGATGGCAGTGTAGATGAGATGGGAACTTCTTTGTTGGCTGTTTGTGGGAAACCACTCAAGGTACCATATGGACTACTAGCAGAGACGTGTTGTGTGCTAAGTTCTAGAAAAGTTATAAGAAGAAGATAAGAATGTAAATCATCAAAGATGATGAACGTATTAAGTAAGACATCTCCGTATGTCATGAAGCCGTAAATCGATAATGAAAGTTGGTCGCGTAAACTTAGGTTGCAAGAGCGTGAACCGTAAGAAGTAAAGTTAAGTAAACCAATGCATAAGTCAAATATAAATGACTAATCGTTGTATATAATTCTTATGTGTTATATAAGAATTAGAATGAGCAGTTTAACGTAAGTTGTAGCTGTGCGTAAGGCAAGTTTCCTAACTTCATTCATATTCTAAATGAATGTTAGTTTCTTAAACTCCTTAGATGTTGAACTTAAGAAGTTCTATCTATGTGCGAATTTGCGATATTTTTACAAGGTGATAGAATGTATGAGGCCTTGTGCCACAATTTGAACACTTCAGTGTTTCTATGAGATGAACTGTTTTGTGATTGAACTGTTCAATATGAGAATGTTTTGTTTATACATGAACCGTTATTGTTAAGTCTGTGCTAATGATTCTAGCTAGACAGAATGAGTATGGAAAAGGTAGAAGAATGAAAGTCTTTCAAAGTGAATATGACTAATATTTTAAAATGATAGGAATCGAGTTTATTCCTATTATTCAAGCTTCTTCATAACCTTTGTTCGGTTATTGAAGTTTTAAAGGAATGTTTGAATTCTTAAAGTTATTTGTTCAACTGCTATGACTTGTTGGGCAATTGAATGCTCACACTTGCTTTAAATAAAAAACATTTTTAGCATACGAGTAGAAGAACTTAAGGATCCTGTAAAGATCAAGCTGATCGGTATCTAGAAGAAGTCTCATTCATTAGATGAATGAGCGTGAAGATCATGTAAGGATTTGTAATGAAGAATAGTGTAATTAAACTATAGACTAGTTTAATGAATTGTTATGTATCCTTGGTGGCGGATAAAAGTCACTCTTGTAAGATGTAAAGAATAATATAATTATCATTATTTGTAATGGAAGAGGTTATAAGGTATTAGAACCTGAGAATTGAGAATGTATGTTGTTATATTTAAGTATATAATGATGTATGTTTGAAAAGAAGTTGGACCGTGACGTCCGAAATCCGGGTATGAAGATAGACCTGATTTTGGGGCGTTACACGCCTACTATCAAAATAATACACCAACTTTATAACATATATATATAACTATCATTTTCATTCCCCCACCATCATAAATCTTCCATCACACACACACACACATGCCCTCCCCCCCCCCCCCCAAGGCATATTCCCCCACCCCCCTTTTTTATTCCATCACACATACACACATACTTCCTTTTTTTCTCCCGGGTATCCTCCACCACCCACCACATTAATATTACACACACACACACACATCACTTTGACCACGCTCATCTTACACTCTCACACACATTTCATTATCACCATGAACCTCCACTTTACGTATACTCTCCCCCCCCCCCCCCATTTCCAAAATCATTTCTTCCATACGTGGCCCCCACATGTGGCCCCCACATTTATTATAAAGTATAAATTTCTACCGATTATTTTAAAAAATGGGTAAATAGGGGGTCCAAATAATACGCCATTATTTACAACAAATACTTCATAAAATCCCCTCAATATTTTTAACAACATTTATTCATCACTATTATTATTCATAATATATAACAATCAGATTATTTCAAGGAAAGAGGGGGCTTTCCGATAAGGATTTCTCCTTATTGGCTCGCAATTAGGTGACCAAACCTCTCCTCGACAGAACTTTCTAGACATCGTCAATATTGCAAATAATAATATGAATAACTTTTTCGTCTCAATTATTGATTTGATAATATAAAAAAATATTTACAATAATTGAATCAAATAATGCGAGATACTATGCAGCAATTACTATAGCAATAATTGAATAAAACTAAGTGACTTCTCACGTAAGCATCAATAATCAATACGGTGTGCTACTATGAAATCACGTGTACTACTATACTTTTACCATAGGGTATTTCAACAGTTTAATGGTAAAACTTCCGCCGTTATTTTCATAAAAAGTTATTTCTGTCATTTTCTCATTTCGACAATAATTCTGTTGTGGGGTCCACCAATGATTGTGTCGTCGTACGAATATTCCCCGACCAATGGAATATTATATAACAACTTGCTTACTTTGCAAAATTTATAAATATTACCCACAACTATAATATTATAATAATTTCACACCTTAATATTCAAACATGATATTTATAGAAAAATTCATCTTTATTAATAAAAGTTGGGGTCTTACAACCTCCCATTCTTATGAAATTTCGCCCTCGAATTAGGTTACATACCTAGTATGTCGAAGAGGTGAGGATACCTTGATTTCATTTCAGATTCTAACTCCCAGGTCATTTCCTCAACATCGTGGTTTCTCCATAAAACTTTGACTTGAGGTATAACCTTGGAGCGTAGAATATGTTCCTTCTTATCCAATATTTTAACAGGTACCTCTTCATACATTAAATCTTCCGCTATTTCATCCAGTTCTAATTTAATAATGTGGTTTGGGTCTTCCACATATTTACGTAACATGAATATGTGAAAATTGTTATGAACACGAGATATACTTGACGATAAGGCGAGTCTATATGCCACAATTCCTACTCGATCAAGGATTTCAAATGGGCTAATGAATCGAGGATTGAGCTTTCCCTGCTTTCCAAATCTCGTAACTCCTTTCCATAGAGCAACACGTAACAACACATGTTCTCCAACATTGAATTCCACGTCCTTCCGATGAAGATCATCATAACTCTTTTGTCGATCTTGTGAGGTTTTTATACGTTGTTGGATCATTTGATTCTTTTATGTAGTCATGCGTATCAATTCTGGTCCTTACAACGTTGCTTCACCAACCTCGTCCCAACATACGGGAGAACGACACTTTCTTCCATACAACGCCTCAAATGGAGCCATGCCGATACTTGGTTGATAACTGTTGTTGTAGGAAAATTCCACCAATGGTGATAACTTGTCCCAACTTCCTTTGAAGTCAAATACACAGAGCCTGCCCCACAGATGTATTAGAAATGATACCTTGGGACAGATGTAAAGCTAAACAAATTGCTTCTGCTCCAAGAACAGAGGACTGTGTCGGTTGTAAAAGATGTGAATCCGCCTGTCCAACCGATTTCTTGAGTGTTCGAGTTTCTTTATGGCATTAAATTACTCGTAGCATGGGTCTAGGTTATTGATATGTTCCAAAAAAAAACTCTATTTGGATCCATTTGATTTTTTTTACCGACAAAACCCGTGCTCAAAATATGTTATTTTGAGCGCGGGTTTTTCTGGTCCAAATAAATCTTCAAGAGTTTGTATAGTCCTCTCCGACCACCCGTCCGTCTGAGGGTGATATGCTGAACTAAATCATAAATTCGTGCCCATAGCTTGCTGCAAACTGACCCAAAATTGTGAAGTGAATCTTGGGTCTCGATCAAAAACTATGGATATTGGCATACCATGAAGTCTTATAATTTCATTTATATATATACGAGCAAGACGTTCAAGTGTATAAGTTTCTCGTTTAGGTAAGAAATGAGCAGACTTAGTCAATCTAGCAACAATGACCCAAATCGCATCTATGCCTTGAGAAACCTTGGGAAGACCAGTAACGAAATCGATGGTAATGTGCTCCCACTTCCATTCTAGAATTTCAAGTGGTTGCAATGGACCTTTTGGCACTTGATGCTCTGCCTTGACACGTTGACAGGTTAGACATCTTGAGATAAACTTCGATATCTCTCTCTATATATTGCTCCACCAAAATGTATGTCAAAGATCACGATACATTTTGGTACTCTCAGGATGGATTGCAAACGGTGTGTTATGCGCCTCCATTATAATTTTATACTTCAAGTTAGAATTGTTAGGAACACAAAGTCTGGAGTTGACTCGTAGTATTCCTTCTTCATTGATTCTTTCTTCCGGAATAACACCTTCTTGAACTTTCTTCATCATACGCATCAGCTCCATGTCCGTAAGTTAAGCAGCTTTAACTTTATCGATTAAAGTCGGTTCAACTCGTAAATTTGACATCATCACGTGGGTCCCTGGAGTCTTTATCTCTATCTCCATCCTTTGTAAGTAATACCAAATAGGTCTTTGCATTGACAATATCGCACTCGTACTCGCATATGATCTTCTACTGAATGCGCCAGCTACCACGTTCGCTTTTCTAGGATGGTATTAAATGGTATGATCATAATCTTTAAATAGCTCGAGCCAACGTCGTTGTCGCATGTTGAGTTCCTTTTGGATGAAGAAATATTTGAGGCTTTTATGATCGGTATAGATCTCCACCTTCTCTCCATACACGTAATGCCACCAGATTTTAAGCACAAAAATGACTGTTGCCAACTCTAGATCATGAGTAGGATAATTCATCTCATATTCTTTGAGTTGTCGTGAGGCATAGGCTATGACTTTCCCATGTTACATGAGAACACATCCTTAACCTTTGCTTGAAGCATCACTGTAGATGACAAATCCTTCCGAACCAGATTATATTGTAAGAATAGGTGCTGAAATGAGTCTCCTCTTGAGTTCTTGAAAACCTTTCTCACATTCCTCGCTCCAACCAAATTTCGTATCTTTCCGATTCAGCTGAGTTAATGGAGTAGCAATTCGAGAAAACCCATCTATGAATCTCCGATAATAACCAGCTAAGACGAGAAAGCTACGTACTTTGGTCACTGATTTAGGTTGCTCCCAATTTTCAATTGCTTCAATCTTTGTCGGGTCAACATATATTCTGTGATTTGATATCACGTGCCCAAGAAATGCTACTTCCTCAAGCCAGAACTCACATTTCTTCAACTTGGCATATAACTTGTTCTCACGAAGCTTTTGGAGAATCAGTCTCAAGTGTTTCTCATGATCTTCACGGCTTTTGGAGTAAATGAGGATGTCATCAATAAAGACGACCACAAAGTAATCCAAATATTCCTTGAATACTCGGTTCATCATATCCATGAAGGTAACATGAGCATTAGTCAATCCAAAAGACATAAATAGGAATTCATAATGCCCGTGCCGAGTTCTGAAAGCAGTCTTTGGAATGTCATCAGTATTAATCTTTAACTGATGATATCCAGAACGAAGATCGATCTTTAAAAAGAAATTAGCTCTTTTCAACTGGTCAAACAGGTCATCAATACGAGGCAACAAATACCTATTTTTGATGGTGACATAATTCAACTCCCGATAATCAATATAAAGTCGCATACTCCCATCTTTCTTCTTTACTAATAGAACAGGAGCGCCCCAAGGAGATGTACTAGGACGAATGAAACCAATGTCTAACAATTTCTGCAGTTGTGTCTTTAACTCCTGAAGTTCAATAGGAGCCATTCTATATGGGGCTTTGGAAATGGTTTTTGTACCGGGTTCAAGGTCAATACAAAATTTGATTTCACGCTCCGAGGGTAGGCCAGGAAGTTCTTCAGGGAATACGTCAGGAAATTTATTAACAATAGAAATATCATTCAAATCTGACGTATTTTTGTTTAAATCAATGACATGGGCTAAGAAAGCTTGACATTTGATTTTAAAAAATGAATAACTTTATGGCTTGATATGATAGTGATTGACTTTAGTGGTTTGGTTACTTAAATTCGCATAATAGGTTGGTTAGGAATATGAAAGCTAACAACCTTATGAAAATAATCAATTTTAGCATGATGAGTAGTTAACCAATCAATCCCTAAAATCACATCAAATGCAAGTATTTTTAAGGAAATAAGATCGACAGGTAATGTGAGGGTACCGATTTGAACCAAACAAGACTTATAAACAGTGGATGTAATGAAGGTTTCTCCCAACGAAATTTTAATAGACAAGTCAAAGTCTAATTTCTCTGGAGTAAAATTTAAATGTTGAGCGCAAGTAGGAGAAATAAAAGAATGGGTACAACCAGTATCAAATAAGGTATAGACTTCGCTAGAGTTTATGATAAGCTTACCCGTGATAACCTCGTTCAGGTTCCTTGCTTTCTGGGAGGTCATAACAAACGCTCTCCCTTGAACTACTGGTTTTGACTTGTCCGGGACGGTATTTGGTGTCACCATCCAGATCGGACTTGACTTCGCTGCATGACAAAATCAAGCTAGGTTACCTTCTCTCCCACAATTGTAACACATTTTGGAGTGTTGCATACAATTTGGACTGATGTGTCTCTCCCCTCCGCATTTGAAGAATATGATAGGTGGTCGTTCTCCTTCCTTAACAACGGGTGCTGGTGTTGACGTCTTTCCATCATTGTTGAATCTTCTCTTCTTGAAATTTCCACTTTTACTGTCTTAGCCATGATTACCACCAAAGTGGTTACCATTTCTGGCATGTTGATTCTCTCCACGTTTGTTGTCACCGCTTCGATGACTGCTACCACTAGTATTATCGACTTGTCGGCAGCTCTCTCTTGGTTGGGTTGACTCATTATCACGCTCCAATAACTAAGCCCTATTTACAACATCTGAATACAAACACAGTTTGTAAGAGATAAGATATTAACGTATCTCGGGTTACAAACCTCTTAGAAACATCTGTGTCATTCTCTCCTCATTATCAACTAAGTGGGACGCAAACTGGGACAACTTGGCAAACTTAGCTTCGTACTGCGACAAGGTCATATTATTTTGCTCCAACTTGATGAACTCCATCTCTTTCAGGTGACGAATACTTTCGGGAAAGTATGTGTTGTTGAATAGTTCTTGGAACTTCTCCCAAGATATTTTGAGTGTGGTAGGCTGAGTACGTTTTACAGATTCCCACCAATAATTTGCCTCTCCTCTAAACATGAAGGTGGAAAAGGGAACCATTTGCTCCTCGGAGCATCCCAAGAGATTAAATATCTTGGGGATCTTCTTTATCCATGTCTCCGCCTTAAGTGGTTCTCGCTTTCCCCAAAACTCTGGTGGTCTCAGCTCCTTGAACTGGTTAGCGGTGACCATCCGTGAGTTGCCAGTGTTTCCACCTGCATTTTGGACTGGAGTCTCTCTCACCTGATGCTGCATGAATTGCAGAAAGCCTTTGAATATTTCATTGTTCATCATTTGGTCAGTGTTGTTGTTTACTTGAGGATTATTGCCCTCTTGATGCACGTTATCCTGGTTATTAATCTGTGGTGACTCAACGGTCTCCTGTTCTCCATTGCTTATCTCAACATTCTAAGAAGTCATTTTCGAACACTGCCACAAAACAAGGGTTAATTGACATGCCACATTTTATCCTTATACTCTGACCGACAAATTAAATAACAAATAAACATAAGTAGGTCATACTTGCAAAGTATTTACCCGTGTCTCCCCCATAGTTCTAGTCTCACATCTTAGCCAGGGATCATATCCCTAAGCTTTGATACCAACTGTGACGCCCCAAAAATAGGTATACATCACCCATTCTGAGTCACCAAATACATGGTACAGAAACAACTACAACTTTATTAATACAATTGTCGTGCAAAATACGACAACACATAAATTACCACAAAATAAGTCATCATTACAATTATTTTGATACACTATTTTACAAAATAGTGAGGAATACTAAAACAACTTTCTAAAACCATCTTTCCACACCCCGACTACTTCCCGCTACATTCTCGTTTCCTTAGAAGAAAAATGGAACAAAAAGGAAAAATGGTGAGCTCAACTAGCCCAGTAAAGAATATTATGACCAAGATAATATAGAACAAATTATCATTAGTCCTCAACAAGGAAAAATCTGATATAATATAATAAACAACAAGTTTCAGATCAATATTCGCAGCGGAAATAACAATTCATTAAAAGAGTTAAGTAGAGAATGAAATCTATTATCTTCTATGATTTAAAAGTCCATCATCAATATTTTATCCCTGTAACATCAATCAATATTCATTTTGAATCAAATATTCATCTTTGCACTACAGGCCAAAGATATTCATTAGTTGGTCATTTTCATCTCAACACCTGTTCATCTTTGCACTACCGGCCAAAGATATTCATCAGAGAATCATTCATCTTTGCACTACAAGCCAAAGATATTCAGTTATATCATCATTTAGGACTGAGGATGATGAAAAATATTTTAAAGAAAATGAATCCAGTTAGACAAAAGAACAAATAATAGGAATTCGTACTTTAGACAATCCAAGTTCAAAAGTACTCCATAATAAACCATAGTGGAGTACAATTCAAGAATGAAGATCAAAACATGAATACAATCAAAAATAGTACCCATAATAAATATCTTTGACAAAGAATGAAAATATAAATTTTCTGTGAATAGTGTCATATTCGTGAATAGTGTTGTATACGTGAATAGTAACCCTAACACAAAAAGGTGGAAATTCCACAAGAAAAAATATACTAATATTTCGGCATAATGATATTGAAAGAAATAATATCATTTACAAAGAAAATAACATTCCTTACCTCAAAAGAATAGTACTTCTAGCTGGAATATCAGATGTAATGCTGAAGGTAACTTGCACCGTATAGTAACACTCAAAGTATCTAAATACTCACAAAATACGCTCGATAATATAGAGAGAGAAAACTTTAGTTTCTGGTGTGATTTTCAATTCTAACCTAAGCAACCTATTTATAGGAAAATGCTTAGAACACCAAAACAGAAAATTTAATAAAATAATAATATTTATTAAAAATTTCCTACGCCCACCTTAGAATTTTGAATTCAACACATTTTCAATACAAGTGAGGCCCACCAACATAATAAAAATGTTTTTCTTAAAAAATATATTTAAAACTTAAAAAATTAATTATTCCAGAACTTCAATAATTCATAATAAATAGCCCTTTTATCAGAAAAATTCGAATCTTTTGTCCATTCCATAGAAAGTTTAATTCTCTACAGCTTTGAAGCTTTAAGTTTTTTCAAATTCCAAACAGAAATTGATCAAAATTCATATACGGACGATTTTACAAGCTATAATCAAATTTCTGTAAAAAAATGGGGTCCACCAACATGTTTAACATGTTTTTAGGATTTATTGTAACAAAAATACTCTTCCTCCTCATTTATCCATATATCACACATTCATTATAAAAATATCACCATTATTATATTATTGAAATATAATAATATATTTAAATGAATTATTTTATCAGAAAAGATAAAATATCAATTTTTAACAATTGTCACTTTTCTGAAAATTCCTCCATTTATATCCACATAAATATTTTTCTTATCATATAAATCAATAATTATTTATTCACAAATAATATTACAGAATCACAATAATGACAACTAGGCCGTTCCCAGGAAAGGGGGGCTTTACGATAAGGATTTCTCCTTACTAGTGCGCAATTAGACGACCTAACCCCTTTCCTCGATAGAACTTTCTAAACATTGCCAATAATGCTATCTGATAATATTATTCAAATAATATGAAATATTGATCTGATAATGAAAAATATTGTGTACTGACAATTATTGAAACAACAATAATATAAAATATTAACGTAGCAATTATTGAATCAATAAAATAAAATATTAAACATTAATTACTGTAACAATTATTGAGTAGAGTCTTCTTACGTAAGAATCAATAATTGGTGCAATATCGTATGCTACTGTGTTTAAACCCCTGGGTATTCCAACAGTGTTAACGGTAACAACTACGATGTTATTTAAAAAAACTTATACTTGTCGTTTTCTTCATCCAATCGTTTTCCATTATAGGGACCACAAAAGGCTGCGTTGTCGTACGAATATTCCCTGACAGCAAGAATATTCCACAACCAAATGAATATTCACCGACAACAATGAATATTTTATAACCACTTGCTTATTTGAAATATTTGCGCATTTTACCCATAACTAACCACATTAATCCAATCAACCCTTTACTATTTCAAAATAATAAATAGAGGAAATTCAATTTCATTTATAAAAAGTTGTTGGGGTCTTACAACCTCCCCTCTTTATGAAATTTCATCCTCGAAATTGACTTACGTACTTGGTATTTCGAAAATGTGAGGATACCTCGTTTTCATTTCCATTTCCAACTCCCAGGTCATTTCCTCTATAACATAGTTCCTCCACAAAACTTTAACTTGTGGTATGACCTTTGTGCGTAGGACATGCTCTTTACTATCCAAGATCTTGATAGGTACCTCCTCGTACGTTAAATCTTCGGCTATTTTGTCTGGTTCTAACTCAATAATATGGTTCGGGTCTTTCACATATTTATGAAGCACATATATGTGAAAAACATTATGAACACGAGACATGCTTGGAGGTAACGCGAGTCTATAGGCCACATTTCCTACTCGGTCAAGAATCTGAAATGGACCAATAAATCGTGGATTGAGCTTTCCTCTTTTCCCAAATCTTATAACTCCGTTCCATGGAGCAACACATAACAATATATGATCCCCAATACTAAATTCCACATTATTTTGATGAAGATCTGCATAACTCTTTTGTCGATCCTGTGCCATTTGTATACGTTGTCGAATCATTTGGATCTTTTCTATAGTCATACGTACCAACTCTGGTCCCAACAATGTTGCTTCACCCACCTCATCCCAACATACTGGAGAGCGACACTTTCGTCCATACAATGCTTCGAATGGAGCCACACCTATACATGCCTGATAACTGTTGTTGTAGGAGAATTCCACCAATGGTAAATACTTATCCTAACTTCCTTTGAAGTCTAGGACACAAAGTCTTAATAGATCTTCAAGAGTTTGAATAGTCCTCTCTGATTCTCCGTCTGTTTTAGGATGATATGCCGAATTGAATTATAAATCCATGCCCATAGCTTTCTACAAGCTAACCCAAAATCGTAAAGTAAATCTTGGGGCACGATCCGAAACTATTGATACTGGCATGCCATGCAATCTCACAATCTCATTTATGTATATACGAGCAAGACGTTAAAGGGAATAAGTCTCCTGTATCGGCAAGAAATGAGCAGACTTAGTTAATCTATCAATAATAACCCAAATCGCACCTATGCCTTGAGAAACCGTGGGAAGACCCGTAACGAAATCCATAGTAATATGTTCCCACTTCTATTTCGAAATCTCAAGTGGTTGCAATGGACCCTTTGGCACTTGATGCTCCGCATTTACACGTTGACAAGTTAAACACCTCGAGATAAACTTCGCGATCTCTCTCTTCATATTGTTCCACCAAAATGTATGTCGAAGATCACGATACATTTTGGTACTTCCAGGATGGATTGCAAATGGTGTATTGTTTGCCTCCATCATGATCTTGTACTTCAAATTAGAGTCGTTAGGAACAAAAAGTCTGGAGTTGACTCGAAGTATTCCTTCTTCATCGATTCTTGCTTGTGGGATAACACCTTCTTGTACTTTCTTCTTCATACGCATCAGCTCCGGGTCTGTGGCTTGAGCAACTTTAACTTTATCGATTAAAGTTTGTTCTATGCGTATACTTGACATCATTGCATGGATCCCTAGAGTCTTGAATTCTATTTCATCTTTTGTAAATCACACAAAATGGGCCTTTATGTTGACAACATCGCACTCGTTCCCGCATATGATCTTCTACTTAATGCGTCTGCTACCACGTTCGCTTTTCCAAGATGGTATTGAATGGTATGGTCGTAATCTTTCAACAGCTCGAGCCAACGTCGTTGTCGCATGTTGAGTTCCTTTTGGGTGAAGAAATATTTGAGGCTTTTATGGTCTGAATATATCTCCACTTTCTCCCCATACAGATAGTGCCTCAAGATTTTTAACACAAAAACAACTGCTGCCAACTCTAGATCACGAGTAGGGTAATTCTTCTCATATTCTTTGAGTTATCGCGAGGCATAGGCTATGACCTTCCCATGTTGCATGAGAACACATCCTAACCCTTTTCCTGAAGCATCGCTATAGATAACAAATCCATCCGAACCAAATGGTATTGTCAGAACAGGTGCCGAAATGAGTCTCCTCTTAGGCTCTTAGAAACATTTCCCACATTCCTCGCTCTATACGAATTTTGTATCTTTCCGAGTCAGCTGAGTTAACGGAGTAGCGATTCGAGAAAAGCCTTCCATAAATCTTCGATAATAACCAGCTAAACCCAGAAAGCTACGTACTTTGGTTACTGTCTTAGGTTGCTCCCAACTTTGTATTGCTTTAATCTTCGCCGGGTCAACAGATACTCCATGTTTTGACACCACGTGCCCAAGGAATGCTACTTTCTCAAGCCAGAACTCGCATATCTTCAACTTGGCATATAGCTTATTTTCACGAAGCCTTTGAAGTACCAGCTTCAAATGGTGCTCATGATCTTCATGGCTTTTGGAATATATGAGAATGTCATCAATAAAGACAACAACGAACTGATCCAAATATTCCTTGAATACTCGGTTCATCATATCCATGAAAGCTGCAGGAGAATTAGTCAATCCAAAAGACATGACTAAGAATTCATAATGTTCGTACCGAGTTCTAAAGGCAGTCTTCGGAATATCCTCAATTTTAATGTTCAGCTGATGATATCCAGAACGAAGATTGATCTTTGAAAAGAATTATGCTCCTTGCAACTGGTCAAACAGGTCATCAATGCGAGGTAGCGGATATCTATTCTTGATGGTGACATGGTTCAATTCCCTGTAGTCAATACAAAGTCGCATACTCCCGTCCTTCTTCTTTACGAATAAAACAGGAGCACCCCAATGAGATGTACTAGGACGAATTAAACCAATGTCCAATAACTCATGTAGTTGGACCTTTAACTCCTGAAGTTCAATAGGAGCCATTTGATATGGGGTTTTAGAAATGGGCTTTGTACCAGGTTTAAGGTCAATAACAAATTCAACTTCACGTTCTGGGGGTAGACCGAGAAGTTCTTCAGGAAATAAGTCAGGAAATTCACTAACAACAGAAATATTATTTAAATCTTACGTGTTTTTGTTCAAGTCTATAACATGGGTTAAGAAAGCTTGACATCCATTTTTTAATAAACGAATGGCTTTATGGCTTGATATGACAGTAATTGACTTTAGTGATTTGGTTGCTTGAATTTGCATAATAGGTTGGTTAGGAATATGAAAACTAACAACCTTAGGAATACAATCAATTTCGGCATGATGAGTAGTTAACCAATCAATCCCTAAAATCACATCAAATGCAAGTATCTTTAAAGAGATAAGATCAACAGGTAATGTGATGGTGCCAACTTGGATTAAGGAAGATTTATAAACAGTGGATGTAATGAAAGTTTCTCCTAACGGAGTCTCCATAGATAAGTCAAAGTCTAATTTCTTTGGAGTCAAGTTTAAACGTTGAGCACAAGTAGGAGAGATAAATGAATGGGTAGAACTGGTATCTAGTAAGGTATAAACTTTGCAAGAGTTTATGATTAGCTTACCCGTGATCACCTAATTCGGGTTCCTCGCATTTTGGCCAGCCACGACAAACGCTCTTCCAGGAACCGCTGACTTTGACTTTTCTGGGACAACCTTTTGAGTCACCATCCCCGCTGGACATGGTTTCGCTATAGTACAATCTCGAGCGATATGACCTTCCTTTCCACAATTATAACATACCTTGAACTGTTGTGGGCAAATTGGACTGATGTGTCCCTCTTTTCCACATTTATAACATATGACCGGTGGTCGTTCTCCTCCCTTAGGAATAGTTGATGCTGGTGCTGATGTCTTCACATTATCATTATTATACCTTCTCTTTTTAAAATCTACCCCCGACACCATTCTTCTATTATCATGGACACGATTACCACCAGAGTAGTTACCGCGTTTATCAGTATTTTTCCCTCCCCGCTAGTTATCATTGCTCCGATGATTGCTGCCACCGGTATGACCCTGGTTGTGGTCCCTTGGTTGAACGTACTCATTATCTCGCTCTAATAATTGAGGCATGTTGACAACATCTGAATATGGAGAAAATTTGTGAGAAATGAGATATTGACGTATATCGGGTTTAAGACCTCTCAGAAACATCCGCGTTATATGTTCCTCATTCTCCACCAAATGAGGTGAATACCTGGATAACTCCGCGAACTTCGACTCGTACTGGGACACCGTCATGTTATTCTGTTCCAGTCTAATAAACTCCACCTCCTTCATATGACGAATACTTTCAAGAAAGTACTTGTCATTGAACAGTTTGTGAAGTGTTTCCCAAGACATGTTGAGTGCGGCTGGCTGGGTACGCTTCACAGATTCCCACTAGTAATACGTCTTACCGTGAAACATAAAGGTGGCGAATGGAACCTTCTGTTCCTCCATGCATCCCAAGACATCGAATATCTTGGTAGTTATATTGACCCACGTCTCCGCCTTAATCGGATCTGGCTTTCCCCAAAATTTTGGTGGTCCCAACTCTTTGAACTGTTTGGTTGTGACAAACCGCGCATTGCTATCATTTCCACCCGTATTTTGTACATAAGTCTCCCTCGTCTGATTTTGTTTGAAATGCAAAAAGCTTCTAAACATCCCATCATTCATCGTCTAATCAGTGGTGTTGTTTACAGGAGGAACATTGTCATCCTGTTGCACGTTCTCCTGATTGGTGAATAAAGGTGTCTCCACGGTCTCATTTACTCCATTATTAACATTCTCAGTTGTCATTCTCAAATACTGCCATAAAACAAGGGTTAATTAAAAAAATTAACATATCACATAATATCCCTATATTTTGACCAACCAACAAATAAGCTTAGGTAGGACACACTAGCGAAGGATTTACTCGTCTCTCCCCTCCTAGTTCTATTCCCCGATCTCCGCCAGAGACCATATCCCTAAGCTCTGATAAGAATTGTGACTCCCCATAAATAGGTATACATCACCCATTCTGAGTCGCCAAATACATGGTACAAAAACAACTTCAACTTTATTAATACAATTGTCGTGCAAAATACGACAACACATAAACTGCCACAAAATAAGTCCTCATTACAATTATTTTGATACACTATTATACAAAATAGTGAGGACTACTAAAACAACTTTTTAGAACCATCATTCCATACCCCGACTACTTCCCACTACATTCTCGCTTCCTGAGAAGAAAAATGGAACAAAAAGGAAAAGGGTGAGCTCAACTAGCCCAGTATATAATATTATGACCAAGATAATATAGAACAAATTATCATTAGTCCTCAACAGGGAAAAATCTAATAGAATATAATAAATAACAAGTTTTAGATCAATATTCGCAGTGGAAATAACAATTCATTAGAAGAGTTAAGTAGAGAATGCAATCTACTATCTTCTATATGATTTAAAAGTCCATAATAAATATTTTATCCCTGTAACATCAATCAATATACATTTTGAATCAAATATTCATCTTTGCACTACAGGCCAAAGATATTCATCAGTTGGTCATGTTCATCTCAACACTTGTTCATCTTTGCACTACGGGCCAAAGATATTCATTAGAAAATAATTCATCTTTGCACTACAAGCCAAAGATATTCAGTTATATCATCATTTAGGATTGATGATGATGTAAAATATTTTAAAGAAAATGAATCCAGTGAGACAAAAGAACAAATATTAGGAATTCGTACTTTAGACAATCCAAGTTCAAAAATACTCCATAATAAACCATACTGGAGTAAAATTCAAGAATGAAGATCAAAACATGGATACAATCAAAAATAGTACCCATAATAGACATCTTGGATAAAGAATGAAAATAAAATTTTTTGTGAATAGTGCCATATTCGTGAATAGTGTCGTATATGTGAATAGTAACCCCGACACAAAAAGGTAGAAATTTCACAAGAAAAATTATACTAATATTTTAACATAATGATATTGAAAGAAATATTATCATTTACGAAGAAAATAGCATTCCTTACCTCAAAAAAATAGTACTTCTAGCTGGAATATCAGATATAACGGTGATGGAAACTTGCATCGTATAGCAACATTCAATGTATCTAAATACTCACAAAATATGTTCAATAATATATAGAGAGAAAACTTTAGTTTCTGGTGTAATTTTTAATTCTAACCTAAGCACACTATTTATAGAAATATGCTTAGAATACCAAAGTAAAAAATTTAATAAAATAATAATATTTATTAAAATTTTCCTACGCCCACCTTAGAATTCTGAACTCAGCACATTTTCAATACAAGTGAGGTCCACCAACATAATAAAAATGTTTTTCTTAAAAATATATTTAAAACTTCAAAAATTAATTATTCCAGAACTTCAATAATTCATAATAAATAGCTTTTTATCAGAAAAATTTGAATCTTATGTCTATTCCATAGAAAATTTAATTCTCTACTACTTTGTAGCTGTAAGGTTTTCCAAATTCGAAACAGAAATTGACCGAAATTCATACACGGACGATTTTACAGGCTATAATCAAATTTCAGTCAAAATGGGGCCCACCAACATATTTAACATGTTTTTAGCTTTTATTGTAACAAAAACACTCTTCCTTCTCATTTATTCATATATCACACATTCATTGTAAAAATATTACCATTATTATATTATTGAAATATAATAATATATTTAAATGAATTATTTTATCAGAAAAGATAAAATATCAATTTTCAACAATTGTCACTTTTTTGAAAATTCCTCCATTTATATCCACATAAATATTTTCCTTATCATATAAATCAATAATTAATTATTCACAAATAATATTACAGAATCACAATAATGACAACTAGGCCATTCCCAGGAGAGAGGGGGCTTTCCGATAAGGATTTTTCTTATTGGCGCGCAATTAGATGACCTAACCCCTTTCCTCGACAGAACTTTCTAGATATTGCCAATAATGCTATCTAATAATATTATTCACATAATAAAAATTATTGATCTGATAATGGAAAATATTGTGTAGTGACAATTATTAAAACAACAATAATATAAAATATCAACGTAGCAATTATTGAATCAATAAAATAAAATATTGAACAGTAATTACTGTAACAATTATTGAGTAGAGCCTTCTTACGTAAGAATCAATAATTGGTACAATACTATGTGCTACTGTGTTTAAATCACCGGGTATTCCAACAGTGTTAACTGTAACAACTACGTCGTTATTTAAAAAACACTTATACTTGTTGTGTTCTTCATCCAATCATTTTTCATTATGGGGCCCACAAAAGGTTGCGCCATCGTACGAATATTCCCCAACAGCAAGAATATTCCACGACCAAACGAATATTCACCAACAACAATGAATATTTTATAACCACTTGCTTATTTGAAATATTTGCGCATTTTACCCATAACTAACCACATTAATCCAATCAACCCCTTACTATTTCAAAATAATAAATAGAGGAAATTCAATTTCATTTATAAAAAGTTGGGGTCTTAGAGTATACATCACCTATTCTGGGTCACCAAATACATGGTACATAAATCAAATACAACTTAATTATACAACTATCATATAAAGTATGACAAAATATAAGTTGTGAGTTTCAACACGAATATTATCTTCTAGACAATATCCAAACTCAAATTCAATATTATTACAATTATTATATCACTATTTCACATAATAGTGAGGACTACTAATGCACCATCTCGGACCATCACTCCATTCCCCGACTAGTCCCAGCTATGTTCTCATTTCCTGAAGAGGACAATGAAAGCAAAGGGTGAGCTCAACTAGCCCAGTAAGAAATATTATGATTAAGATAATGAAGAATAAACAATCGTTAGCCTTTAACAGTGTTAAACTGATAAAATACAATATACATCAAGTTTAACTGCAGTGGAACAAGCAATCCATTAGAAGAGTCAAGTAGGGGATGATATCTACTATCTTCTATGATTTAAAAGAATTTATCATCAATTTTATCACTGAGACTCGGCTTAATAAATAATCCACATCATCGAAACACCCCTGCACTACGGCCAAGGATATTCATTAGTATCACGACCACAAATTATCCATGCACTATGGGATAAGGATATTTATGTTTTCATCGATGGTCATGATTATGCCAACAACTGTCCATCAATGCATTAAGGACCAATGAGGACTTTTACCACATCATTTGTAACATTACGGTCATGATTATACCGAATAATCCCTAGTCATAATCAAACCAAGTCCATCTATGCACTACAGGCCAAAGATGACTTTCATAACAATATAAGCATGAGGATGATGACAATGATATAAGAATTCAATTAAAAGAAAGCAAAGGATAAGATTTATAATTTAATTTATCCTGAATTCAATAATGTCCAAATTGTCAACATGATACTGCTTTGTGGAGTAAAATTTAAGAATAATATTGTATCAAAAATGATTTGGACCAAAAAGAAATCAATTTTTATCAAAATAGTACCCCGGGTGAATAGTAAATGAGTGAATAGTACCCGGTAAATAGTACTTCAGGAATAGTAACCCCATGAATAGTACTCCGGCATGAAAAGTTAAAACTTATCAAGAATGCTCAAAATAATATTTCCATGAAAAGATACTGGATGAAGCGCAAATATCAAGATATTCTACTAATTTTATGGAGTATATAAGCCAAAACTTTAACACAATGAGTGCAGAATTCAAAATCTGAAACGAATTAATATTACTTACATACTACAAAGTAAGGAAGAAAATATTATTTCATATGAATACATAACAAAAATAATATCCCTTACCTTAAAAAGAAGAGCATTCCAACTGGTATAACGGAGATATTCTTGAAGAAAACTTTCACTATTTTCTACGCTCAAAGCTTCTTAAAACGCTAAAGAAATATGCTCAATATTATAGAAGAAGAATTCTCTAATTCTGGTGTGATTTTCAATTCTAACTAAGCATCTTATTTATAGGAGAATGGAAGGGGTACTGTTATGGAAAAAATCACGGGCGAAATAATTTGAAATTCACGGATGCAATATGCAAGGTCAATGACTGACTGTTGCTGACCATCAGACGCCTACTATCAAAATAATATATACTCACATACACATGCCCTCCCCTCCCCCAAGGCATGTAACTATATATATAACTATCATACACTTTCACTATATATATGTAACTATCATTTTCATTCCCCCCCCCCCCCCACCATCACAAATCTTCCACCACACACACACATGCCCTCCCCCCCAAGGCATCTTCCCCCACCCCCCTTTTCATTCCATCACACATACACACATACTTCCTTTTTTTTTCTCCCGGGTATCCTCCACCACCCACCACATTAATATTACACACACACATCACTTTCACCACACTCATCTTACATTATCACACACATTTCACTATCACCCACACACATATCACTATCACACACACAAACACACTTTCTCTTCTTTTTTTCTTCCCACCACCACATTACTTCTACCTATCACTTTCACTCCTTTTCCACCACTTTCCACTCACACAAACATTATATATATATATATATATATATATATATATATATATATTCCACCCACCATACACATCACATACATTTATATATATTCCCTCCCTTTACGTATACTCCCCCCCATTTCCAAAATCATTTCTTCCATACGTGGGCCCCACATGTGGCCCCCGCCTTTATTATAAAGAATAAATTTCTACCGATTATTTTGAAAAATAGATAAATGGGGGTCCAAATAATTCACCAATATTTACAACAAATACTTCATAAAATCCCCTAAATATTTTTAATAATATTTATTCATCACTATTATTATTCGCAATATTTAACAAACAAATCATTCCCAGGAAAGAGGGGGCTTTCCGATAAGGATTTCTCCTTATTGGCGCACAATTAGTTGACCAAACCTCTCCTCGATAGAACTTTCTAGATATTGTCAATATTGCAAATAATAATATGAACAACTTTGTCGTCTCAATTATTGATTTAATAATATAAAAAAATATTGACAATAATTGAATCAAATAACGTGAGTTACTATGCAGCAATTACTGTAGCAATAATTTAATAAAACTAAGTGACTTCTCACATTAGCATCAATAATCAATACTGTGTGCTACTAAGCAACCACGCGTATTACTATACTTTTACCACCGGGTATTTCAACAGTTTAACGGTAAAACTTCCGCCGTTATTTATAAAAAGTTATTTCTGTCATTTTCTCATTCTGAAAATAATTCCATTGTAGGGTCAACCAATAATTATGTCGTCGTACGAATATTCCCTGTTAAAATGAATATTTCTTGACCAATCGAATATTATATAACAACTTGCTTACTTTACAAAATTTATAAATATTATCCACAACTATAACATTTTAACAATTTCACACCTTAATATTCAAAAATGATATTTATAGAAAAATTAATCTTTATTCATAAAAGTTGGGGTCTTACAATTTTTGTTTGATCATTGATTACTAATGTCATTGCACAATCTTACATTGTTGTACCGAACTCTTAGTTGACTAGCGATCCTTTGATTGATTCAACTAATCCTTAGTTGATGAATGCTCTATAAACTAAATTACCCTTGAAGTCAATCCAAACCAAACTTCCTTTAGTTTTCTTATGTATCTTACAGTTTTGAAAGTATGTACTCGATGATTAACACTTGTTCATTTATAACCCATTGAGACTTTATCTCTTATTGGTTCATTGGTATACTTTGTTCATGATGATTTTGTAATCGAACTCTTGAGTAGTCATTGATCCCTATTTGATTCAACCAGTACTTGGTTGATAGGCATTCTAAAGATCTAGAATTCCCTTAAAGTTAACTCCAAACCAAACTTTCTTTGGTACGGAACCTAATGATCTAAGCTAAGATGAACAACCCTATATCAGGGGATTATTTTTAAGCTAGGCAATAATGTTAAAATATTTACGTAATACATTGTACAAAGGGCTGATCACCTAGAGTACGAGATGGTGGTCCACATAGTCGTTTAGACTGATAAAGGTTATAGTAGAAACACTTGTTAACCTAGGACATAGATAATGATTATAGTCTTTTAGACTGTTAAAGGTTAAAGTAGAAATACTTGACAACCTAGAATATAGTTCGTGGTCTTGTAACCCTCAGTGTATTCTTTTGATATTGATATATGTTATTTGACTTAAAAGTTCATTATTCCTTTGAACTCATAGCTCTTAAATTAAATCTTATTGCTTCCGGTGAGAATATATTACCAACTAAAACTCAGTCGATTGTCATTTATAGACTATTATTGGAAACTATTTTTCTTGTGGGCAATTGTTTGCTCACTCTTGCACAAAACAATGCAGATGAGATCAATAAGTCTGAAGAGCTTTCTAAAAGCAAGGATAATGGAAAGATACTTGAATAGATGGTGTTTATTTTACTATTTATTTATTTAAGCTTATGTAATAGACTTAATTAAGTTTATGTTTATTTGTTTCGCTAATAATGTATTAATAAAGGTTAGATGACCTGGGATTTATTTGAGATTATGTAACCCCATAATGGGAGGATTATCTATTATGCTTGTGAGATTTATTTATATCCTTTGTTTATGGGTAGATAGATGTAATTTTGTGGAATAGTGAACACTAGATCTGTGGGATTGAAGTACCCAGATTTTGGGGTGTCACATTACCACTTTCTAAAAGTGGTAATGTCTTCCTCAAAGGCATTGTCTACAACCATTGCAGAGATAGGCATATGAAGGACATAAAATAACTTTTCAGCAGTGAGAATTCCTTAACCAATCCATTTAATTCGGTTTGGTTAATTAACATCTAATATGCTTCGTAGTGATAGTAATTTAAACATTGTAAAATTATTTAAATGAATTTATAATTAACAACATTTTATCATACATTCTTTTACTAATTACCAAAATAAATTAGGTATTGTTTTAAATTGGTATCTATTTTCTTCAAACTATACTACCCTCAATTTATATATTTCAGCAATATCTAATTAAATATATATTAGTGAGAATAAGGATTCCATTTCAAATGTATATAGCCTTGTGTTTTCACAACAAACTATATGTAAATAAATAGGTAGACAACTCTTGTCAATTACATCAACTATGCAACTTCTTGTATTTTGCCTCTTAGATCATAATGGTAAAATATGTGCACATCTGAACAAAAATGATCTAAGTTAAGTCATATCTAGCACTTTTATATATTCAAAAGAAAAACATTGTCCTTGTGTGTGCACAACAAAACAACATCGTTCAGTCTATTTATAAGCATTAAATGTGATAAAAATAATATTTTAAATATTTAATACTTGCCTTGTGTGTGCACAACAAACTCATATTACATATTTAATACTCCATTGTTTTACCATGCTAGAAGGCGACGTTCGATATTCCAAATATCTTTGAACGTTGCAACTTAATACAAATTCTTTCAGGGGTTTGTTATTATTTATCTTATCTTGTTTAGCGCGCGCACACACACACACACTCGCACACACACACACACACACACACACACACACACACACACACACACACATATATATATATATATATATATATATATATATATAATATAATATAAGCATGCATATAGAATACTATATTCTACCCGGATTGATTATGAACTTTTATTCTAGTTTGCTTCACTAGAGTCACCAAGTGAACCAAAAGGTCAAACCTAGGGTGCAAGAATTAAATTTAACTATAACTATTACATTTAAACTCGGGCTCCATTACAAACAGGTCTTCAAGTGCTCCTTGCTCCTTGATCTCCAATTCTTCAAAATTAATTCTAACTATTCCTATTACAAAACTATTTATAATAAATAAAAACCTTGATGAATAGTCAATGGGAAGTACATTAAGAAAAAATTAGAGAAGACGAGGTATGCAGATCCCATTTATTAAAATTTATACATTCATGTATTCAATTAAAATAAAATCTAATCACATTGGTCAATAATCCATAATCAATCCCATTTATTATCATACACATCATCATATGCATCAATAAATAACATTCATCTAATGAATAATAAATCAATTCCATATATACATTGATATCAATTTAATGGGCAATTTTAAATTTATTAAAAATCCAATTTTGGGTAAAAATAAACTCTTTTATTTTAATCAAAATTTTAATCATAATAAATTTCTTTATTTTATTTTATCAATTTTGAATAAAAATAAACTACTTTATTTGTAATCAAATTCTAAATCAAAATAAACTCCTTTATTTTAATTAATAAGAATCAAATTTCAAGTACAAAATAAACTCCTTTATTTTAACTTAAAATTGTTGAAAAAATAAAATATATTGAATCATATTCCTTATTAAAATTAAACATCTTTAATTTTAGGAAACATGAAATCTTATTCTATATGTGAATAAACTACTTTATTCTAAGAAACATGAATTCTATTCCATATGCGAATAAACTCATTTATTCAAACGAATATGGAATCCAATTCCAAGTTAATATAAAACTTTTAAATATACTCTTTTATTCAAATGAACGTGGAATTTAATTATAAGTTAATATAAATCTTTTATTTTAATCATATTCCAATTCAAAATAAACATTTTATCTTAATTAAAATAAATATTAAAAAAAAAATTTAGAATCTTGTGGCGGGAGCAATGCTACTTAAAATACATTTGGGATACAAAGTAGCAATTTACTTTTAACCCGTAAAAATCCTTTTCCCAGTTAAGGCGCAGTTGCACTCCAGAATGAACTTGAGATGGCACAGCTGCGCCGCGTCGCAGACAGATTTGGAAAAAAAATTGCCTAGAAAATTCGATCCAATCACATTCCCATACATACATGGAATCATCAAGATCAATAATTAGCACAAAGTTAGGCTCTAATACCACTGTTAGGTTTGTATATAGCACGATCATGTAATCAAATTATATAAAAGGTACGGAAGCGTGATAAAATAGGAATTTAAAATTTTCATACAAACCCATCACCATAATCATACATTGTGTATAATTATTAATCAATAGAAAAGATAAGGAGATCAGATTCATACCCTTGTAGAAACTAACTTCCACAGGTACGAGTTCACCTCCAATTCCTTTTCACGTTCAACTTAAATTCACCGATTCCTTCCCTTGATCAACGTTAGCCACCCAAGTATTTTTCTATCTCTATAGAAAAACTAGGGTTTTTGAAAGTAGTATGCATACAAGCCAATCATGTTTGATGATAAAGCATATACTTTGTAACAATCTTATTCATTTATTAATAAAAAGTATTAATTTATTAAAGGCTTTTAATTATCTACATGATGCTGTTTTATAATATGTGATAAACCCATAGTTTTAAGCAATGCTTTTAGAATAATGATGATGATCATTCTAATGAGATCTAAATTCTTAGAAAGCTTAAAAACTAAAATAGTTCCCAATCGTTGGATTACTAAATTGGGGATTAGTGAATCCGGATAGATTAGTACATCGTTGCTTGCTCGTTGGATGAGGATGATTGATCTCATGATCATTTGTGTGGAGACACTAAAGCAAGTATGTAGGTGCTTATTAGAGAATAAGTTCATTTGAGCGTTGGCTCGCTAAGGAATACCTAATGGAGTTTTATTTGCTGTCGATAGGAATTCTGTAGTGATAGTAGTCTGAGTGATCCTTGGACTTGAGATCATCATAGTATCTTGTGTATGATGAGTTATACTTTGACTTATTCCTTAAGACCCTTAGGGTATATCAAAGGGTATGCTTGGGTATAATAAGTTGTGCATGGAGATAATGTATGATCGATAAAGAATCTACCACTTCTAATAAAAGAAGAGAAATGTCCATGTGATTCGATAAATGACAACCCAAGGTAGTCCTTGGCAATGCGAGAATGAAATTAGAAAGGAGTTTCTAATTTGCATTATTTAGAGTTGTGCATTTAAGAGTCGAAATACATATAATTAAATAAAATAAGACTTGACAGTAATTCCATGTCTTATATTTAATTGGGACATTGTATGGTGGAAGGATTGAATTATGCAGGTAACTATTTACTCAAAGGTTCTTTTATGATTAATGTTGAAATCTATATTATCTGGAAAGTCGTTGATCGCTAGGGAGGCTTATCCCTATTGTAGAATAAATATTATTTAAATAAATTAATTGTTTAATTTATTTATTTAAATAAGATTAGAATTGTTCTAATTGATTTATTCACAACCGGTTTAATATGGAGAACCTAAAGGGTCACACCATAAAAGGAAGAATAATTATTTAAGAAGTTAATGGCATAATCGTAATAATATGTTATGTATATTTAATTTAATCTATGGTGATAGAATAAATTAAATAGCTTAATATTATTATTTAATATTTTAGAAATATTAAATATAGATTAATAAGAGAGTCTTATTAATATTATTACAATTATTATTATTTTAATTTCTAAAGAGTTTTTAGGAATTAATTTAATATAAAATACTCTCATTTATTCCTAATTGGATTAGGAAGGAAAATTAGTTAAAGGAGTTTAATTAATTATCCCTAATAAGATTAGGGAGCTTAATTAATTAAAAGAATTAATTAATTAAAACCCAATTCCTTAATTATTAAGGTGGGTTGCCCATCTATAAATAAGAGAGAGTCTTATTATGGGTGGTATGGGTTGTTGACTTTTCTGACAACGTAATAATTCCAATTTGTTGGAGAGTACCTTTTCTATAGAGATAGAAAAAACTAGGGTTTGAGCCAAATACCCATCTTCTTGAATTTTATTCTTCCTTGGTGGATCACCTCTGAAGGCCAAACATTTGGGTGGCTAACGTTGATCGAAGGAAGGAACCAAACCCGGTGGATTCAGATTGAACAGCGAAAAGGATTTGGAGGTGAACTTGTACACTAGGAAGCTTCGATCTTCAAGGTATGATTTATTCTTTATCTTTTCGTTTAATTAATAATTATCATAAAGGATGATCCGGGTATATGGTTTGTAAATTTTAAACTCGATTTTTACTCGCTTAGCTAATTTTATGCAATTTGATTCTTTCGTGAATATTACAAACTAACGATTGGCGTAATAAAGCCAAAACCTTTATCACGAATTATTAATTGTTCGATTTAATTTGTATATTGATATGTGTTTAGAACAATTTAATTGGGCATAATTTTATTGTATAAAATTTAAAAATAAAAAAAAAATAAATAAATAAAAAAAAAAAAAAGGCAGCAGTTTTTTGTTACATTAATTTTTGAACATGCACGGATTTCAAAGCATGATTTGCGTTTGAAAATCCGGCGGCACAAAGTGCAAGTGCTTCACGTTTTTCTTTTTTTGTTTTTCATGTTTCCTGCTGCTAACAGCAAGAAAAGGAGGCCAGTTGTTTCACAAAAAAAAAAAAAAAAAAAAAACAGAATTCGTGGACATGAAAAGCTGATGCACGAAATAAAAAAAAAAAAAAAAAAAAAAACCAACAAACGTGCTGCCGTTTTTTAAGGGACGCATGCGTCATTTGTCAAAAAGTAACAAGACATGATTTCATGGCAACCAAATCAAGGGAGGATGGAGTATTATATTTTGAAGATATCCTGCTAGTTCACCTCACGTGATTCCGTACAAATAATGGTTATATATATATATATATATATATATATATAATAGTTATATATATATATATTCTTAATTATTATATAATTAAAATAAAAGTTTATTTTAATTTTAAAATAAAAGGTTTATTTTAATATTAAAATATAAAGTTTTATTTTAATTTTAATAATTTTATAATTAAAATAAAAGGTTTATTTTAATCTTAAAATAAAATGTTTATTTTAATATTAAAATAAAATATTTATTTTAATTTTAAAATTAAATTTCATGCTAACTAATTAGAGTTGGAATTGGATTCCATGATAACTAATTGGAGTTGAAATTGGATTGCCTAATTTCCTTAAATAAAGGAGTTTATTTAGATATGAAATAGGATTTCATATTATTCAAAATAAAAGAGTTTATTTGTGAATAGGAAAGAATAATCCTAATTTCCTTAAATAAAAGAGTTTATTTAAATATGAAATAAGATTTCATATTATTCAAAATAAAAGGAGTTTATTTGTGAATAGGAAAAGAATATCCGTGTTTCCTTTAATATTTTTTTTATACTGAATTGGATTCCATAATTAATTAAAATAAAAGAGTTTATTTTAATTAGAGATTTTTTTATTACATGGAATTAGATTCCATAATTAATTAAAATAAAGGAGTTTATTTTGATTAAAATTTTGATTAAAATAAAATAGTTTATTTTATTCAAAATAGGATAAATTAAAATAAAATAGTTTTATTTTGATTTAAATTTGGATTAAAATAAAGGAGTTTATTTTGATTCAAAATAGATTTTATACTAAATAAATTTGCCCATTAAATGATATCACTATATATATTAAATGTGTTATTATTCATAAGATGAATGTTATTTATTGATACATATGGTGATGTGTATGATAATAAATGGGATTGATTATGGACTATTGACCAATGCGATTGGATTTTATTTTAGTTGGATGCGTGAATGTATGGGTTTTATTAAATGGGGTCTGCGTACCTAAATCTTCTCTAATTTTTTCTTAATGTAAATTCTATCTCCTCCTATGCTTTCCTTGATCACGATCGATCAAGGTTTCTATTTATTTTAAATAGTTTTGTAATAGGAATAGTTAAATTAATTTTGAAGAATTAGAGATCGAAGGAAGCGAGGCGCTTGAAGACCCGTTTGTAATGGAGCCCGTAATTAAATGTAATAGTTATATTTAAATATTAATTCTTGCACCCCTAGGTTTGACCTTTTGGTTCACTTGGTGGCTCTAGTGAACCAAACTAGAATAAAAGTCCATAATCAATCCAGGTAGAATATAGTATTCTATATGTGCATGCTTATACTATATATATATATATATTATAAAACATGCTTCGCATGTTAATTAATATAACGCCGTATTTTATATATATATATATGCATCTGCCATTAAACAAGATGAGACAAATTAATAACAAACCCCTCAATTTTTTATATTAAGTCCTAAGCGTTCAAAGATATTTGGAATATCGAACGTCGCCTTCTAACATGATAAAATTAATAGAGTATTAAATATTTAATATGAGTTTGTTGTGTCACCACAAGGCAAGTATTAAGTATTTAAGATGTTAATTTATCACATTTGATGCTTATAAAGAAAATTGAACAATATTGTTTTGTTGTGTCACCACAAGGATGATATTTTTCTTTTTTGAATATATGGAGTGCTAGGTCGGACTTAACTTGGATAATTTTGATTCGGATGTGCCACCACTTGATCAAAATAATCTAAGAGGCAAAATACAAGGAGTTGCATAGTTGATGTAATTGACAAAAGTTGTCTACCTATTTATTTATATATAGTTTGTTGTGTCACCACAAGGCTATATACATTTGAAATGGGATCCTTATTCTCACTAGCAAATCTTTAATTAGATTTTGCCAACTATATAAGTGAGGTAATATAGTTTGAAGAAAATAGTGGGAGATACCAATTTAAAACAAGACCTAAATTATTTTGGTAATTAATAATAGAATGTATGTTAAAATGTTGTTAATTACAAATTCATTTACTGAAATTTTACAATGTCTAAAATTACTATCAACTGCGAAGCATATTAGATGCTAAATTAATCGAGGCCAAATTAAACGGATTGGTTAAGGAAATTGAGAAAAGTTCTCATGGTTTGAAAAGCTATCTTATGTCCCTAATACGCCTATCCTCGCAATGGTTGCGACAATGCCTCTGAGGAAGAGATTGCTACTTTTAGAAAGTGGCAAGATGATGCACAATGATTAACTCGATGCATCATGCTCCATCCATGAGTAACAAGCTTCAAATCGACTGAAACTATGGATACTTCTACTATACTCCCCGCACGTCAAGTAGTTGATGGTAAGGAAAGTAGGATGATAGATATCGAGATATCTAAGGAGCTCTTCCGATCTAGAATGGCCAATGGCACTATAAGTACAGACATAAAAAGTTCTTAACATAATCAATTTGATTGATCAATTAGGACAACCTGGTTTTGTCATGGATGGAGAGTTGAGCCAAGATTTGATCTTGCACTCACTCCGGACTCCTTTCACAATTGTTGTGAATTTTTCATATGAACAAGCTAGATATCAACCTCATTGATTTGCTTAACATGTTGAAAAATGTTGAGAGTCACTTTCCACCAAGAAAGACCAAGTCTTCTTTGGTAGGGGCCAAAGGATCTTCCGAAAAGAAGAACGATTCAAAGAAGGTATATAGAAAGGCAAAAACAAAGGATAATAAGAACAAAACCGATACGGATAGCAAAAAGAGCTTGCTTCCACCGCTATAAGCTGGACGACATTTGAAAGAAACTGCAAGAAGCATCTTGCGAGGCTAACCTAAGAAGCTTAGTGAAGTTTGGTTACAATCGATTTTGTTCATGATTGAAATAAATTTTTCTTTAAGTCGAGGTTCTACTTGGGTATTGGATACCGACTTTGGTTATCATAAATATAGATTTATGAAGGACCAAGCATAAGTAGAAAGCTAAACAAATATAAGTAATCCTATGTGTGGAAATGAAGCAAAGGTTGCAACATTAGCCATAGAAACTTATAGTTTAGCAGATTTACTGAACCAAATCTATTAAGTCGATAAGTTGTTATTGTATTCCAATTCTTGTTAAAAATATTATTTCCATTTTATTGTTGGACAATAAAATTTTTGGTATTATAATTAAGAACAATTGTTGTTCTATTTATAATAATAATGTTTTGTATAGAATCAAATATTACTTAATGGATTTTGTATACTTGACTTACATGAAAATAATTTTGCATATTGAACAAACTAGTATAAGAAAAGGAGATGATCATTCAAAGAGTTGAATGTGTGTATTTGCTAAAATACAAGTGTGAATTATTTGAAAGGTTCAAAATTGAAAATGAAACAAATTGGCAATGTATTAAGATTCTTTGATTAGATCGAGGAATAAATACTTGTGCAATAAGTTTCTAGATCATCTCAAATGGTTTTCTCATAATGGACACATCCTGATATGCAATAATTGATTGATGTATCTGAATGAAAAATCGTACCTTGTTGGACATGGTGCGGTCCAAAATGATTTTACCGACATTCCAAAGATCCTTCTGGGTAATGTCCTAGAAATGGTGCATATCTACTGAAAATGATAACCTCAAAATCCATTGAAGACTCCATAAAAGTTATGGATGGGGAGGATTCCTAATCTTAAGTATGTTAAGATAAGGGGTTGTCCAACTTATGTGAAAAGGTTTCAAAGGATAAGCTTGGGACAAGATTTGACAAGTACAATTTGTGGGACATCCTAAAGTAAGTTTAGGGTATATGTTCTATAATCCTACTTAGCAAAAGGTGTTTGTTACGAAACACGCTGCCTTCTAAGATAAATGTGTTTATCATTAAAGGGGCTAATGGGAGGATTATAGATCTTGAAAGGTCAAGAACCACAAAACACTATAAGTCAAATAAGAGGAACAAGTAGATAAACCTATTGTACCTGCAACCAATCGTAAATGCGAATAATGCATCAAGATACCTAGGAGGTATGGATTCATCATGGATGATGATGATGAGGTACGCATCATAGAAGATGATGATCCAGAGTTACATACGATGAGGTAAGAGTTCTAGTGTGTATAAAAGGGTCAGTGGGAGCGCCATGACATTCCTAATATTATATGTTGATATACTATGGAAAGGAATGACATACCAATGCTACAATCAAGAAAGATAAAGTTGTCTAAACATTCCTCCATGAATGATTTGGGAAGAGTATCTTAATTGGGGATGCAAATCTATATAGATAGATTTAAAAGGATGCTCAACTTAACCTAAGAAACGTATATTCATTTGTTGCTAAAGTCGTTTAGCATGGCAAACTCCAAGAGATGTCTCATGTTGATGAGCCATGGAGTGTATCTCTTAATAGTCCCCACGGACTCACGAAAGAGAGATCACATGAGTAACTATCATGTATGCAATGAAATATACGAGACCGATGTTGATCGGTCATATTCGGAGAAGTTCAACGTGAGTCGGTGAAAACATCTTAAAGTTCTTAACCAACACTAAGGATGTGATCATACATGGTGGGTCCGAATTAAAACTAGAGGGCTTAATGAGACTCAAGTTTTTCGAGATGCACCAAGACGACGAAAAAATCACTTTAAGGTAAAGTGTTACCTTGAACGGTGGTGCAGTGAATTGGAAAGGTTCCAAACAGCAAAGAGTTGCTGGTTTAGTGATAAAGACAAAGTATATAGCTATAAATGAAGCTGCAAGTTGATTGTTTGGATTAAAAGTTCATTACAGAACTAGGAATAGTTCCTAAGTCTCATCTTGGATCTAAACATGTGTTGTGGCACTTTCATTTGATTATTAGAATCATTGAAGGATGGGAAATCACTATAGAGATAGTGGACTCTCATAAACAACATTACATATCCATTAACTAAAGCTTATCCAACAGCAGGATAATCGTCACTTAGAGAAGAAGAGTATGAGATACCATGACGATTGGCTTTAGTGCAAGTGGGAGATTGAAAGTAGTATGCATACAAGCCAATCATGTTTGATGATAAAGCATATACTTTGTAACAATCTTATTCATTTATTAATAAAAAGTATTAATTTATTAAAGGCTTTTAATTATCTACATGATGCTGTTTTTATAATATGTGATAAACCCATAGTTTTAAGCAATGCTTTTAGAATAATGATGATGATCATTCTAATGAGATCTAAATTCTTAGAAAGCTTAAAACTAAAATAGTTCCCAATCGTTGGATTACTAAATTGGGGATTAGTGAATCCGGATAGATTGGTACATACGTTGCTTGCTCATTGGATGAGGATGATTGATCTCATGATCATTTGTGTGGAGACACTAAAGCAAGTATGTAGGTGCTTATTAGAGAATAAGTTCAATTTGACGTTGGCTCGCTAAGGAATACCTAATGGAGTTTTATTTGCTTTTGTCAATAGGAATTCTGTAGTGATAGTAGTCTGATGATCCTTGGACTTGAGATCATCATAGTATCTTGTGTATGATGAGTTATACTTTGACTTATTCCTTAAGACCCTTAGGGTATATCAAAGGTATGCTTGGGTATAATAAGTTATACATGGAGATAATGTATGATCAATAAAGAATCTACCACTTCTAATAAAGAAGAGAAATGTCCTATGTGATTCGATAAATGACAACCCAGTAGTCCCTTGGCGGCGTAATGAAATTAGAAAGGAGTTTCTAATTTGCATTATTTGAGTTGTGCATTTAAGAGTCGAAATACATATAATTAAATAAAATAAGACTTGTGATAATTCCATGTCTTATATTTAATTGGGACATTGTATGGTGGA
The DNA here is from genome assembly GCA_020205615.1 of Panax quinquefolius. Taxonomy (NCBI): domain Eukaryota; kingdom Viridiplantae; phylum Streptophyta; class Magnoliopsida; order Apiales; family Araliaceae; genus Panax; species Panax quinquefolius. Next base: position 94,745,242 of record CM035155.1, read on the forward strand.
AGGATTGAATTGTCGGTAACTATTTACTCAAAGGTTCTTTTATGATTAATGTTGAAATCTATATTATCCGGAAAGTCGTTGATCGCTAGGAGGCTTATCCCTATTGTAGAATAAATATTATTTAAATAAATTAATTGTTTAATTTATTTATTTAAATAAGATTAGAATTGTTCTAATTGATTTATTCACAATAGGTTTAATATGGAGAACCTAAAGGGTCACACCATAAAAGGAAGAATAATTATTTAAGAAGTTAATGGCATAATCGTAATAATATGTTATGTATATTTAATTTAATCTATGGTGATAGAATAAATTAAATAGCTTAATATTTATTATTTAATATTTTAGAAATATTAAATATAGATTAATAAGAGGAGTCTTATTAATATTATTACAATTATTATTATTTTAATTTCTAAAAGAGTTTAGGAATTAATTTAATATAAGTACTCTCATTTATTCCTAATTGGATTAGGAAGGAAAATTAGTTAAAGGAGTTTAATTAATTATCCCTAATAAGATTAGGGAGCTTAATTAATTAAAAGAATTAATTAATTAAAACCCAATTCCTTAATTATTAAGGTGGGTTGCCCACATCTATAAATAAGAGGAGTCTTATTATGGGTGGTATGGGTTGTTGACTTTTACAACGTAATAATTCCAATTTGTTGGAGAGTACCCTTTTTCTATAGAGATAGGAAAAACTAGGGTTTGAGCCAAATACCCATCTTCTTGAATTTTATTCTTCCTTGGTGGATCACCTCTAGAGGCCAAACATTTGGGTGGCTAACGTTGATCAAAGGAAGGAACCAAACCCGGTGGATTCAAGATTGAGCGAAAGGATTTGGAGGTGAACTTGTACACGAGGAAGCTCGATCTTCAAGGGTATGATTTATTCTTTATCTTTTCGTTTAATTAATAATTATGCATAAAGGATGATCCGGGTATATGGTTTGTAAATTTTTAAACTCTGATTTTTACTCGCTTCCGCTAATTTTATGCAATTTGATTGCTTCATGAATATTACAAACCTAACAGTTTTTCCTTCCCTTGATCAACGTTAGTCACCCAAGTGTTTGGCCTCTAGAGGTGATCCACCAAGGAAGAAAAGTATTCAAGAAGATGGGTGTTTGGAAAAACCCTAGTTTTCTATCTCTATAGAAAGGGTGTACTCTCTCAACTCTTGGAATTGTCATTCACGTGTTTTTGTAAAAGTATCAACCCTCACCCATAATAAGACTCCTCTTATTTATAGATGTAGACAACACTACTTAACAATTAAGGAATTGAGTTTTAATTATTTTAATTAATTAAACTCCTTTATTTAATTAGGTTCCTAATCTTATTAGGAATATATGAGAGTACTTTAATTAATTAATTCCCAAACTCCTTTTGGAATTAAATAATAATAATAGTAATAATAATAATAATAATAATAATAAGACTCTTTTTTATTAATTTATATTTAATATTTCTAAAATATTAAATAATAAATATAAAACTATTTAATTTATTCTATCACCATAGATTAAATTAAATACACTTAACTTATTATTACGATTATGTCATTTACTTTTTAAATAAATATTCTTCCTTTTATGGTGTGACCCTTTAGGTTCTCCATATTAAACCAATTGTGAATAAATTAATTATAACAATTCTAATCTTATTTAAATAAATAAATTAGACTATTAATTTATTTAAATAAATAATATTTATTCAACTCCAAATAATGCACAACTCCAAATAATGCAAATTAGAAACTCCTTTCTAATTTCATTCTGCCTTGACTAAGGACTATTGAGTTGTCATTTATCGAATCACATGAGACATTCTCTTTTTACTAGAAGCGGTAGATTGTTTGTTGATCATTCATTATCTCCATGTACAATTTATTACACCTAAGCATACCCTTTGATATACTTTAAGGGTCTTAAAGAATATGTCAAAGTATAATTCATCATACACAAGACACTATGATGATCTCAAATCTAAGGATCACTTGTGCTACTATCACTTCAGGAATTCCTATTGATAGGCAATTAAAATTCAATTAGGTATTTCTTAGCGAGCCATGTTCAGTGAACTTATTCTCCAATTAGCACCTACATACTTGATTTAGTGTCTCAACACAAATGATCATGAGATCAATCATCCTCATCCAATAAGCATGCAATGTATGTACCAATCTATTCGGATACATTAATCCCCTATTTAGTAATCCATCGATTGGGAACACTTTAGTTTTTATGCTATTTAAGAATTTAGATCTCATTTAATCTCATCATGATTCTAAAAGCATTTCTTAAAACTATTGGTTTATCATGTATTATTAAAACAACACAGTGTATATAAATTAAAGTCTTTAGTAAATGAAAACTTTTATTAATAAACGAATAAGATTGTTACAAAGTATATGCTTTATCATCAATGTGATTGGGTTGTGTGCATACTACTTTCAATAAGGTCGTACATGTTTTTGAAGGTATCACCCTAGAAGGGGAAAATACGCTTCGGAAAGAAAGGAAAGTTAAGTCCATGATTTATCAGGTCGTTTAAAGTGTTAAGAAGGGTAGGGGAAGTGGCATACGAGGTTGCCTTACCTTTTAGCTAGAACATGTGCATAATGTGTTTCATGTGTCGGTTTTACGACTATATAAAACTGATTATAAGCATGTCATTGAATATGAATCAATAATGGTTGAAAAATACTTGACGTATGAAGAAATGTAAATTCAAATAATTAACAAAAAAGAACAAGTCTTAAGAAGCAAGGTTATTGATAAGTGGGTTTTATACCTGCTTATTGGATATCAATTCACGAAAACTATGCTCATCTCAAGTACACTTTAGTGTGTTTTTAGCTGCACTTTATTTTGTTTTGCATTGCATGTACTTAGAACTCCTTTGGTGTGAAAGTGCAGGAAAAGGCATAGCTTGGCGATGGTAAATGGCATAAGGCTAATGGAAGCATGACATAAGGAATAGTTGGAGATATGCAACTAAGCATGGATGAAAGAAGAGGAATTAGCAAATGGACACGAAGCGATGTGCAGTGATAATTATAGAATTCAAAATCAAAGCGAAGCAGCAATGCAGATAATTACATCTTAGAACTCACATACCAAGTGATCATCACGGACCGAAAGCAGAAGTTTAAACACGCGCACCGCCGATGATTACTAAAGAGACCTTATTGCTACCGCAAGCATCGACATCTCTGCAATGCTAATTTATTTTATTTTATTTTTTAAATTGTAAGAGTTTGAGTTGGTTAAAACAATTTTGGTTGGTACCAAACGCGACTAACTTTAGTTTTTACGTGTTTTTCATAATATAGAATTAGGGTTTACGCTTTGAGCGATTTCCAACATGAAGCCAAGCATAGACTTATTATTTTCTACTTCTTCTTTGAATTTTAATCATTGTGGATGAACTACTTTTATGTTGCTGGATATTAGTGAGGATTTGAACATTACGTTTGGATTATAATCAACAATTGGGTTTGATCGATTCTATTTTTTCTCTTTAAATTATTTGTTTATTTTCCACGTATTGCTTTCATCCCATAATGGCTTTTGGTTCAGTCATGAACTAAACTCCATTATGTGATTCTAACGGATTCTAATATGAGGTCTAACTTATGGCCTAATTGCTGGACTGTTTGTGTATCATAAGGAATTTCTATCATGGTTAATTTGAATGCATGAATGATTGATCACCATTCGTTTTATGTGCTTGTATGGAATTGAAAAATAACATGCGAGTATGGATTGTAATCATGATAGCATGCGTATATGGGGCTGTTTTGCTTAGCTTTATATTTCGTGAATTAGATAGACATATACTGTTTCACCGTATGAGTTATATAAAGGCTTGTGCTTAAATTCAATATGGCTGCAATTTCACATAGACATATATTGAAGTTGGTTTTATTAATGATTACATGATGTCTATTGTATGTGGATGTTATGTAAGTAGGTCATAATACATTAAAAAATGGTTATGTCTACATTCGTGTTCTTAGCTAATTTCCTGTGATACGTCTATAGTCTTGTATGATGGTGGTAATTAGATGAACTATTAAATGAAGTTAGGATCCCATAATTTCCAGATTTGATTTATTACTTTTATATTCATCTTTTAGTTATTATTCGAGTTTATAGTAATTTCCAATCATAAGCATTAGTTTGAGCATATAAAAATAGTGATTTAGTTGATGCGTAATAATATAAGTTAGAAACCTTTCTCCGTGGATCGATACTCGACTTACTCTGTATTGCTTGTTGACACATGTATGCTTGCATGAGTTAGAGCTCTTTTGTTAGAACTAAACAAGAGGCAACAAGTTTTTGGCGCCGTTTCCGGGGAAAGGCGTATAAATTTAAATAATTATCATCAGTTTTAAGTTATATTGTATGACTTAGAAAAATCTAATCGTATCTCATTTCTATTTTTATTTTTGTTTTGGTTTCAGGTACTTGTATAATTTTTATGCACACGCGATCATCCAACTCAGAATTGATACCAGCCCAAGATAATATTAACGGTAGAGGTTAGAAAGCGAGAGTGCATAGAAATTTGCAAGCTGAGTTAGAGGGTACTACATCCGATATGGCAGCCGAGGGACAAAGAGAGGAGCAAAGAGAGGAGCATAGGGCTCTGAGATACTATTCCATGCCCAATAATAATGGACTACAGTCAACCATAGTTAGACCAGCGATAGCAGCTAATAAATTCGAGATAAAACCGGGCACTATTCAGATGGTGCAGAATTCGGTACAGTTTGGGGGTGCTGCTACAGATGATCCTAATGAGCACCTGTTCAGTTTCATCGAGATATGTGTTACTTTCAGATACAACGGGGTGACATAGGATGCTATCAGACTTAGGTTGTTTCCGTTCTCATTGAGGGATAAAGCGAGAAGTTGGCTTCATTCTTTGCCTTTAGGATCAATTACTACATGGGAGGACCTAGCACAGAAGTTCTTAGCCAAATTTTTCCCAATGGCTAAGACTGCGAAGATGAGGACAACTATCTCTCAATTTGAGCAACAATAGGGTGAATCCTTATACGAAGCATGGGAGAGATACAAAGAGATGTTAAGGAAGTGTCCGCACCATGGTATGCCAGATTGGATGGTGATCAACACATTTTACAATGGATTGGGATGGCATTCGAGACCTATTGTAGATGCAGCTGCAGGAGGGGCGTTATGGGCAAATAGCTTTGACGAGGACTATAATCTTATTGAAATAATGGCAGCGAATGATTTTCATAACCCTACAGCTAGGATGCCACAACCCAAGGTTGCAGGTTTGTTGGAAGTGGATGTTATTACTCAGTTGTCGGCACAGATGGAAGCTATGGCGAAGAAAATAGATTCATTGGCAGAGAGCAAAGCGAAAACAATTACCTTCATATGTGAGATTTGTGCAGGGTCACACTCGACAGATCAATGTGCTATCAGCTCGGAGTCGGTACAGTATGTGAGCAATTACAGGAAAGACCAAGGACAGTTTTAGAACATATACAACTCCAACAATCGCAATCATCCTAACTTCAGTTGGTCAAATAATCAAGGAAATCAAAAAAATCAGTTTCAGTTGAATAATCAGTTTCAGTCACAGCCAGCGCAGCAACAGTTTACACAAAGACCACCTTTTCCACTAGGATTTTCTCAACAACAACAACATCACACTCCAGCCGCACCTCAACAAGAAAAGAAATCAGAAATGGAGGAGATGATGATGAAGTACATGGCAAACACAGAGGTAATGATCAAAAGCCAAGCAGTGGCTATTAAAAATCTGGAAACTCAAATGGGACAAATGGCGAGCATGCTTAATAACAAGCCCCAGGGTTCATTGCCAAGTAATACAGAGGTAAATCCATGAAGAGAAGGGAAGGAACAGTGTCAGGTTATAACACTCAGTGCAGGAAGCGGTTATCAGAAAAATTCACCAGTAGCGCTACGGCCGCTACCGGTTTAAAGGGATGATGCGGCGGTAGCATGAGAAGTGAAAAATGGCGAAAATTAAATAATGAAGATTCTGAGTTGCAGCTAGTATAGAAGGATAAAGTAAGTTCAGACGAGAAGCCCATGAGTACAGTAGTACTAGTTCACCCTCCGTTTCCGTATCCACGGAGATTGAATAAGCAGAGGGAAGATAAGCAGTTCAGCAAGTTCTTGGAGGTTTTTAAAAAACTGCAGATCAACATACCTTTCGTTGAGGCATTGGAACAGATGCCAAGTTATGCAAAGTTTATGAAGGGTATATTGTCAAGGAAGAGAAGATTATACGAGTTTGAGACAGTGGCCTTGACTGAGGAATGCAATGCAGTGCTTTAGCGTAAACTACCTCCGAAGCTGAAAGATCCGGGCAGTTTCACAATTCCATACACGATTGGAATGAACTTCGATAAATGTATGTCTGATCTTGGGGAAAATATCAATCTGATGCCCTTGTCGAGATTCATCGGTTGGGATTGGGATTGCGGCTCAAGGTAAACAAATATTTCTTCTTGACTAGGTGATAGATCCATCACGTATCCACGGGGAATAGTTGAGGATGTACTGGTGAAAGTGGATAAATTTATCTTTTCTACTGACTTCATCATTTTGGATTACGAGGAAGATAAAAGTATACCAATCATACTGGGAAGACCATTCTTAGCCACAGGAAGGACTTTGATAGACGTGTAGAAAGGGGAACTCACGATGCATGTACATGATCAGGAGGTTACTTTTAATGTCTTCAAGGCAATGAAGTTCCCAACAGATGAAGAAGAATGTTTCAGAGTTGATTTGGTGGACCTTGTATTAAATGATGAAGTTGAGAGTCTGGTGGATTATGAACCATTGGAGAGTGTCATTGCTAAAAATTCAGAATTGGAGGATGAGGATACCAGTCCACAATTCAGAAAATTCAGAACACCTGTCGAGCCATTGACAAAAGCTGGAGAGACATCGGTAAAATTAAATCCATCTCTTGAGAAACCTCCAGAACTTGAATTAAAACCACATCCAGAGCATCTCAGGTACGCATTTTTAAATAAAGATTCAAAGCTACCTGTGATTATTTCTTCTGCACTAACATCTTTTCAGGAAGAAAAACTACTACGAGTGCTTAGAGAGTTCAAATCAGCTATTGGATGGGCCATAGCAGATATCAAAGGGATCAGCCCTTCTTTTTGCATGCATAAGATCCTGTTGGAAGATGATAGTAAGCCGTCGGTGGAGCAGCAAAGAAGGCTTAATCCGATAATGAAAGAAGTGGTTAAGAAAGAGGTACTAAAATGGCTGGATGCAGGCATAATCTATCCGATTTCAGATAGCTCATGAGTGAGCCTAGTGCATTGTGTACCAAAGAAGGGTGGTATGACCGTCATTACTAATGAGAATAATGAGTTAGTTCTAACACGAACAGTGACGGGGTGGAGAGTCTGCATGGACTACCGCAGGCTCAACAAAGCTACAAGGAAAGATCATTTTCCACTACCGCATGAACAGTGACGGGGTGGCGGGTCATGAGTATTATTGTCTTTTGGATGGTTATTCAGGCTATAATCAGATTGTGATAGCTCCAAAATACCAGGAAATAACAACCTTCACATGTCCATGCAACACTTTTGCTTTCAGAAGGATATCTTTCGGGTTGTGCAATGCTCCAGCCACCTTTCAGAGATGCATGATGGCTATTTTTTCAGACATGGTGGAACAGAATGTGGAGCTATTTATGGATGCTTTTTCAGTCTTCGGGGACTCATTTTATTTATGCCTTGAGAATTTGGTGATGGTTTTGAAGAGGTGTGTTGAGACAAATTTAGTGTTGAACTGGGAAAAGTGCCATTTCATGGTACAAGAAGGAATCATACTGGGACACAAAGTTTTGAAGAAGAGACTCGAGGTGGATAGGGCTAAGCTGGAAACTATTGAGAACTTGCCACCACCTACTTCAGTAAAAGGTGTTCACAGTTTTCTGGGACATGCAGGTTTCTACCGCAGATTCATCAAGGACTTCTCCAAGATAACTAAACCACTATACAGTTTATTGGAAAAGGATGCACAGTTTAATTTTGATGAGGCTTGCGTGTTGACATTTGAGCACTTAAAAGGGAAACTCATTCAGCACCAATGATTACTGCACCATATTGGGATTTGCCATTTGAGTTGATATGTGATGCTAGTGACTACACTGTAGGGGCTGTTTTGGGACAGAGAAAGGAAAAGATGTTTCATGTGATATATTATGCCAGTAAGACCCTTATAGATGCACAGTTGAACTACACCACCACAGAGAAAGATTTATTGGCAGTGGTGTATGCCTCTTATAAATTTCGAGCATATCTGATTGGCACAAAGGTGATAGTGTACACGAATCACGCGACAATTCGACATTTAGTGGTAAAGAAGGATGCAAAGCCCCAGTTGATCAGATGGATTCTATTATTACAGGAATTTGATTTGGAGATCAAGGACAGAAAGGGCACTGAAAACCAAGAGGCGGACCACTTATCTCGACTAGAGAATCCGGTAAGGGAGGTAGATGACAAGGTTGTAATTAATGAATCCTTTTTAGATGAGCAGTTATTTGTGGTGAAAGGGGAAGTGCCATGGTTTGCAGACTATGCGAACTATTTGGTGAGTAAGATGGTACCTTCTGACTTGGTGGGTTATCAAAAGAAATTTTTTTTGCATGATGTCAACTGTTTTATATGGGATGAGCCATACTTGTTTAAATAGTGTGTTGATCAAATGATAAGAAGGTGTATCTCGTATAGCAAGACCGAGGGGATTTTGAAGGATTGTCATTCTTCAGTGTATGGAGGTCACTATAGTGGAGAACGAGCTAGATTACTAATAGCGAGATTTTACTGGCCGATAATTTTTAAGGATGCATACAGTTTCGTCTAGAGGTGTGATAAATGTCAGAGAGTGGAGAACATCTCAAAAATAAATGAAATTTCATTGAACATGATCCTTGAAGTAGAAATTTTTTATGTGTGGGGGATTGATTTCATGGGCCCTTTTGTTTCTTCCTGCGAAAATCTCTACATCTTGCTCGCAGTGGATTATGTGTCGAAATGGGTAGAAGTGGCAGCTCTTCCGATAAATGATGCCAAGGTAGTCCTCATGTTTTTACACAGAAGTATCTTCACTAGGTTTGGGACTCCAAGGGCCATCATTAGTGAAGAAGGCAGTCATTTCTGCAACAGGCAGTTTACAGCTTTGTTGGCCAAATATGGGGTGAACCATCATATTGCTACAACTTATCACCCACAAATGACTGGCCAAGCTGAAGTATCAAATCGAGAAGTCAAAAGAATCCTTGAAAAATTTGTGAACCCCACGAGGAAGGACTGGTCTTTAAAGCTGAATGATGCTGTGTGGGCATATAGGGCTGCATACAAAACTCCATTGGGCATATCTCCTTTTCAGCTCGTTTATGGAAAAGCCTGTCACCTTCCTATGGAGCTAGAGCATAAGGCATATTGGGAAATTCCAAAGCTCAATTTTGATTTGAAAGCTGCAGGGGAGAAACTCCTACTCCAACTCAATGAGTTGGATGAATTCAGACTACAGGCATATGAGAATTCAAAGCTGTACAAGGAGAAGGTGAAGAAATGGCATGATCGAAAAATCATAGAGAGAACATTTGAACCGGGACAAAGAGTTTTACTTTTTAACTCCAGACTTAAACTTTTTCCCGGGAAGCTAAAATCAAGATGGTCAGGGCCATTTACAGTGAAGACGGTCATCCCACATGGTGCAATAGAAGGATATGATAAATTCCCGAATCAGCCTTTTAAAGTGAATGGGCAGCGATTGAAGCATTACTTTGGTGGCGAGGTGGACAGACAAAAAGTCACCTCAATTCTTTCTTCGACATGAGATTCAGAGACAGTCAAGCTAATTGACTATAACTTAGCACTTGATGGGAGGCAACCTATTATTTCTATCTCTACTTTTTATGTATTCAGTTTAGGTTCTTTTTGTGAGTTCATTTGTAGTTTTAATTATGATAGTAGAATAGCTTTGCATAAATATAGTAGTAGCTCAATTTGGATATGAGTATGTCTGTGCATAGCATTGGAATTATGGTTAAGTTAGAAACTCAGGCTTCTTCAGCAAATCATTCGGTAATAGTGTTTATTGGTGATATTGTAGGTGTATTGGATGGAGTGCATGACTGTCTTGCAGCTTTGGGAATGGAAATCGGCGATCTGATCTGTTGAACTTAGCGCTTCACATGAATGATAATAGTACTAAGCCACGCGACCACGCTGCAAGCATCTCTATGCAGCAAAAGTCACTCGCGCGCCCACCCCTGAATCCCATTGCCCAGTAGCGCGGCCGCGCGCGACACCGGACATTGAAATTTTTTTAAGTCTTAAAACAGGTGTTAAGACTCATTTGTCTATCAGTTGATATAACAGAGAGGCGCATACTCCTTGCTCTCCATTACATGCACGTCTCCTCATCTTTAATCAGTTACAACTTGAAGCCATACATCTCTCCTCCACTACGCGATTATCGCTTCAAATCTCAGACCCACGATTGATTGCTACACTATAAAACCTAGGGTTTTAGATTGGTTGTGCAAATCAGTTTAGGGGTTATTCACTACATCAACTATCACTCACTATCAGGAAAGTACTCTTCGTCGGCTCTATCAATTTTAAATGGGTCCAAAGAGAGCACGTTCAAGTTCTTCTCCATCGTCGTCTTCCTCTAGCAATCAAGGTGAGGATGTTGTGGATCATACCAAATTTCTGAGTCTGGAAGCATAAACGGAGTATTACTAAATTGTGGTAAAGTCGTTTGTAAAGGAGCGCGGTTTTAAACCTGAGAGACAAGATGGTCAGCTATGGAATATGATTCGTGAAAGAGGATGGGTTGGATTGACTGCAACCCCTATGCCTGTTGCAATGAGTATCGTCCGAGAATTCTATGCCAATGCTAAAGACACAATGAGTGGTCTTTCTGTGGTTTGCGAATTTCAAATAGATTACAGACCACCTGCAATCAGAGAAATTTTCAGGATAATTGACACACCACCGACTGGGTCTGCTAATTGGGTAGAAGGTGCACATTTGGAAACAGATCTGGAAATGGTCATTACTGAGTTGTGCGTTCCAGGAACGAAGTGGACTTAGAAGGCCGACACGAATCAGTCTCGCATATTCCCAGCCGCAGCTTTGAATCGATAATCAAAGGCGTGGAATTTATTTATATGTGCTAAGCTCGTTTCGTCATCTCATCAGCATGAAATCGCAGCGGAGAGGGCAATCATTCTGTGGGGAATAATCACATGCAAGTACATTGATGTGGGCCACCTCATCCATCAAAATATGTTGTGTTATCTGCAGGGAAGCACAACGGGGAGTATTCCACACGCATCTATTGTAGCTATGTTGTGTGCCCATCAAGGATGCCATTGGGACAATAAACAAATGCAAAACCTGAGCCAAGATATCACTCATGCAACCATTGCAAAATTCGAGGATTGGACAGGAGGTGCACCGCACCCACGAGGAAAAGGCTTCATCATCCAGCCCACATTCTCAGAGCCACCACCGCAGCCCTCTCAGACAGATGAGGCAGGCCCATCAACTCAAGCAACTGCTACCACTAGGGATTGACAGCTCCGAAGGTTGGAGCGAAAGGTCGATGCGATGTACGACAATTTTGTAGTGTTTTTTATCGGTCTGACACGGTCATTGGCAGAGGCATTTGCACAGCAAGGAACTATGCTGGAGTGGCCACAGTTCGGGACCGCCGTGCCATATCCACCACCGGATTCACCACCCGACGAGGGTGGTGCAGCTGAGCATTAGGGGAGTTTTCTCTAACCCTATACCTTCATTCATTGAGGTAATGAATATTATAAGTTTGGGGGTATTGGGGTAGTAGTGTAGTTGCATATAGTATTTGCATGATTAGTATAAAATTTTGCATGTCTATGTTGCATATAGTGTTTGCATGAGTAGTTTGCCTGTCTATGAGTTAAAGTTTTTTTAAAAAATTTTTTTAGGTGTTTAGTTATTATTATGTGTGTCAGTTTATGTTTAGTGCATGTCTCACAAATTCTAGATATCTCACAAATTCTAGCGTTGTGGAAGTTATGTCCAGCCAATGATGAAATTGAATTTTTAAGGATTGTTGAATTTAATGGATAACTTAAGCTTAGCTATAATGTTTTACATGATATGATCCATGATGCTGTTTGAATGCTTTCGGTTTGCACTGCCGTGTTCACAATTGCTTGTAGGCATAAGAATTATGTGTTAAATTGCTTGATAGAAAATGTGGTTTTAAAAAGAGAATTCTGTGGAAAATAGACTTAGACTATACAAAACATTGATAATCAAACTTCGGGAACACATGGGTATGCTATAAAAAAAAGAAAAAAAAAAGCAATAACGTGGCTAGTCTTATTTCGGGGCCCTTATTACTTGAGTAAGTACGCCCGTAGGAGTGTCTTAACACCTAGCGCCCTAAGGTCTTTTATGGTCTGGGAGTCATTGGTTGAAAGCTCGCTAAGGGGTAGCATTGTTAGCCTAATGGAATAAGGCATTGCACAGTCATGTGAAAAAAAAAAAGAGAACAAGAAAAAAAGAAGAAAAAAATATAGCAATAAACACCGCGGGAAAGAGCGAAAATTGCCCTCGTGAGTAGTAATAAAGCAGTTAAGCCCATTGTTGAACCTTAATTTATTTTGATATGTTGGAACAGTTTTTGTTGCATAAGTATACATGAATCTTGATTTAGACTGTAATTTTCTATGTTAAGCAGTTAAGCATGTGTATTCTTGGCTTAGTCAAGTTTTGGTACACACACACACAACATTTTTATAGCATGTATGGATTACTTGAGTGTATGATATTATGTCTATGGCTTAGTTTAAAGTTTCATTCTTGAATCCGAATAATTCACTAAGGCATGTTGGACTAAAATTATGTTATAGCTTGAAGAATGTGAGACTCGTTTGTATCATGATTTAGTTGCATAGCATGTAGTTGCATTTTCAGTGTTTATATAGTATGCATTGCTTGAGGGCAAGCAATAGTTCAAGTTTGGGGGTATTTGATAAGTGGGTTTTATACTTGTTTATTGGATATCAATTCACGAAAACTATGCTCATCTCAAGTACACTTTATTGTGTTTTAAGCGACATTTTGTTTTGTTTTGCATTGCATGTACTGAGAACTCCTTTGGTGTAAAAGTGCAGGAAATGGCATAGCTTGGCGATGGTAGATGGCATGAGGCTAATGGAAGCATGACATAAGGAACAATTGGAGATATGCAACGGAGCATGGATGAAGGAAGAGGAATTAGCAGCTGGACACAGAAGTAGTTGCAGCAGCAGAGCATAGAATTCAAAATGCAAAAGCCGCTACCCACGCCAGCTACGAAAACTAGAACTTCACTTTTGCGCGATCACCCAGATCGAAAGCGAGTTTAAACACGCGCATACCGCTGATGATTATAAAGAGACCTTGCGCGCCCGGGCGCGACATCTGCAGCTGCTAATTAATTTAATTTTATTTTTTAAATTGTAAGAGTTTGAGTTGGTTAAATCAATTCTGTTTGGTACCAGACGCGACTAACTTTAGTTTTTACATGTTTTTCATAATATAGAACTAGGGTTTACGCTTTGAGTGATTTCCAACGTGAAGCCAAGCATAGACTTATTATTTTCTACTTCTTCTTTGGATTTCATTCATTGTGGATGAACTACTTTTATGTTGCTGGATATTAGTGAGGATTTGAACGTTACGTTTGGATTATAATCAGCAATTGGGTTTGATCGATTCTATCTTTTCTCTTTCAATTATTTGTTTATTTTCTATGTATTGCTTTGATCCCATAATGGCTTTTGGTTCAGTCATGAACTAAACTCTATTATGGTATTCTAACGGATTTTAATACGTAGTCTAACTTATGTCCTGATTGCTGGACTGTTTGTGTATCATAAGGAATTTCTATCATGGTTAATTTAAATGCATGAATGATTGATCACCATTCATTTTATGTGCTTGTATGGAATTGAAAAATAGCTTGCGAGTATGGATTGTAATCATGATAGCATGTGTATATGGGGTTGTTTTGCTTAGCTTTGTATTTCGTGAATCAGATAGACATATATTGTTTCACCGTATGAGTTATATAAGGGCTTGTGCTTAAATTCAATATGGCTGCAATTTCACATAGACATATAGTGAAGTTGGTTTTATTGATGATTACATGATGTCTATTGTATGTGGATGTTATGTAAGTAGGTCATAATACATTGAAAAATGGTTATGTCTACATTCGTGCTCTTGGCTAATTTCCTGTGATACGTGTATAGTCTTGCATGATGGTGGTAATTAGATGAACTATTAAAAGAAGTTAGGATCCCATTATTTCCAGATTTAATTAATTACTTTTATATTCATCTTTTAGTTATTATTTGAGTTTAGAGTAATTTCCAATCATAAGCATTAGTTTGAGCATATAAAATAGTGATTTACTTGATGCATAATAATTTAAGTTAGAAACCTTTCTCCGTGGATCGATACTTGACTTACTCTATATTGCTTGTTGACACATGTATGCTTGCATAAGTTAGAGCTCTTTTGTTAGAACTAAAAAAGAGGCAACAGTTATACCCTTGGTGAAGATTTTATGGAGGAACCACGATGCAGAAAAAGCAATGTGGGAACTCAAAAAAAAATAAAGAAAGATTATCCCCATCTTTTTGTATAATGTATGTTTTATGTTTTTGATTTCGGGAACGAAATCTTTATAAAATCGAAGAATGTAATGATCATAACGATCAAACAATCTTTTTAAATGAGATTATGTGAAATTATTTAATAAAATGAGATTTTTGTTGATATTTTATGTTTTATGTGACTTATTATCGTTATATGATGGCGCTATGAATTATTTATGTATTTTTGAGTGTTTAGAGGTTCAATGTGGAAAATATTTTTTTTCTAAAACAAATACATAAAAACACTATTCACGATAAAAACGCAAACTCTTTTTTCCAAATGTTTGAATTATGACTTATTGTTTCTTCAGAAAAGGGGGATCGATGGCGAAATCGGATTTTGAAAAATTGAAAGTTGGCTTTTCGGCTAACCAAGCGGATTACATAAAGTAAATAAAAAATTTAGGAAACCTAACTGGATATGAAAAAAATCTAACTAGAATTAGTTTGACTAACTATGCCTAGGAATTAGGAGTTATAACGCCCCCA
This sequence comes from Panax quinquefolius, assembly GCA_020205615.1. Taxonomy (NCBI): domain Eukaryota; kingdom Viridiplantae; phylum Streptophyta; class Magnoliopsida; order Apiales; family Araliaceae; genus Panax; species Panax quinquefolius. Next base: position 94,760,500 of record CM035155.1, read on the forward strand.
AATCTATACTCCCACGGTATCCGATATGGTGCTTATACCTAATCAATTAATATAACGCATTCAAATCTATACACCCATGATATCCGATTCTATGTTTATATCTAATTAAACTACTATACAAATATCACAAGATACATTTCTCATAGATCCAAGGTTCACAGTATCCCATAACAGATAACAATTCCCTAGAGAACTATTTTTGTGTTTGAATACCCTCACTTGGATGTATAGACTGTATCTATAAATAGTATCTATCTATCTGAAATTCAGAGTACTAGTAATAACATGAACAGTCCATATTACCAATACCCTCACTCAGTTGTATAGTCTATATCATGCAAATTACACTATTGTATCGATAATACCTATCTATCTGAAATCCAGAGTATCAATAACAACATGAACAGTCCATGTTGTCAATACCCTCACTCAGATGTATAGTTCCCAAGGATCTCAAACTAAATTGCAAGTTCTAATTACATCTATTTATGTAAAGGAAACACGGTTGCAAAAATAAAGATGTTATATATATATATATATATATATATATATTAAAGTTTGGTTACATGATTCTTCATAATGAATTTCTTACTACAAAAGTATTATATTCAACTAAACAGTATTTTAAACTAGTCTAAGCAGAGACGCTTCCCATTGTTTACTCTAGATGTGCCATGGTTACCATCTAATACTGCAAATGGAATGATTTGCAAGAGTGAGCTATGACATGCTCAGGAGGTTTTATAATTTAAAATAATATTGGATTTAAAGAAGTATAATAGTTCAAATTTTTCTTAAATGAGTGTTGTTTACCATGTCTGGAATTTTTATATTTTAACCATTTGTAGACTTTTTACTATTTCTATCAGTCACAAAGACTTAGAAATCTTGTTCAGATGTGAGATAGGGAATCAGCCTATTCAACATCCTAGGAGTATGCATCTCATCCTACTCATGCCCTCGTGCACTAAATGTCAATATATTATTGACGTACATTAATCCCCTCTTGGGATATACAACTCAGTATAGGAAGTCTTACCAAAGCAATTTGGTTTGACACAACAATTTATGCTCAATAAACAATATCATATGAATAAACAATTCTTTTCTTAGTTATGTTGAAGCAATAGCGCTAACTTTACAATAATTGGCAATTCAAGTTTAAGTTTGGTAATAATGTCATAAGCAATTCAAGATAGGAATCTTGTTCAACGAATCAACAAGGTTCGAGAAACTTGTGTAAATAACAAGACAGGTTAGAAGACTTGTTTAAGTAATTAAAATAGGGAAATTGTGAAAGTAATTAATTAGGGTTTAGTAAACTTGCCTAAACGAAGATCGATCACGCAATGCTGCTCGATTCGTTTATAAACACCTAAGATGTTCATTCATATAAATCTAACACATTAGTATTGATAACAATACTCAAATACATAAACTATTTATGTTCGGGTTAAGTTTGATATGATTTCAGTGTCTAAGACTTTACCGGGTAATTAATAAGTTAATATCTCGGTTAAACTTTATTTATAAGCTTTATTATATTTTTAGATAATTTATATATCTTTTATAATAATTTCCTAAGCTTATAACAATTTTTAGATATTTTATTTATCCAAGAAATGATTTTTAAAACATTTAGTGTAACAACCTTTGACCTTAGCTTAATTTTCTATACAAATAAATTAGAAATTTTTTATGAGAATTAAAATTTTTTTATTATGTTTAATAATTTAATTGTTATTTATGTAACATGTCTATACAAATAAATTAGAAATTTTATCCTTAGAAACCCTAATTTGAAACTCAATTGTGAGTTTAAGTCATTATATAACTTGCTGTGTTATATGATTTATGATTAACCCTAATTAACATTTAGATTTATTAATTTCTTGAAAACCTAATTACCAAAATTATAAACCTAATTGCTAAATTAGCAAGGATAATTATAATTATTATATAATAAACCCTAATGTTCATATATGATTAGAACCCTAATCAAATTAAGAAAAATCGTAATTATAAATTTTCCAATCTAATTATATTTATTTTAAACCCTAAATAAACAACTTGGGTAACATATATTAAAATTGTTACGCTATGATTATTACATGGCCAAAAACAATTATGGGAGAAGCCCAAAAAGAAATCAAATTCAAGCCCAAACTTAGCCCACATAATTAAGGGTATTTTAGACCTTTGATTTATCTAAATTATGCATTAAAATAATAGCTAAATAAAGAATTGGAGAGTATATACATAGCTGGCCACTATAGGCCTTTTAAGGTAACAAATTAGGCTAATCAAGTTTCCTTAAATAGCTAATGACCTTACTTTCTTACACAAGGTACAATGTTGTCAACACCTCATTGGTGGAAATCTCACTAAGCATACTTAAGATCAAGATAAGGAGTTTTGTCTAATGGACAACAAGAGTATGGGGATAATAGCTAAATCCCATATTCATTTGCTAAGACTTATAAATATATATATATAGAGAGAGAAATAATCAATTGTTAGACTATTTTTGTTCAACACTCAAACATCTTATCTCTCTCAAGCTCTCAAAACCTCCAAAATTTATAAGCATTCAATCCTATATCCAAGCCCCACTAAAACCATATCAACAAATCGAAGCCCAAATACAAGATAGATCAAAGAAAAGGTATAAACCCTAGCCATAAAATCTGTCCAATAATCTGTTGTTTGATGTTAAAATTTTTGTGTTAGAATATGTTGGTTATAGTGTCTAATAATGATCTGGGTTGCTAAATGTTGGATCCATAACATTTAGAAGCTCGGATTTGAAGATCTACAAAATCTGGAAAAACTTGGTTCTGTGGTCTGACAATAAATGTCAGTGGCCACAGATCCTTGCTCGATTACGATTTTTGTTGTTTTTAATTTGTTATGTGTAGCTTGTAATGTGTTCTTTAATCTGCAAAAAGAATATGGGTCATTTGATGTCTAGAATGAAAGTTATTAACGATCAAATACCATTGACCGAGCGTTGATGGGAAGAAAATCAATGACTCAGATTATGCCAGATCGATCGTCTCGACAAGATTTTGATCGGCTAGATCTCGTCTGTATATATGTGTTTTGGTTACATTGTTGTAATATAATAGTAGCTTGGTATGAGTACTACAAGATTATGCCTTAAAATAGCTTTAATATCAAACGTATTGAACGTAGTGAGTGGTCAAAGCGAGCCACTCTCGGTTACAGCATTGCATTTTCTCGGAATTTCCGAAAACGTCAAGAACATATATTCTAACAAAATTGATTCCGATCAATATCTTGCTATTGTTTTGTTGTTATGGTTATGTTTTGTGATAGATCTCTTAGTGTTACATGTGGGCTAGAATCTAGAAGTCATAGATCACTAAAACATTAAACGATCGTCGGAGTGTAGTGGAGGCTCAAAGTGTGACCCGATTTATCATTCTTCATTTCGGGTAACCCGAAATGAAGAACGATCTCTCAACGACCACTTTGGTGGCTTAGATCTTTCATTTGATGCATGATATGAATATGTTTATTGTTGGATCTTGTAGTCTTACATTAGCTCTACCAGATTTGACATCAAAAAAAAAGGCCGTAAACACACACACACGTTGATTTACACTTTGTCAAACCCACCTACTCTAGAATCGGCTTGAAGATCTGGGTTTGCATGAAGAACACGAAGAACACCTACAATGACGGTTATATCGCTATAGGTGGTCTTTAGCGACAGTTTATTTATAAAAATTATATTTTCATTAAATAATTATAGAAAATTAGTTTTAATTATTAAAAATATATAATAAATTATTAAAAATTATTTTAAAGTCCAAAAATTATATTTTAATTATTTTGGATATATTTCATAAATATTTAATATTTTGGAATATTAAAGGTATTTAATTTATTTAATAATTATATTAAATAAATTATTTAAAAATGATTTTAATACTTGAAAAATCATTTAAAATTATATTATGGAATAAGAAAATATTTTAAGTTATTTTTAATGACTTTTAATATTTTATGATGAATTTCATTAATTAATTAATATTAATGATAATTTAGTTATTTAATAAATGAATTAAATAAATAGATTAAAAATGATTTTATTATATTAAAAATCATTTTAAATAATAATAAGGTATTTAAGAATATTTTAAGTTATAAAATATAACTTTTAATATTTAAAGGATAATTTCATTAATAATTTAATATTAATGATATTTATTTAACATTAATGATATTAAATTTATTTAATAATTATATTAAATAAATAGTTTAAAAATGGTTTTATTGATTTAAAATCATTTAAAAAGGATATAAATGAATTAAAAATATTTTAAGTTATAATTAATGACTTTTAATATTGGATAAATAGTACATTAATATTTTAATATTAATGGTAATTATTTAAAATGATTTTAAATGTTTTAAAAATCATTTAAGGGTAATATAAATGTTTTAAAAGTATTTTGAGTTATTATAAATAACTTTAATATTTTGCCAATGGTTTCATTAATAGTTTAATATTAATTAAATATTAATGATAATAGAATTGTTTGATATTTAAATCATTTGATAATGATTCATTGTTTGTGTTTATGAAAATTATAATAATTTATAAAAATGTTTATTGAGTCATTTAAAATAATATGACTGATATTTACAAATATTGAGTTACAGAATAGAGTCTTAGACTCGATAATTACCCGATAAAGCTGTCGGTACACCGACATAGTTCAGAAATTGTTCTAGACTTAGATATTTTGATTGTATTAATGTTTGTTTGTGATCCAATGACTGTTGAATATGTGTGACAATGTGATTAGGTTATGTCTTAGATGCGAAATGCGGTCTTATGTGTTATAGTATATTGTTCTAATCGAACGAATGACTGATTAATGATAGGTGATTACATAAAAGATAAAACTAAGTTACGTATTGTAAGCGGTAGCATCGATCGAAAATATCCTACCTTTGCATTTTCCTTTATGCAATGGACATGAGTAAGAATGTTTTAAAATTATATTATTACTGTATGATTATTAACCCTATATTATATATGCTCATTGATTATCAACATGTTAGTATATGGTAATTCGGATATATATATTACGTTCGTTAAATTTCTATAAATGGTTATCTGAAGTGTCCCCACTTGGATAATCATTACATTTAATCACATGTTGATACACCTTTTATCAATTACATATATATATATATATATATATATATATATATATATATATATATTGAATTATAGATTATTGTTGAACAAGATAAAACCTACCATTATCCAACCGAATTGCTTTGGTTTGGAACCCCGAAGGTATGAACATCCCATTCATGGGAAAATTTTTATGTGCCCAAGGCGACCAGAGTGAAACGATAATATCGTTCTTGTTATATAGTATTGATCGATCAATACGGTCTGACAATGAAATTTGATCACCCCGCGTGCCCGTAAGTTATGATGGTTTACAGATGAAGTTCATTTTAACCTTTTCAAAATGAAAACAATGTTCATAGTATGTCCCTTAACCCTATTTATAGTCGATATATAGTTTCAAAAATTTGAAAGAGGTTGTTATGTTATTATTATCGGTTCGAGATTACTTCACAACTATTGATTTGTTGTAGAAGGGTAGTATAAAGAAAACATTTAAATTCTTTCAGCTTATATATATATATATATATATATATATATATATATATACTTACTTTGGGCACTCAAATGCTCATCCTTGCTTAATTTAAATGTTTTCAGCTAAGTGTGAACAATCTGAAGGCTCTGCTAGAAACAAGGGAAAGGAAAAGGTTGCTGAATGATTTCAATGTTATCTTATGTAATAGTTTAATATTATTAAGACAATGTTATATATTTACTATCATGTATTGTAAGGAATGATTAAAGGTTACGTACTTGGGAGCTAGTCTTTGATAGTTATGTAAATTAAGTTTAATATTTATATTATTATAAGTATTATTTCGCTCATAGAAATGGTATCGTGAAGCACTGAATTTGGGTTTCAAGTACCCGAATTTAGGGGCTTTACAGGTTGGTATCAAAGTTGTAGGTTATAAACATTTGGAATGTGAAACCTAGGTTATAACCTTAGTAGGAAACTCCTATAGAATATGTTGGCTAGGTGATGGATTGAGGGGATCCATCAAGTTTTAGTTATACTGAATAAAATATCATTTTATTTTATCAATGAATATATTTTATTGTGGTACTGATGTTGTTTTGATTGTTTATTGTGGCCATAGGATGGCTGACGAGAGTCAAGGTAGCTATTCAGTGAATCAAGAGTCGAGGGACTCTAGTAGGAGTCCATGGAGCATGAGATGATAAGAGATTTGTTGGCGAGAACGACGAGTTAAAGGTTAGAAATTTGAAAGCGAGTGGAGGCAGAACCACACCCTCCATTTTGAGCGGCGATCTGAGGACCACTGCTTACTAGCACAAAGCGAGTTAAGCAGAGTTGAGAGGAGGTTGGAGCAGAGAGAGCTGCAGCTAGGACAGTTGAGAGTTGAGGTGGAAGCTAAAGATGCGAGGATATATACCTTGGAGCAAGCTTTAGACATCGTCTTATGTGGTTCGACGCTGAGTGGATGGAGCTGCCCTCCAGCAGTGAGAGCAGGCGTTGATTTGTATTCATGACCGATATAGTCCCAATTTTGTTTCTATTAGGTACTGTTTAGTTGTTGTAAATCCTTATGCCTTGTTGTATGCATAGGATGGCAGTTAGACCCCAACTTTTATTTTTGGTAGAGGGGTAGGTAGTAGTGAATCCTCACTTTTGTCCATTAGAAGATAATTGGTGGTGGGCAGTTTATGCCTTGAGTGTTTATAAAAGTATGCCAGATGTTTAGTCGGTCTGTATTAAAACCGTAGTATATGAAATATAAATAACTCATAGAGAGTTTATAAAGAAATGAATTGACTAAATCCATCGTCAAACAAAATAAAAGATAACTTATATAAAACTATTGTTTGCTGTGTGTATATACTATATGCTAATCAGGATAATTTATGTGTGTAGATGTCTGGTGGAAAAGGCTTGTTATATGCTTATAGCATGAAGAAGGATCAAATCCATACCCCCGAGCTAATATCGAAGCCAATAGCTGAAATAGAGGCTTACAATGAAAATAACTCAGACGAAGTGGTTATTATAGAAAACGTAGTACCAGATCCGGAGATGGTGGAGTTGATAGATAGTGATTCGGACACTAAAGTTGAAGCTGAACAAGCATCAACAAAGGTGCAGGATCTGAGGAACAAGGTTTTTTCTCTGGAAAAGATGTGGGAAATAGAAAAGCTGTTAAATAGTCAACTGCGTCAGGCGTTAATAGAAATAATGGAAGAACAAGATAAGCTTAAAATCCAAAATGATCAGATGAGAGCCACAAGCAACACATAGTGTGCAGCTCCGAGCAAGAAGGGGAAGAGGAAGATAAAAGATCGCGACTTAGGAAATTCCGATAATAACCAAAAGAACACTAGTAAAATAGAAAAATGCACAAACTGTGACAAGAAACATGAAGGTGTATGCAGAAAAGGGAAGAAGATATGTTATATTTGCGGACATGAGGGATATACCTCTCATCATTGTCCCGACTTTAAGCTAGGTGCATGCTTTATTTGTGAAGTAGAAGGTCATCGAGCGAAAGGTTGTCCAAGTAAAAGGCGTAGTGAATAGGTAGTATAGGTTACATTGTGTGTAGGTCTGCATTTAATGTTAAGTATATATACGTGTAATGTAATGTTCCCAACTTTTGGTATTAGTCGAAGCGGTAAATCCAGACTTTTGTAGTCACAAAGGGATGAAAGATGTTTAAAGCGGTATGTGTTATGCTATGTAAAGTATTAAGCTAAATGAATATGAATCTAAGTTTGAGTAATGAAATGAGTTAATATACTAAACTTATATGATAAGATTTAGAATGTAAAGAATAATATATGGTTTTACTTAACCGAGATAATGCCGCCAAGATGTCAAACTCGAAACCAAAGGGAAAAGAGTCTGTCGATAACGTTGAGGGACAACAACAAGCAAGCGGAACCGATGCAAAGACACTTTGCAAACATGGTAGCACAAGCTATGCGAAAGGGAATGCCGATCGCGAGGAACCAAATGGGACAACCGCTTGCAAATTTTAAAGACTTCAAGGTCAGGGACCGCCTTAAATTCAAAGGGACAATGACCTGTTGAAGCGCAGAGACTTGGATTAAAGAGATTGAGAAGGCGTTAAGTAATAGCTAGGGTAGGTGAGGGCAAAAGACCACTTTTGCCACCTACATGATGAAGGGTGAGGCAAATTTTTTGGTGGGAAGCGAATCGGTGAGGCGGGGAGAAGGTGTAGTTACATGGGATAGGTTTAAGACAACTTTGTTCTTGAGAACTATTTTTCATCTAGTATGCAAGCTAGGATGGAGGTAAAATTTTTAGAGTTGAAGCGGGAGAATATGACGGTGTCGAGAATCACGTATAAAAATTTAATGAGTTAGCTAGGTTTGCTCGCATCAAGTTGATCTGAGGAGGCTAGGAAAGCTAGAAGGTTTGGTGGGATTAAAACCACGGCTCTACAACAAGGTGGCGGTGTTGCAGATACCTACATTTGCAGCACTCATGGAGAAGGCTATTATTGCTGAGGAGGGGAGTGAGGCCATGAGCCTCCACAACAAGGAGAGAAAGAACAAGAGTAAAGCTGAAGGAACTGGGAAGATGGAAGTTAATAGTGGAAGTAAAAGTGGTAGTAGCAAGAGGAAGGGAAGAAATTTTGGAAGTATTCAGGTGAAGCAGGAAGGAGTGAAGAAGCAAGTCATGCGCGTGTGGAAGCTGTGGAAAGAACCACTCTGAGAATGTTTGAAGGGGAAGTTCGTGTGCTACAAAAGTGGGGCAGGCGGGAGGGCCATATCTCTCCCAACCGCCCCGATCCAAGAATGAAACAGTGGATGTTTTACGTGTGGATCGATGAACACAAGGTGAAGGATTGTCCAAGAGAGAGGGACGGAGGCGAGGAGTGTGAATACTAGCAAGGCGGTGGAACTCTAGCAATCACGGACCCAACGTCATCCAAAGAAGTCGACAAAATCAATAGCAAGAAGGTCTCACAACATGACGGTCCGGATCTGCAATAGCAGGTGGTGGTGCAATTCCGTATTATTCATATAACTTTATTTTTATATACACATTTTCCTATATATAGTAATTATTTTATAAAGAAATTTTGAAGAAAGATTTGAGTTCTTTTAGAAATCAAATTTTCGTTTAATCAGATAGACAAGCTTTACGTGAATAGGTTAAAGATCAGTACGATCATTTAGGATCAAGATTTACTTGCAATGATTGTATATGCTACGTACACTTGTATGTGTAGGGTTTAAAACGGTGATTCCGTGGACGGAATCTTTATAAGGGAGGGTGAATATAACAACTCAATATTTTCTATACAAATAAATTAGAAATTTTGCGTATAAATTTTTATTTTTATTTTTAATATGGTGTATTATGTCAAACCCTAGTTTCTTGTGGAAAACCTAATTTGAAACTTCGATTGTGAGTTTAAATACATTATATAAGCGTGTTATATGATTTATGATTAACCCTAATTAACATTTAGATTTATTAATTTCTTGAAAACCTAATTACCAAAATTATAAACCTAATTGCTAAATTAGCAAGGATAATTATAATTATTATATAATAAACCCTAATGTTCATGTATGATGATTAAACCCTAATCAAATTAAGAAAAAACCCTAATTATAAATTTTGCAAACTAATTATATTTATTTTAAACCCTAAATAAACAACTTGGGTAACATATATTAAAATTGTTGAGGCTATGATTATTATATGGCCCAAAACAATTATGGGAGAAGCCCAAAAGAAATCAAATTCAAGCCCAAACTTAGCCCACATAATTAAGGGTTATTTTAGACCTTTGATTTATCTAATTTATGCATTAAAATAATAGATAAATAAAGAATTAGAGAGTATATACATAGTACCCACTATAGGCCTTTTAAAGGCAACAAATTAGGCTAATCAAGTTTCCTTAAATAGCTAATGACCTTACTTTCTTACACAAGTACACAATGTTGTCCACATCTCATTGGTGGAAATCTCACTAAGCATACTTAAGATCAAGATAAGGAGTTTTGTCTAATGGACAACAAGAGTATGGGGATAATAGCTAAATCCCACATTTGCACATAGACTTCTATATAAATAGATTTAAGAGAGAAAAAAATCATTTGTTAGGCCATTTTATGTTCAACACTCAAACATTTCTCTCTCTCAACTCAAACCCTCCAAAATTTGGTAAGCATATCAGGTCCCATATCCAAATTTCCACTAAATCCATCAACAAATCGAAGCCCAAATACAAGATAGATCAAGAAAAGAAAAGGTATAAAACCCTAGCATATTTCATCCCATAAATTTTGTGTTAGATGTTATGTTTTTGTGTTAGAATATGTTGGTAGTATAGTGTCTAATGATGATCTGGGGTTGCTAAATGTTAGATCCATAACATTTAGAAGCTCGGATTTGAAGATCTACAAAATCTGAAAAAACTTGGTTACGTGGTCCGACAACGAATGTCGTCGGTGGCCACGAGATCCTTGCTCGATTATGGTTTTTGTTGTTTTTCAGTTGTTATGTGTAGCTTGTAATGTGTTCTTTAATCTGCAAAAAGAATATGGGTCATTTGATGTCTAGAATGAAAGTTATTAATGGTCAAATACCGCCGACCAAGCATTAATAGGAAGAAATCTGGCAACCAGAGATATGCCCGATAATTGTCGACAAGATTTTGATCACTAGATCATCTGTCTGTGTATATACATGTTTGGGTTATGTTGTTGTAATATAATAGTAGCTTGGTATGAGTACTACAAGATTTTGCCTTAAAATAGCTTTAATATCAAACGTATTGAACGTGGTGTGAGTGGTCAAAGCAGCCACTTTTCGATTAAACATTGCATTTTTTTTGAATTTCCGAAAAACCTAAGAACATATATTCGATGTACCTTTGACCGATCAATATCTTGCTATTGTTTTGTTTGTTATGGTTATGTTTTGTGATAGATCTGTAGTGTTACATGTGGGCTAAAATCTAGAAGTCATAGATCACTAAAACATTAAACGATTAAAGTGTAGTGGAGGCTCAAAGTGTGACCCACGATCTGTTCTTCATTTCTGGGTAACCCAGAATTGAAGAACAACCTCTGACAACCACTTTGGTGGCTTAGATCTTTCATTTGATGCATGATATGAACATGTTTGTTTGTTAGATCTTGTAGTCTTACATTAGCTCTACCTATCGATCGAAAAAAAAGTCCGAAACACAACACACACATCGATTTAC